>JAJIBD010000302.1:0-204949 GCA_021461705.1 Cryptotis parvus
CAAGTCCTTCAGGGTCTTGACAAGGAAGTCTGACCATCTTGTAGGTCAGTGGTCACGTGATCTTTTGAAATCCCGTGGGATCCAGTTGGTAATGGCTCTAGTCCAGCAGTTGTCTCCAAATCGCATTAAATGTCCAGCCCATCTGATTTTCGATGCCTTGGCAAACGAGACAGCATCCCTGATTCTGGAATAATGACGGAGGTCAGAACTCCGATTCCTTCTCTCACTTAAGTGAGGTCTGATATTCCAAGCATAGCTCTTTCGATTCCTCTCTGGGAGACCCGAATAGCATTCTCATCCTGCTTTCGTAGGGCCCATGTCTCTGAGGAGTATGCTAATGCAGGGAGAATGATAGAGTTGAAGAGATGTGCCCGGAGCCAGAGGTTCTTTGTCCTTTTTAGCTATTTCTTTGATGCCTTTGAAGGAATTCCATGCCGCTCTCTTCCCTCCTGCATAGCTCATGTTTTAGGTCATTCATCATGTTGACTTCTCGACCTAGGTACACATAACTGCTGCATTCAGAGATGTCTGTTCCGTTGAGAGTGAATGGGGCCTCTGGAACAAGTTCATTTTTCATGAACATAGTTTTGCTAAGATACAGCTGTAGACCTAAATTTCCACATTCTCGGTTGAAGTCAGCCAGCATTTGTGCCGCTTGGCTAATGTTTGGGTGTTATTAGAACGATGTCATCAGCTAAGTGGAGGTGGTGTAGTTGCCGACAATCTATCTTCACTCCCATTCCTTCCCATTCTAATTGTCACATGATGTTCTCGAGGATGGCACTGAAGAGTTTTGGTGAAGTGGTATCACCCCTGTCGAACCCTACTTTTGACATTAATGATCACTTCTTTGTAGAATGGTGAGATCCTGGTGGTGAATATGTAATGCAGCTCACAAAGGATCTTGATGTATTGGGTTTAAACACCCTGTTTTGCTAGGGCTTCGATGACTGCTTTAGTCTCCACAGAATCAAAGGCTTTCTTTAAATCAATGAACGTGAGACAGAGTAGCATCTTGTACTCCCTACAAACCTCAGTGAGCTTGGTTACCATGTGGATATGGTCGATTGTGCTGAATCCTTTCCGGAAGCCAGCTTGCTCTCATGGTTGTCCTTCATCTAATGTTCTGCCAATCCTGTTCAGGATGACCTCGTGTAAACAGCTTGTCGATGACAGACAAAAGCCAGATGGGGTGATAGTTGCCAATGTAGTGAATGTCTCCTTTCCTGAACAGTAGAACTGTCCCTTCTGGTTTTCCATTGGGAGGGCACCTTGCATTTGGACAGGTAGCGTGTGAAGAGCCGAGCTAGTGTATTGATGAGTACCAACGGCAGATTCTTCAGGTGTTTGGGTCTGAGCTTGTCTGGGCCTGGAGCTGTACCCCTCTCTTTACCGACCGAGATGGCATGTCGGATTTCAGAAGGGAGAACGTTGGGAATGACATATTAATCCTGTGGAAATTGTTGTGTGGGCAGGTGGACTGGGCTATCAAAGAGATGTGAGTAGAAGTCATAATCTTCTCCATTGCCTTTCTGGAAGATGTGATAGACCCATCAGGGCGTCAGAGGGCAGTCATCTTGGTCTTATAGTTGGTGAAGGACAGGCGGGCAATGCGAATGCTTTTCCTGGCTTCTGCTGCATCTTCCAGTATTTCTGCTCTTCTGTCTTTGGAGGTCTTCTTTTATCTCTTCTCTGCACCACTTTGCAAGCTTGGACTTTAGCATTTGGTCACCTGAGGCTCACGCATTGCCACGTTAATGAATGAGCTCGAGAGTTTCTGAAGACAGAAACTCTATCCAATCCAACCCCAATCTATGTATAACTATTTTAATCTTTAGGCAACGATTACATTTTGATTTGAAATAATGATTAGTTTACCTAACATAAATCAAAGTGAAGGTTTGAATAATAACTTTAAAGAATTTTTAAAGAATTTTTTTAGAATTTGTGATGTCTGACTTACCTATTATCTAAATAAGTCAGAGCTAGTAATTTACTTAATTTTTCTTTAAGTGGGTGGGTCCAACAATGGAGCTTATTTAATGATTTGCCAAAATATATAAATGAGTAATCTGAAATCTGAAATCTCCATTAATATGCCTTTTTGGTAGTGATATAATTGGGATCACTATCACTATCTTCCTGTTCGTCATCAATTTGCTAGAGTGGACTCCAGTAACATCTCCATATGTCCTGTCTCATGCTAGTAGAGCCCAAGGGCATCTGCTTGCTCCAGGAATTGGGATCAGACGACTAATAATTTATTCCTAACTCAAGTATAATTTTTTTCATTTTTATGTATATATATATATATATATATATATATATATATATATATATATATCTCCAACTGATGTGTAAAGCTAACCTGTGCTGTTCAATTTGGCCTGTTTACCCTATTGAATTTTCATTTTTTCTCATCATCAATATATTTACTTTCACCATATTTTTTAAAGTATGAAAGTATTTTACCATACATCTAACTGCTATAGTGTTGTACCTTTTTTATTTCCTCTACCATAACGGGAAAGTCTGTTTGGAGCATTTCCCCTTACTAGGGCAATACACTTATTAATAAGCTGACTATGGACAGATTTCAGGTTTAGATATGAACAGAATAGTGACATGAAACTTGGATATCGTGTACAACTGTGTACAGTATTATTATAGGAGTAGAATTTGATTATTTTTAAAAGAGAAAGTTGTGTTCAGAGAGACAGTACAGACAACAGGGTGCTTGCCTCGCACATGGCTGCCCCAGGCAGAACCCCTGGCATCTCATATCATCCCAAGTCTCAAAACGTGGTCCTGAGAGCAGAGTTAAGGAGCCCTGAGCACAGCCAGGTGAGACCCAAAGAACAAAAGGCTTGTCAAATGTCTTTTGAAAGCATTTCATCCTGCTCTTGTAGAAGATGAGACAAAGAAGCAGAAATCCATTGACCCTTATCACCAGTGGTTAAAGGAAGCAGAAGTTCCGGGACAGCAAACAAAATGTGCACTTGGAGCAGTTGAGTCTCGGCACTGAGGGTTTCTATTTAAAGGTGGCCACTGGGAGTATATGCAGACTAGTACCGCAACGCAGGCCAGGGGCGAGGCCGAAGGGATTTTAAAATAGTGCCGAGTGTCTGATGCAGGGGACTCCACCAGCATTTCTGTAATCAGTAGTCAACAAGAAGTCATTTTGTAGAGTAACTTTTAAGTGAAGTTAAAAGAGACTCACAGACATGGGGAAGAGCTGCTACCAGCTCTCCCTGTGCCCAGACGCTCATGAGGCACCCAGAAGGGATGGTGGGTTCTAGACCTGGCCCGCCACCCCAGCAGAGCCTCACAAGAAGCTAGACGACCCCCACTCCATGAGGGCCGCCATTTTCCACATCCAGACTTCCCTCTCGTCAGAACTCCACCCAGCAGACGAGCCTATAACAGCCCGGCTCGCATTGCCGCTTGCAGCTGTGTGGTTCATCAATAAATGCTGGAGATAAGAGGTGACTACAAGAGTATGCCTCCCGTATGGCAGAGACTGGCAAGCTACCTGTGTTGTATTTGATATGCAAAATACCATAACAATTATAGACCTCATTCCCATGACCCAATGGAATGGTTTGATGTTCTTTATGTTCCTGGAGCAAGCAGATGCCCTTGGGCTCTACTAGCATGAGACAGGACATATGGAGATGTTACTGGTGCCTGCTCAAGCAAATCGATGATGAACGGGAAGACAGTGATACAGTGAACTTTTAAGTGGCTTTTGTATTTTGTGTCTATAGGTTCAATAAGCATGGAAAAAGAATGAGACCATTTTGAAAATAAATATGAAAATAATCATGGGTGCAAGTCAACGCTGGCTCAGTTTTAGTAATGCTACAAATAAACTCTTGAAACATCATTTTTAAGATGCCAAATGAAGTGATGATTTTTTCACACACCTCAGAAACTAGACTAGACAGGTCAGATACACTAAATCAATGACCAAAGATTCTATAATGTTTCTTTGTCGCCAAAAAAGAAACTGTTATAAAGATGAGAATGAATGGGGCCGGAGCGATAGCCCAGCGGGTAGGGCATTTGCCTTGCACGCGCCGCCCATGCTGGCCTGGGTTCGATCCCCGGCATCCCATATGGTCCCCTGAGCACCGCCAGGAGTGATTCCTGAGTGCAGAGCCAGGAGTAACCCCTGAGCATTGCTGGGTGTGACCCAAAAAAAAAAAAAAAGATGAGAATGAACTGAGAACCTGTTTTAAAAGCAGCTGGAGGGTCTGAAGAGACAGAGCAGTGCATAGAGCACTTGTCTTGCATGTGGACCACCTAAGCTCAAAACTCAGCGCCACACGTGGTCCCTGCTGGAGGGGCTGAAGAGATGGTGTGGTGGGTAGAGCACTTGCCTTGTGTGCAGATGCCCCAAGTTCAATCCTCAGCACCACCCACACACACACACACACACACACACACACACACACACACACACTTAGCCCCTATAGGTGTGATCCCTGAGCCAGTAGTAAGTGCTGAGCACCACTGGGTGCGGCAAAAAAAGAAATTTGATGGAGACAGATATCAAAGATGCAAAGATGTTTAAGTTTTAGCACCAATTAAATACATAGTAAGCTGCCGTTTACTGTTGAATATATTCCAGATAGTTTTAGCATATCATGATAGTCAGACTTGGTGTGACATTTGAAAGAGGAAACTGTACGAGTCTCTCCACGAAGGCAAATCTTTTGAGTTTTTTGTTTGTTTTTATGCTGTTGTTTGTTTGGGGACCACACACAGCTGTGCTCAGTGCTGATTCTGGACTCTGTGCTTAGGGTTTATTCCCAGCTGTCACTTCTAGCGGTGCTTGGGGACAATATGCAATGCTTGGGATTGAACCTGGATCAGCTCCAGGCGAGTTCAGTGCTTTTCCCATTGTACTATCTTTTCAACCCAAGAAAGATTGTAACTAAAGTGCTTCACTCAGAGACTGTATCAAGGCCAAATTATCTCATTTTTTTTTCAAAAGCCACTTATAAATTACTCTTAGAATATATATTTGGTGTACTTTGTACTTTTACACTCTTTCTGTATAGAACAATTTCCTCTTAGTAGTTTGTTTACTGCTTTTTGTAAGAAAACCCGTGATGTAATACAGTCTAAAGATATTATATTCAAAAAGATATTTTGAGGAAGATAGGCAAACTAAGCAAATGCATGTAAGTTTTATTAAGTGTATAGTTGCAAATGTCCTATTTCAGTTTTAGTTTTTCGTTTGTTTTTGTTTGGCACCACAAATGGTCTCAGGGTGGTGCTCAGGGATTACTCCTGGCTCTGCACTCAGGGATCAGTCCTGTCAGGCTCAGGGACCATATGGGGTACAGAGATCAAAGCTGGGTTGGCCACATGCAAGACAAAAAGCCCTACCTGCTCTACTATTGCTCTGGATCCCATTCTTAGTTTTTTCTTAACGTTTGACTATTTTTGACTATGCCTAATTTGTAACTTATACCTTATCATAAATTTGTATGTATAGGAAAAACAATAGTGTATCTGGTATACTGTGTTATTTTTAATTTAAGGCATCCCCTGAGATTCTTGGAACATTTCCTATCCCCTAGGGATAAATGGGGGTTGGCATAACTGTTGTATAATTTCTTACAACAATACACATTCTCCGGCTCCAGTATGCTGTGCCAGAGACTCTCAGACATGGGGCAGAGCTGCTACTTGCTCTCCCTGTGCCCAGCTGCTCGTGAGGCGCCCTGGAGGCATGGTGGGTTCTAGCCCTGGCCTACCACCCCAGCAGAGCCTCACAACAAGCCAGACCACCCTCCCCTACTTCATGGGGCCCGCCATTTTCCACATCCCGACTTCCCTCTCGTCACAACTCCACCCAGCAGACCAGACTATCATAGGCTGGCTCACCACGGCCACTAAGCGGCCGCACATTTCATCAATAAATGCTTTATTTAGAGGTGACTACAACAGTATGCCACCTGCACGGCAAGCCTGGCAAGCTGCTCGTGTACTATTTGATATGCCAAATACCAGTAACATTTATATTAGGTCATTCCCTTGACCTAATATAATTGTTTGAGGCTCTTTATGTATCTGGAGCAAGCAGATAGATGCCTTTGGGTTCTACTAGCTTGAGACAGAACATAGGAGATATTACTGGTGCCCGCTCTAGCAAATAGATGATTAACGGGACGATAGTGATAGTGATAGTGAATACACATTCTCAACTTTTTGAAGAATGAAGGAGAATGTAAAAAAATCCACACTAACTTTTATGTAGAAGACAGAATTGATTGTTGCTTAGGTGAAAGTATTTACCAAGTGGAAACTAAATGATAGTTTTTCTATAGAAGCAATGTTCGATGTGGTAGTTAAACTATAGATCACTTAATTACTTGTATCACTTGTCTTCCCGTTGTTTATCGATTTGCTCGAGTGGGCACCAGCAACGTCTCCATTTGTCCATGTTGTGTGCTAGTGTGGCTCTAGAGCATCTGCTCACTACAGGAACACGATGAGCCTCAAAACAGGTCATGGGAATGAGGTCCATCATTGTTAATGTTTTTGGCATATTGAATACGACATGGGTAGCTTGCCAGGCTCTGCTGTGCGGTGGGATACTCTTGATAGTAGGTAAGCTCTCAGTTCAATCATGTGCTGACGAACCACACGGTTGCAAAGCAGCCACACAAAATGGTAAGATCTGGTAGCAGTTCTGTCCCATATATCTTATCTCTGATTCAGCATACCTGGGCTTGAAATAGGCTTCTCTATAGGGTGGGACTCTGATGAGCTAGACTTGAGATCTGCTTTTCTCTTACGTGGAGCTCTGATGAGCTGTGGAGTCTGGATGTTAGAAATGGCTGCCATTTTTCCAACCATCAGTTGTTTTTGTTAGAGATTTCCTGCATTTTATCTTGGAACTAATTGAACTTTTCCATGGGTGCTGTTATTCTGTTGTGCAAACCTTCTATGAGTTTCTTATATCACCTACCATACTCTTCATTTTTGTCATTTCTAATTGTAGTTTTCTCATTTCTGCTCTCATAAATTCTTTTATTTTGCTGCCTACCAGTGCCATTATTATTATGAACTCATTACACATCTGCAACATGGTGTCAATAAAATTATTCTCTTAGAGTTTACCGAACTGACCAGTACTAGTAGAGTGTCTGGGTTCCCGTTTTTACTCACTGATTCTGGTGGAGTTCTGGGTGTCTTTCCTAGCTTGTTTTCTGTGCCTTTGCTGAAAGGCTGAGCTGTTAGAGGTTCTGCAACATGAAAGTTTTGTTATCCAGCATTCATCAAATTATAATGATAAATTTGGTCCCTGGAAGTCTCTGAGGAAAAGGAAAAGCATTTTCCTTTTCTATCCCCTGTCCATCTTTATCTAGTGATAGAAGGTCTACGTGAGCAGTGTGAGGTGTGATAAGTAGGAGCTGTACTTTCAGGACACTTGAAAGCTGAGCATAGAGGTTGCCTGCATCCAGCGAGAAGGGAGGAGAATCAGGACAATTATTTTTGTAGGACAAACGGCATAATTTTGGATAAAACACTTAAAAAATACATTTAGAATTTAGTATCTGCTTCCTTTGTTGGTTATCCTTGTGTCTTATGAATTTATAATGTTCTACACAATGTGATGTCAGAAACGTTTTCTGTCATATTATAATACGACTGTGTCCAATTCTTCCCTACTGTGTCCTGCTGCTGTCCCAGTACAACATGCATCATGGTTTCTTATGTAGAGCAAGCAGTCAGAAAACTTTTGCATATTAAGACTCTTATGGGGCAGAGCAGTAGTCCAGTGGGGGAGGGGTTGCCTTGCATACAGCCTACCTGGGTTGATCCTTGGCATCCCATGTGGTCCCCCGAGGACCTCAAGGAGTAATTCCTGAGCGCAGAGCCAGGAGTAAACCCTGGGCATCATCGGGTGTGACACCCCCAAAAAAGAATATTACTCATCACAAAGAATCATCATCCAGGTTAAAAGACCAAATGGTGGCCTTGTCTTGGTGGTGCATATTCCCTTTCTTGGGTGTGGGTCCTCTACCTGTGGGATTCTCTACCTGCAAGTCAATTCTGGGATTCCTTCTTCTTATGGCTCACCTGATGCCTGAATTCTGCTGATAAGTATTTTGTTGAGTTGCTGTAAGCTAGCATATGGCTCTTGTTTTATGGGAGCAGGAACTTAATGAGACATCTCGAAGAGGTGAGCCGGGAGTTTATCTTCTCATTGTGATTTTAGGAGATCGAGAGTTTCATCAGATAACTCCTCACGGACCCCATGCTAACTTCCTGCTTCCTGGTTTGTGCCCAGTAGCCAGGAATCTGTTGAACAATCTAATTATGTCACCCCTAAAATGCTAAATTGAGGTTTTGCTACCCAATACTCATCAATTCATATTTATAAATTTGACTATTCATCAGAATTTTATAAGCAATTGTTTTCCTTAGGTCGAGAAGGCACCCAATTTGATAGGTTTCAAGGAACCTATATATTCTAATCAGCACATTTAAAAAGACTTCCTCTGATATGCCCAGAGACAATGACTTTTCATTCCAGGAAACTCTGTAGAATGATCTAATGTAAATGTTTACTTTTTTCTTGCCATAGTTCTTAAGTAATTTGGTTTTAACCTAACTTTTTGTCTCTTGGAGGACGGAAAGTGATGACTAAAGAAGAAGGATGCTTTTCACAATTGCTTTGAGCATGGTAACAAAAGATAATGTATTTTATTAAAGCACCATTTTCTTTTTTAGATGTAACTGTGTGGAACCACATAATCCTAGCAATGATACACTGAAGGAATGGAGGGAGTCCAACATTTCCGCGTCAGACATAATTTGGGAGAACTTAACTGTGTCGGTAAGTGAAATCTTGACAAACAAATCTTACTTGAATCTTGTATCTATAAAGGCTTCTGTTGACATTTTGAGTGAATCATTATCATGAAGAAAATCGATTTTGAACATGTACTATTTTTATAGTAGTGATAGTTTTGCCTTCATTTTAATTTTATTAAATCATTTCTTATATTTATCTTTGTTTTCTTTCATTACAAAGTTTTTCTCATAGTTGCTAGTTTCGAATTGCTCTCAAAGCACGCATATGCAGCATGAGATGAGCTCACCTGAAAGCACATTAAGTAAGAGTGATGTTGACTGAAATGAAACCATATGGCAAAAGTAAGGCAGCCTTCTGTGAAAAGAACCCCAAATGCTTACTTTACTTGTTAATACTGCTCCAGCTGTTGAGAATATGCTGGGGTGGGGGGTAATGTTTGTTAATATTTTACTGTAAATACGGAGGTCTTTGGGAAAAACAAAAGCCAGTCTTCCTAATAAAATTCTGGTACCTTCTTTAGGAAGGGCATTGTTGTTCTGAACATCTTACTGAGACAAGAATGGCAACAGATTTTTCACCTGTCAAGGTTAACTCAGATCCTTAAAAAATATCTTTTGATGTTGACTTAGAGATTATTGTCATGGGATTTTGTGCATTCATTTGTGTGATATAACAAAGTATTATGAGACTAATATCCAAAGCCAGGCAAAATATGGGTAAGTGGACTTGTCAGTGGTTGGAATCTACCACAAGTGTGTGGGACACAAAAGTAATGTAAGATAGAGAAGGGACCAGTTTGCCAACAATAGTTGGAAATGGTAAAGCTAGACTAGAACTGAGTATTGAAAGTACTCAATATACTTAAGGTATATACATGGCAACCCCTCAGGGAATGTACTGCAAACCATAATGCACAAAAGGACAGAGAGAGAGAGAGCGAGAGAGAGAGGGACAGACAGACAGACAGACAGACAGAGACAGAGCGAGACAGAGAGGGAGAGAGAAAGTTTCTGCCATAGAGGCAGGCAGGGTGGGGTGGGGAAGAGGGAAACTGGGGACAGTGGTGGTGGGAAATGAGCACCAGTGGAGAGATGGGTGCTAGAACATTGTATGACTGAAACCTCATGATGAACAGCTTTGCCACATGGTGACAACTGTCTGTCACATGGTGATATGATAATTATTTTTAGAAATGATAAAAATGTTTCGCTGCCAGAGAGATAGTACTCGGGGCAAGACACTTGCCTTGCATGTGACAGACCCTGATTCTACCACTGGAACTGCATATGATCGCTTTAGCATGGCCAGGAGTGATTCCTGGGTGTGGAGCCAAGAAGCTCTGAACATAGCTGGGTGTGTTCCAACACCCACCCCCACCAATGTGTGTTGGCTGTAGTGGGAGTTTTATAGCTGCATTTATTAATCATAAATCTACTATCATATTTATGCTTCATTTTCTTACTTGTATCCTTTCTTTTTAATTTCATATTTGCTAAAATAAAAAGTAGTACATTAGAGATACTGAGATGTCCCAAATTCTTTTCTATTTTTTCCAGTTACAAATTTTAAAACCCCAAACTTCTGCCACTATACCTATGTATAAATTATCGGCTTAAGACCGTATGCATTTATGTGCATTTTTGAAATGCTCCTCAAGTTAGTAAGTTATATCAAGTGCCACAAAACTTCTGTGCATGTTTGCTATTGTATAAATATAATACAACTTATAGACATGATTTTTTACACCATTTTTGTTGAGGCAAAATTTCATGAATCACTTTTCCTTGATTCATCATCAGGGCTGCCACCAGGACCCCTCTGCCCTCCGCCGCTGTCTGGTGTCCCAAGGACTCCCTCACAGAGCCCTACATCAACTTTTCTGTAGGCAGTCTTCAGTTTTGATGACTTTGACCATTTGTTGTTCCTTTTCTGTGTGTGTTTTTTTTTATCTCATATTCAGCATCCACTTCTCTCTCTCTCTCTCTCACTTGCTCTCTTAATTTATTTATTTAATTTTTTGCTTTTTTTTGGTCACACCCGGCCATGCTCACGGGTTACTCCTGGCTTTTTGCACTCAGGGAAATACTCCTGGCGGTACTCGGGGAATCGAACCCGGCATCCACTGTTCTATCGCTCCGGCCCCATCTCTCGCTCTCTTATTGAAGAAATGGTGACATCCACACACATAGATGAATAGAGCTAATATCGAATTCCACAAAATGGTAAATGAATAATAAATTGATAAAATAGGTTTTTGAACACTATATGTTTCATAGATACATAAATAAAAATTGGCATCATAAATACTTATGTACTAATATAGTTAAGATTTACATGAAATAGAAAAATCCTGGGGCCAGAGTGATAGCACAGTGATAGCACAGCAAGTACGGTGTTTGCCTAGCACCTGGATGACCCGGGTTCAATCCCGGTATCCCATTTAGTCCCCGAGCACCACCAGGATAATTCCTGAGTGAAGAGCCAGGAGCAACTAACCCCTGAGCAGTGCCAGTGTGACCTTAAAAGCAAAAAATAAAAAATAAACCTACAAAATGTAAAACTTAGACTGAAGGAAAAAAATAAGGAAAGATATGATGGGCTTTTAGGCATATAGAGCGTGTTTTATTCTAAGAAAGGGAGTATTGGCTTCATGTTGGAAATGTTTTATTATAGATATGGCAGAAGTGTCTGCACTAAAAAGTAAAAGATTGCAATAAAAATCTCTATAGATGTTAAAAAGGCCTTGATCAGATATATGACATACAATATAAAAACATTAATTCATTTCAAGCCCAGGTATGCCTGATCCAGAGACTCAGAGACATGGGGCAGAGCTGTTACCGGCTCTCCCTGTGCCCAGCTGATCATGAGGTACCCGGGAAGGAAGGCAGGTTCTAGCCCTGGTCCGACATCCCAGCAGAGCCTCACAAGAAGCCAGAGGAACCCCCCACACTATGAGGGGCCACCATTTTCAACCTCCGGACTCCACAGCTCCTAAGAGCTCCACCCAGCAGAAAAGCTGATTTTTTCCTTTTTCATCAATAAATGGACAAGATGAGAGGCTACTATAAGAGTATCCCACCCACACGGCAGAGCCTGGCAAGCTACCCGTGTTGTATTTGATATGCCAAAAAACCAGTAACAATTATAGACCTCATTCCCATGACCTGAAGGAATAGTTTGAGACTCTTCATGTTCTTCTTTTCTTCTTCTTCTTTTTTTTTTTTTGGGGGTCACACCTGGCAATGCTCAGGGGTTTCTCCTGGCTCTGCACTCAGGAATTTCTCCTGGTGGTGCTCGGGGACCAGATGGGATGCTGGGGATCGAACCCAGGCAGCATGGACCGGCCACAGGCAAGGCAAATGCCCTACCCACTGGACTATCACTCTGGTCCCTGGCTCTTCATGTTCTGGAGCGACCAGTTGCCCTTGGGCTATACTAGCATGTGACAGGACATATGGAGATGTTGCTGGTGCCCACTTGAGCAAATTAATGAACAACGGGGAAGACCAGTGAAGTGATTACAAGTGTATAAAATCCCTTGTCAGGACAGGCATAAACAAGTATTTCTTTTTTTAAAAAATGGAAAACATTTTGTTTTTGTTTTCATTTTTTAGTCAAACCGAGAGAAGCTTAGGGGTTCTGCCTGACTCTGCAATCCTGGAGGAGCTTAGAGGACTATAGGGCTGGCCAGTGCCTCACCTACTGCATTACTCACTGGCCCCTAAATCTTAATCTGGTAGAGGGCAACTGTAAGGGCCATGAATGAATAAAATAAAGGCAAGTTCCTTGTAGTTTGTCTTGCCTTTTAAAGAAGACTTCTTTAATGCTGGTTTCAATACTACGAATTTCCTAAGCTATGTCAGTCCTTGAAGCTCTGTATTGTACCTTCAAATCTGAATGATAATATAGCTGAATAGAGTATTCTTTGTGAAAGTTCAGGTCATTGCGTTTTTATACTATATCCCTCCATTCTCTTTGGGTTTAGAGAGTTTTATTTGATAGATCTGCTGTGAGTTTTACGGACGTTCCTTTGAATTTAATTTCCTTTTCTGATCTGCTGATGTCAATGTTCTGTCTCTCTCTTCTGATTTTGTCATTTTTAGTGCAATAAGTCTTGAAGTTTTAGACAGGATTACTGTATGGCACTTGACCTACTATCTCTTTTCCTAAATTTCTCACATTAAATGCCTTCTATCATAATTAATATGAGATCTGTTTGAAATTCTACAATTTTACAATCTTTTTTAACCTAATTACTTTCTCTTGTATCACTTGTATTACTTGTCTTCCCATTGTTCATCGATTTGCTCTAGCAGGCACCAGTAACATCTCCATACTTCCTGTTGCATACTAGTATAGCCCAAGGGCATCTGCTCACTCTGGGAACACGAAGAGCCTCAAACTATTCTTCCAGTCATGGGAATGAGGTCTATAATCGTTACTGGTTTTTGGCATATCAAATATGACATAGGTAGCTTGCAAGGCTCTGCCGTGAGGGTGGATACTCGGAGGTAGCTCTCTGCTCTTGTCTTCCCATGTTTTGCCTCTTTAAGCAGTTCTTCAATTGTTTTCCTCTCCAGTTCTTTTTCTCTAGAATCTGAAAATAGAGTAGTCTTCACTGTCACTGTTTTCTGTTATCGTTAATATTTATTTATGCCATGTATTTTTCTCTAGAAAAATAAAGTTTATTTCTCGCTAGAAAAATAAAGTGATATGACTCTTTGATATCCCCAAGAGTCATTGTTTTCAAAAAGGAAATGAGAACTTGAACAGGAAGAAATGCGACCATTCTTCTCTGTTGCGACATGCTGTGATATTCATGCACTGCAGTGTTTTCTCTCTATAGTCTCCTTTTGAAAGCTGTAGCCTGTCATGTGTGAAGGGTCCATGGCTGTGTCTCCTCATGTGGTTGTCATCATGAATGCAGAATCCCCAATAATCACATTTGCATGTTTTAATGTAACTTTTAATATTTGTTATTTATTTTCTGAATAATCTGTTAAAAATGCTATTCACTCCATGTATCAGAAACTCTTGAATTCTGCCTGTCTAAGAGACTCACAGAACAATTTTTATGGCCAGCTTTTGGATATTTTAGAATAGTCAAGGTGGAAATTTTAGAGACAAACAGAATACAGTAAAAATTATTATGCAATCAGACTAAATGTAATACTTTGTTTTTTCAAAATTCTATAGTAGGTGTTGAAATTCTGGCAGAAAGTTTTCATATTTTAAAAATTATTTACAAGCACCTTTTCAATGGGTCATTACTAATATTGACCAAATTGCTAATATATTGACTATTGTTAATATATTGCAGAAAGGAATGTTTCATAATGATAAAAATGCATTTTAATTTTTAAGCTAATTAATACTGTTGATGTTTTTAATATTCATGTTACTTTGGGATTTTTTCTTATAACAAAAGCATTGTTATATTTTATAGCTATTTTTGTAATCATGTTATCATTATCAACATAATCATTTCTAACAAAGCATTGTGCTATTTAGTTTCATAACTGCAGTGATATGTCTTTTACATTATGTATTATTCATTTGATAAAACTTTTCATTGTTAAATATCTCATGAACTATCTGTACTTCAAGGAAGAATATTTTTTTTTAACTGAAGCATCATGAGATACACAAAATTGTTTATGATTGAGTTATACAGTGTTCCAATACCTATCCCTTCACAGGTTTACATTTACGAGTGAGAAAATTTAACTTACTAGGATTCTTCCAAACTATTACATGCATATTAAGTGATCAATATTTATTGATTACTTAGACCCACGCCACATAGTTATAATTTAATCCAAGTGTTTTGTTTTGCTTTCCAGCTTCATAGTGATGAGACAGATGGAAATTATGAATATTAGGGCTAAAGAAAGTGTATGTAAGTGTAAAATATTATTTTTCATATATGTATACATTTTGAAATAATTATCACAATCAAATATTATCATAATCAAATTGATTAACAGACTCATAACCTCATACTCTTTTTGAGAGGTGAAAACACGAAGATTTAAACTAAGCCAATTTCAGCTATATAATATATTTTAAATTAATTTTTTTAAATATTTTATTATACCACCATGAGATAGACAATTAGAAATATGTTCATGTTTGGGTTTCGGTCATACAGTGTTCCAGCACCCATCCCTCCACCAGTGCCCATTTCCTACCACCAATGTCCTGGATTCCCTCCCCTCCCGAGCCTGCCTCTATGGCAGTTTCTTTATCTCTTTTCCCTCTCTCTCTCTCTCTCTTTCTCTCTTCCTTCTCTTATACATTGTGGACTGTAATACATACATATAGAGGTTTAAATATAAATATATAACTACTTTTTGCTTATACTCAATGCTCAGTTCTAGTCTGGTATTATCTATTGACAATTATTAGCACACTGTTCCTTCCTTCTCTGTTTTACCTAATCTCTGACTCCCACACATTTGTGGTAGATTCCACCTTTGACAAGACCTCTGATCCATGTTTTGCCTGACTATGGAAAATTTTCCTTCTGCTCAGTGATGCAACGGACATCACTGTACAGAAGTGATGTTTCCTTCTAATTCACTCAGCATGATCCTCTCCATATCCATTCATTTATAGGCAAATTTCATAACTTCATTTTTCCTAACAGCTGCATAGTATTCCATTGTGTAGATGTACCACAGTTTCTTTAGCCAGTCATCAGTTCTCGAGCACACTGGTTGTTTCCAGACTCTGGCTATTGTGAATAGTGCTGCTCTGAAAATAAAAGTAGGGATAGTGTTTCTGCTGTGTGTTTTTAGCCTCCCAGGGTATATTCCCAGGAGTGGTATGGCTGGGTCAAATGGGAGATCAATTTCTAGTCTTTGGAGGAATGTCCATATTGTTTTCAAAAAAGGCTGTACCAGCTCGACATTCCCACCAACAATGGATGAGAGTCCCTTTCTCCCCGTTTCCATGCCAGCAATGGTTCTTGCTCTTTTGGATATGTGCCAGTCTCTGTGGTGTGAGATTATATCTCATTGTTGTTTTGATTTGCATCTCTCTGCTGATTAATGATGATGAGCAATTTTTCATGCTTCTTTTGGCCATATATAATATAGTATTGTTAGCTGTACTCATTATATGAAATGCTAGTGTAAAGAATTTATTCATCTGGTATAAATGAAGCTTTGTATTGTTGACTGACTATTTTCTCAGTTTTCTGTTTCCCGATCCCTGATAGCCATCAGCCTACTCTCTGCTTCTGTGAGTTTGACTATTTCAGATTTCTCTGTTAAGTTATTTAGTATTTTTCTTTTTTTTGTGTGTAAGCTTGTTTCATTTAGCATGCTGTTCTCCACACTCATCCATCCTTCCAAAGATAAAGAATATCCAGTTATATACTTATACTACACTTTTCCACCAGTTCATCTATTTATAGTCACGTAGATTATTCCCAAGTCTTTGCTACTGTGCTATATACAAGTCTTTTTATGGCAAGTTAGAGTAGTTATATATTTATATTTATATTTATAGCAGTATCTCAAGGTTAGCAATTAGAATTCTTATACAAGTTTTAAAATATTCACAAGCAATATTAGCTAGCTGTTGGATAACAATGATTTATATTGGATTCACACATGTCAGTTGAACAACTTATATAAGGGGCGGGGAATTGATGTCATTTTAATTTCTTATTATATCAAACTTAATTTTAGCAATTATACATTGCTAGAACTTAGAACATCTTTGATGAATAATTAGTAGAAATAAGTTTGTCAACAAGCACTTTTCATTTTTGTAAGTGAAACCATATGTTAAATTCAAAACAAAAGAGCAGGATCTGGATTTGGGTTTTACTTCTGAATTTTAGGACTCTCTCTCTCTCTCACTCTGTCTCTCCCTCTTCCCCCTCTCTCCATCTCTCTCAGCATATGTGTTAGGCATACAGTTAATATAAACTTTTCTTTTTTAAAATTTCCTTCATTCCATTTGCTTTGAATGACGAATCAGTGGTTAAGCTACTGACGATTTATTTTCTATCATAAATAAAGTGACTGCTTAAACGGTGTCTGTGCTCTTAAGCACTAACAGCAAGGCTCTGCCAAGTGAATAAAATCTTTATGATTTTTTTTTTTTTTGCTTTTTTTGGGTCACACCCGGCGATGCTCAGGGGTTACTCCTGGCTCTGCACTCAGGAATTACTCCTGGCGGTGCTCGGGGGACCATATGGAATGCCGGGGATCGAACCTGGGCCGGCATGGCATGCTGCGTGCAAGGCAAACGCCCTACCCTCTGGGCTATCTCTCTGGCCCCTTTATGACTTTTTGTGTGTTGTGTTTTGGGGCTAACCTGGCAGTGCATTGCTTGGGGGGCTACTCCTGGCTTTGTGCTCTCACTTGCTCCTTGCCTAATGCGGTGTCAGGGATTAAACCCGAGCCTCAGCTGATAAAGCATGACTCAGCTCCATTGAGCTATCTCCTGGATCCACAAGACTTTTTCAGCAACACAAAAACAAGATAATTGTGAATCTATACATAACGTATTTTTAGCAGAACTTCTACCTCTTCTTTCTTGGCCCACAGCTTTGTGTTGTCATTGGTCCATTGCATCACTGGACAGAGGCGAGAGAAAGCACTAGCTAAGATGAAGCCTCCTATTTTCTAGTTCATTTTTACAGCATTTTGAGAACAAAAAAAAAAGATAATAACTAAAACCTGGGGGATGTCTAATTCTGCATTTAGCCAAGTTATGATGAACAATTGGAATTTAATTTTTGTTAGCAAGGAAGGGATTTGAAGTTAGATTAGAAAAGGGGACCAGGGGCTGGAGTGACAGCACAGTGGGTAGGGCATTTGCCTTGCATGTGGCCGACCCAGGTTCGATTCCCAGCATCCCATATGGGCCCCTGAGCACCAAGAGCAAATACTGATTGCAGAGCCAGGAGTAACCTCTGAGCATTGCCGGGTGTGATCCAAAAAACAAAAAAAAGTGGGGGTTACCGAATTATTATAGAAACTATAAGATCTACTATCAATATTTCTCAAGATTGCAAGCCTAAGTTAGCTGCCTCAGGTGGATATTTCTAATTTCTAGTTGTTTCTGTAGATGTAGATATAGCTAACTCTGATTTATTCTCGACTCTTTACATGTATTTATTTTCTGCTATATACCTACTCTTAGGACTGGAAATGTGTTCACTGGGCAGAATCTGGCTGTTCTTGTTGATCATCAGTCCATCAGTGTATATATTGTTCTAAGACTGTTCTGTTCCATGACTCAATTCAAATTCTGCTCAGACTTAGAATAACTCATGTACTAGTGAAGTTGATCCATAAACTTAAACTGTATTTTTTTTTGAAATTTTAAAACAATTAGTAATCTAGTATTTAAAAGAAGTCAAAGAATTTAAAAAGAAAAAAAAACTGTATTTCCCAAAGAACATTTAAAATACCGTTTTTTTCTTGGAGAAAAATAAATTTTGACTTTGCTGCCACCTCATGGCAAAAGTAGTAATTAGAATGTACGTCAGGGATTCAGAAAAAATATATATAGTTGGGCAAAGCATGGAGAACTTATACGAAAAGACCTTTAACTTGTTTGTGAAGTTATATGTTTTTATTCCTTAAGGTCTAGATTTATTGTTTCCCAATTTTAATTGAGAAACAGTAAATTATAGCTTGTTTGATGCCTTTGACATCTTTTTGGTCATCTGCAATTATTCTCCAAAATCATTGTTCTTTAATATTCAATATTCACCTCACCTTAGAAATCCTGCTCGTATCACAGGTCTAATATCACCAGTATCATTAAGGCTATAAATGATTACTGAAACTCTCTACCTCGTATCTTTAGACATGAAATAAAACAGAATCTCCCTGTTTTACAGGGTTGTTACGAGATGATGCATGTGAATGGCTGGTAATGTGTCTGTCCTGTAGCGTTTGTAATATTTTCATTAAATGTGGTATTAGGAACATTAGGATTTCTCTTTAATGTGAATTTTAGAAAAGTGGTTCTTACTCAATTTTGACATAGCATGAATGTTTTGAATAGTCACTAACTTTCCCTGTAGAGTTTTAAGCCTTTCTGTGCTGTTTATTATCTCTGCTCAAATCCTGTTGGGAGCCAGTGATACAGCGCAGCTGCAAGCAATGGGAAGATGTGAGTATACTGGAAGAAGTCAAGTCTGGGTTTTCCCTTCCTCACACCCTTTATTTTATCCTCCTACAGGAGTGCAGATCCTTACGGAGAGTACGTGGGGCGAGCCTGTGGCCACGAGCACCCATATGTCCCAGATGTTCTGTTTTGGTCTGTGATCTTGTTCTTTTCAACGGTTACTATGTCAGCCACCCTGAAGCAATTCAAGACCAGCCGCTATTTTCCAACCAAGGTACTTAGATTAGTTACCAGTCAAAGTGTAGTTATGTTGTCATCTGTGGGTGAGGACTAAAAGAAAGAACATTTGCTGTCATAAAAGGAGCTATAGAAAGACTTTTGCACAGAGGCCGGTAAGGTGTGGTCAGGCCTGTGAGGGGAAACCAGCCGTTTGGTCACTGCACAGGAGGAGTGAGGACTGCATACACACTCCAGACTTGGCTCTTACGTTGGAATCTCAAAGACACTCTCCTACTTAACACTTTTGAAAATGAAAAGAACCTACTGCATCAGTGATCGTGACGTGCTTGCGCAGTGAGCAGTGGGGACTAGTCCAGACTGACGTTACCTCCTAGGAGTCGCTGCTGCAGCCTCTAATTGGGAGAGCCCCGCAAGACTCATTGGAACACTTTTCTCTCTCTTTGCGTTTCAAGTGTCAGTCCCTCCCCTAACCCACCACGTCTGCATCTGCATATTTGGAAAGGAAAGTAAACAGAGAAACAGCTTAGTTCAATATTTAACACTGCAAACTAACACCTAGAATGTCTGACTCAGCCAAAAAGAAAAGAAAAAAATCAAGAAAGCGTTTTAGAGATGAGCTAAAGATTAAGATCAAAATTCCACTCTGAAAATATCTCATGAACTCTTTCTTCCAGAGTTAACTTTTTATTTTTTCATCTCCTTTTCATAAGGTAGAAATTTTATCTCTTTCTCCCCCAAATTAAAACATTTAATCTAATGAAAACAACCTCTGTGTGTAAGTATGCATACACACATGTATAACGTGTGTGCATGCACATGTGTGCGTGTGTGATTTAGAAGCCACTGCATTTTGTGATTTTGCGTATGAGGCATAAAGATACACTAACAGAGACTAGGTCTTGATCTTTGTGGAGTTTTGTTTTGATTTTTTTTTTAATTTGGGAGTCACACTCATCTATACTCAGAGTCTTACACCTGACTCTGTACTCGAGGATCACTCCTGGTGGGGTTCTGGGAACCCTATAGAGTTCTGGGGTTTGAACCCAGATGGGCTGGTACAAAACAGGTGCCCTACACACTGTACTAGCTCTCTGATCATTGGGTATGGATTTTTGCTCAAAGATGGCTTTACAAATGAGAAATAACTAAGTAGTGGTTTCCTTAGATTAATGTATACACTTCATCACTCTGTTTTACACATTCGTGCTGAACTTATATCCCAGGGAAGCAAACTAAAATGTTAAACTTCTTCAATAAAACATTTCATTTTATTTTGCAGCAATTCATGTTTATTATATTAAAATGGTACCTGTGTGAGAAAAATATCTAAAATTCAGCCAAATACTATCATGTGTCCTTATTCTGTTCTACAAATCTATTGGATTTATAATAGACTTTAACTGTAAATAGACTTTGAAAACAGCAGTTACCACTGTTGCTTAGGGTGTCATTTTGGAAAGTTTGAGAGAATATTCATCTTAATTATAGAGAAGCATACATGTGTGTTTAGATTCTAAGAGTTAACGATAATATTGTGTGCATAAAATATAACAGTATGTCATAAAATGTTTGTAAAGTGTGACTCTAGATTTTGTTGGTGAAAATTCCTTGCTATTCATAGTTCCTTTCAAGTGACAAGTATCTTTATTATTTTTAGGTGCGATCAATAGTGAGCGACTTTGCTGTCTTTCTTACAATTCTGTGTATGGTTTTAATTGACTATGCCATTGGAATCCCATCTCCAAAACTCAAAGTACCAAGTGTTTTCAAGGTGAAATTATAGTATTTACTCTATATTCATCTCTGCAAACTTAATCTTCATTTATAGGGTTGTTCTAGCCCTCTTGGTGTGATGGTCATAGAAATATAAAGAGTATTGATTAATAGAACAGCAAATGAAATGCTCATATCATGACCATTTCTGGTCTAATTTTTTTTCCAAAAGGAACTGTAGGTTGGTTGGTGGGGGTGGCAGGAGGGAAATTGGGGACATGTGGTGGGAAATATGCACTGGTGGAGGGACAGGTGTTGGGACACTGTGTGATGGAAACCCCTTCATGAGCGCTTGTACTGTGTATCTGTCTGTCACTCAATAAAGAAGAAAAAAAGCAAAGTAAAAGAAAAATAAAAAGAAATTGTAGAAATAGAAACCCAGAGACTGCTTAGAAAATTGCTTCCTGAAGTTATTCCAAACTTACCACTTAAATATGATGACACTGAAAGAAAAGGAAGTGTTACCAAGCTAAGTAATGCATTAGTTTGAGGCAGAATTGCACATCACATAGAGCTTGGAAAATAGATAAAGTATATCTGAAATAGAATCCTGTTCATATACCTACATAAGTGTGACATCTTGGGTCTGATAATTAACCTCATCTATGAAGCAACACTGAGAGTTCCTCAAACAATTGTCCAGGGGAATTTCTTGGGACTCATGGCAAGCAACAACTTAGAACTTTCCCTGTGTTCCTGATGTGTCTGTTTCTCTTTCTCATACAATACTTGTGTATAAATCCAAAATAAAACAGTTGCCAGCATGTTTTTTGTAAGAGTAAATAAATAATCCAGTTATTTACAATGGGAAGTATCGATCCTGCTTTATTTATGCTAGGGATGGAGGAAGAACCCAGTGCTCGGAGCCAGCTTAAAGCCTCTCTCTGCCAACCAAGCAGTTCTGTGATCTGCAAAGTTTTAGTTTCTTTTTCTGTACCTTTAGAATATTGTGAAGAAAATAGTGATAAAATAATGGAAGAATTCTTTCTGCTACCTTACTTATGTTTCCTAACTATTAGTTGTAGGGCGTTTGGGATATCTGATATCAGCTCTGCTTTCCTGATATCATCTATAAGACTGGTTTAATTGATCAAGTATTTCTGTACCCGTTCATCCAAGTGATAACTATATACTTACTTTTCTTTGTCACAGCCCACCAGAGATGATCGTGGCTGGTTTGTTACACCTTTAGGTCCAAATCCATGGTGGACGGTAGTTGCTGCTATTATTCCAGCATTACTTTGTACTATTCTAATTTTTATGGACCAACAAATCACAGCTGTCATCATCAACAGAAAAGAACATAAACTTAAGGTATATTTTCCACATCTTTGTAATGTATATTTCACCTGCACTTCGTAGTTACTTGTATAGTGAAATATTAAATTAATCTTTCCAGCTTTATAATTTTCATCATCTATTATCATCTATTATCTTTATCATGTTGTAATACAATGAGATTAAAGTTAATTATTATTGAGTTATTTAATTAGCATTGTTGGTTGGACTCTAAACTGACACCGTATCTCCTGAATCTAAATTTTAAATTATTGCCCGAAGTTCTACTCTTTAAATTATTTTATCCCTCCCCTTCCTCCTTTCCCTTTTATTGTTGTTCTTTAGATGACTGGGTTGTACACACTTGGTTGTGGTGCTTTCCGGGGTAACATTCTCGTGTCAGTGTCTGAACATGCATTTGCCTGGGGCTGGCCTCATTCAGTTGTGACGCTTGCACATGCTGGTGTACAAGTTGCTGTGCGGGATTGCTGTGGTGCTTACACACATTCTTAGGGGCCTTGCATTCTTAGCCTCAATGCTTGCACATCTGTAGTTGCGGTGTTTGCTAAAGGGTGCGCACTGTAGTTGTGGCGCTTATGTTGCCTGACTACGTGCGAGAGACTGTAGCATTGCTATAGCACTGAGGTACCAGGACAGAAGAGCCACTGGGACCATACTCTCAGCTCATGTGGAAGGCACTGGGGTTGGACTCATGATCTGATGCTTGCAAGGCAAGTGTTCTTAGCCACTGAACTATGCCGTGTTATTCATTTCTTATTTACTGCAATTGATCTTAGCCACAGGCCGAGAAACAATTATTCCTTTTTTACAATGTTTAATGAAATAGGCAGGATGTGCATTAATACCACAGCAATCCCAGAGAACTCTACAACAATGTGCGCCAGCACCACAATTGAGTGAGTGTAGCCTGGAATACGCAGGGGCAAGCTCTAGAAGGGCGTTTTATGTGCACGTTGGAGCTATGTGTGTCTCTCTAAAACAAAGACCATTATTTTCTTCAGAAAGGAAATCATATCAATTAAAGAAATCTGCATTATCATTTTAATGGCTACATTTGAATGTGTAAACTATATTTCTTGGGACCAGAGAGGTGGCACAGCGGATGGGATGTTAGCCTGGCATGCGTCTGACCCAGGCTTCATCCCTGCCATCCCATAGTCCTCGGATCCCTCACAGAGTATTACCTGAGTGCAGAGCTAGGAATAAGCCCTAAGCTCTGCAAGGTGTGGCCCAAACTACAGCAGCAACAAATTTATTTTATAACATTTTTTAAAATGAACCAGAACATTCTTATTTATATAATGAACTTTGTATCAGTTTCACTGTCAAAAGATGCTTTTGACCTTTGTAAATCAGACTGAAATATAACTTATTTCATTAAAAATTATCCTTTATAGGAGTCACTGTCACTGTCTTCCCGTTCATCATCGATTTGCTCGAGCGGGCCCCAGTAACATCTCCATATGTCCTGTCTCATGCTAGTAGAGCCCAAGGCAACTGCTTGCTCCAGGAACATAAAGAGCCTCAATCCATTCCGGAATGAGGTCTATAATTGTTACTGGTATTTGGCATATACATCAAATACAACACGGGTAGCTTGCCAGGCTCTGCCGTGCAGGTAGCATACTCTTGTAGGCATCTCTAAGTCCAGCATGTATTGATGAACCGCGCGGCCGCTTGCGGCCGCGAGAGCCGGGCGCTGATAGGCTGGTCTGCTGGGTGGAGGTCTGACGAGAGAGAAGTCGGATGTGGAAAATGGAGGCCCTCATTGAGTGGGGGGGTCGTCTGGCTTGTTGCGAGGCCCTGCTGGGATGGTGGGCCAGGGCTAGAACCCACCATCCCAGTTAATAGGAGTATTAACTGGTATATAAAATAGTTTTAAATTATTAATGGAATTATATTTTAATAGAATGTGTAAGCAATTGAAGATTTGTCTGGTAATATTATCTTTTTGGCCATTCTGTACCTTTTTTTCCCAAGTCTTGTAATTTTAAAACCACTTAACACCTGCTCCCTGTTTTTCTTGAGTCTGTGGTAGTTTGACATTCACATTTCCAAAGCTCCAAGTCAACAGATATATTTCCCCCTTACCTGCTGTGAAGAATAGCTAAAATATAATCAGATGCTTTATAAGTGATCCTTTCAAGAAAGTACCTCTTTAGAATGAAATATGGAACCCCAAGTTGACACTATGTTGCAAACATATATTGTTTATTTTATATTACTTTTTATTGTGCTAATAACTCGGTAGGTAGGCATTCGTAATCTTCCCCACTGTCGCCCAGAGTTAGTAAACAATCAAGCAACTCTTGCTTCATCATATCCATTGACACAAGTACAAGAGTCAGTCAGTTCTTGCCCCCTTGGAGCCTGACATCCCACCCTCTTCCTTGGATATGGATATTTGCTGAACAAACCCCTCTCCGTAGACATATTTTATGTGGACAACTTTTGGGGCATGCTTATGCCTCTGTGTTCTGTGACCTCCAACATCGAATGGTCTTCTGCTGCTGGGCTCCCCTGTAGGCAACAGGAAACAACAGGATTTCCTGCTAGCAGCATCATAAATGACTCAGCTGCTTAGGACATTATTTACTCAAAGTAAAGGTTTTCTTCCATTGCTTGTTCTCCTGCCTGTTGCTTCGCCGTGATGTTGGCGGTCTCCTGACTTTACTTACATGTCTCTAATATATCCCTATACTAGAGACCACATTCTCAGCTTCTGTTGTTTTTTTTCTCACTAAAACCCTTTCCCACCCCGAAATAGCTTAATGGATCATTTTTCTGTAACCTACATCAATATAGATTATCAATATAGTATACTCTATTTAAGAGCAGAGATGCTACCGGCTCTCCCTGTGCCCAGCTGACCACAAGGCGCCAGGGAGGGAAGGCAGGTTTTAACCCTGGCCTGCCATCCCAGCAGAGCCTCACAAAAAGCCAGAGGAACCCCACACCATGAGGGCCACCATTTTTCACATCCAGACTCCCCAGTTCACCAGAGCTCCACCCAGCAGAAGAGCTGATCACAAGCCTGGCTCTTCAGAGACCCACTCTGCAGCAGTCTTTTTATTGTTCATCAATAAATGTATGAGATTTTGAGGTGACTACAAGAGTACCCAACTCGCACAGCAGAGTCATATTTGATATGTCAAATACCAGTAACAATTATAGACGCCATTCCCATGACCTGATGGAATGGTTTGAGGCTCTTCGTGTTCCTGGAGCGAGAAGATGCCGTTGGCTACACTTGCTTGCTACAGGTCGTATGGAGATGTTATTGGTGCCCACTCGAGCAAATCGGTTAACAACAGGAAGACAAGTGACAAGACATACTCTACTAATATGATATACAATATCAATGATATACTATGCCAATATAATATAACAATAATCTAGTAGACTTCATGTCACTTATCTGTCTCCATATAATGTATCCAAATCACCTTGGAATTAATCAATTCTTTATCACTGTTGAATTTGTATTTTAGATCTTTTTCACATGTTTCTTTACTCCAAGTGTCAAAACTAGTAGTTGATTTTTCTTTAAAAGAATGCTTTTCCTGCCATTAAAGTTACCTTTCTGGGGCTGGAGTGCTAGTCCAATGGGTCGGGGTATATCTTACACATGGCCAATGGGTTTGATCCTCGGCACCCCACACGGTCCCTGTAGCCCACCAGGAGTGATTACTGAGCACAGAGCCAAAAGGATGTGCTGAGCACAGCCAGCACCAAGACCATAAAAAGAAAGTGAGTTGTTTAATCATTTCGTGAATATTACTTCACAGACAGTCACGTGTGTTTAGTGCTGCAGAGCCAGGCCCATCACACTGGCTCAGTGACTCCGCCCTGCGTGGAGCAAAGAGGTCAAAATTAGCAGAACGACTCCCGGCACCTCATGACCTTCCCAGTGACTCAAGAGTGCTAGAAGCTGAAAATATAAAATACGGAGAACACAATTCGGCGTTCGTTGTATATAGATAAAAGTTTAAATCCACACTCTGCCCCCCCATATTTGTTTGTTTCTTTCCTGTAGAAGTTAAATGAGTATAGATCACTTACAGATGACTGGTCACTTTGGAAAACATGGAAGTAGTGGTTTTTTTTTAAAGTTCATTCTCTAAAATGTAGAAATAAAGATATTTTGCAGAAAAGAAAGTTTCTGTTAAGATACAACTGTGGGCTTTTCTGCATGTTTCTGTAGACAGTTCAGACTTCTTTTGACATCATTTTTAATAAACAGCAATACAATCCCAGATCACTGGAGTAAATGAATGCGTTTGCAACATTCATTTGGCACCGCATTCTCTTGATGATTATGGCATTTGATATGTTCTTTTTTGCCCTCTTTGTCAGCCCGGTTCTTCATGTCAATCTATAGTCTTTTCTGTGGTTAACTTGACAGATGCAGGGAATTGCTGCCAAGCTTTGAAATGAATTTTTTCAGCAGTGGCATCTGGGTATCAGATGGTCCTGTTGGCTGGCCTCTTGTCTTGCTGCATGTTGGTTTGAGTGGGGTCTGGTGTAGCATCACCTGTTGCTATGCTCCCGTTCCTCCCATATGTCCATTTTCCGTGGTTCGTGGATGAATGTGAGAATAAAAGCTTGGGTTCTGTCTTTATTTCAGAAAAAATCACAGGAAAATGTTACAGGGTTCAGAGTTCTCTTCTGACAAAGGGATACCTTCCCTTGGCTGGAGTGCCTTAGCGGCTAATAGCTTGGCTACAAAGACCAAGTTTTCCAAGACATTTGAAATGAAAGGCAGGAAAGGATAATGATTAATTAGTGGAAGTGCTAGAGTGCTTTATTCTTCTGACTCATTAAATTAAGATGTTCTCATTTGTCATACAACACACTCAGGGCAAAATTGTGTTTCTATTTTGTTGTACACTTGTACTTTACAAAGTTATCTTTCTGAATTTAAAAAGGAACATTTTTCCCCCTCGATAGAATCCTGTTTTCTGCTTCATGCAATACAGAAGCCCACTTTTAACACATGTACAATATTTTAAAACAGTAATTATGAGCTGTAGGAAAAGGGCCAAAGAGATGGTACAGGGGTAAGGTGGTGTCTCGCCTTGCACTTGGCCAGCCCTGGTTTGTCGCCGACCACTGCAGAAGCTTTTCTGAACCCCTGTGGAGTGATCCCTGAGCAGAAACAGGGCTAGTTCCCTCTCCTCCGAATAAGATGTTCTAGGAAATAACGACATGAAAACTTCCCTCATATTATAGTGAGCCATACCAGTAGCAATTATAGACCTCATTCCCATGACCTGAAGGAATGGTCTGAGGCTCTTCATGTTCCTGGAGCGAGCAGATACCCTTGGGCTACACTAGCATGTAACAGGACGTATAGAGATGTTGCTGGTGCCTGCTTGAGCAAATCAATGAACAACGGGAAGACAAGTGATACAAGTGTAGTGAACTTGTGAGCCCCACGGAAGTGTTGGCTGTGCTAAAAACACAAGCTCCATTTTAAAACCCCTGACCTTGCTGCCTGTCTGAGGTTTTACTTACATCTACTAGTATGTCTTCCATGTCCTGTTCCCTTCTAGCCATGCTGCAGCTCTGACCACACACTGGGTGCCCGTCCCACCTCTACCTCAGAGCAGGTGTTGGAAGGCTTCGGTCCGTAGGTGCACCTCCTATCCTGCTCTGGATTCCCTAATAAACACCCCTTTACCTAGCGAAGGCCCTAGAGAACATCCTAGAGAACACATGGTTGTCTGTTCATTCTGCGTTTGCAACTACCTCACCTAAGGTGTCCCACGAGAGGTCCAGGCCCAAGGAGTCCATGTCCTATTGAAGCTGCTTCTTTAAATTCTTGGATTAAGCTGATGCTAGAATGCTGCTCCCCACTCTCTCCTCTGGGAACCGGGTGTCTCTGGTCAGCCAGCTGCAGAGGAGGGGAGGAAAAGGCCCTGCAGGATGTCCGCCGTTGCCCTTGCTGTCTCTAGCTCCTGCCATTAACCATTTTTTAGGGGTACAGAGAACGTATAGGAAACACGGCCTTCAAACTGCTTTATTTCCCTAATAGAACAATTAACAAAACGAAATAGAAGAAAGAAAACACAGTGACAAATGCACAACAAATACTCAGTATGCTTCACACTCGGGCTCCATGAACTCTCATTTTAACCAGAAACCGCTTGCAGAATAATAAAACTGCTTGTTAAAAAAAAAAAGACAAAATTGCTATTCTAGAAGAATTGATAATTTCTGCTCATGTTCATAACTAATTTGACAGCTATATTTATTTTTAAATTATACTTATTAAATTTGATTCTAAAAGATGTTTCACTGATGCATATTTTCTTTTTTTAAAAGTCAATCTGTAACTGATTGCTATTGTGTGCCAACAGTTTTCTGAAAACTGGGAAACACTGAGAAATTTTATGCTACCTGCCCTTAAGATATGTATATTTGGGAGGCAGGAAGAGAAAGCTTAACACTAAGTGCACGCAAAGCGAAGACCCTGCACCCACAGTCCTCTGAGCACACTGCTAGTGACTCCTTTACACAGAGCCAGGAGTAACCCCTGAGCGCTTCTGGTTGTAGCTCAGACACAACAGCAACAAAAGTAACAAAATAACTGTATACTATTACCTAGAATGCTTCAACCAGGTTATACAATAAGTATCATTTTTTTGTTCAATGCTTGAATATAATAATAGTCCCTAACATTTCTGGGTGCTCACTGCATACCAGACTTTTTTCAAAGTGATTAAAAAATTAAAAAAAAGTTTCATTCTCACACCAGCCTAACCAAGTGCCTCTTGTTATCATCTCCAACATTTTCTTCAGATAGGATCCCAGAGACTCAAAAGGTTAACGATCTTCCCAGAGCCTGAGTTTCAGCCAGCCTTTGATACCAGGCCAGCTGTCTCCGGCTCTGCGCTGCTAGCCCTGCAATTACGCTACCTTTCATGCAGTCTCCATTGGAAGTTGGAAAGCGAAGGAGGCCAAGGCCTTTGTTTCCCCTGAGGCTTTGTCAAGTCCCTGCAGCTGCGGTACAGTAATGAAGGCTGCTCTTCCCACCTTCAGTTTTGTTCCTCAGGGAAACAACTTCAGCATCCTGGAGAGTGGCCTCCCGTCCCTCTGTCTCATGTGCTGTCTCATGAGGCCTCTTCCCACATCTTCCTCACCCACATTTCCTGCCTGGTCCTAGAAAGCTCTGACGAGGAGAAAGAAGATACCAGAGTGATCATTTGAAGAGACTAGATATTTCTAGGGCTGGATCTGAAACCAATGAGAACACGGCAGTGCTATGTTAGAACGGAAATTGGTATAGATTTATACTCTATTCAGACTGCCCTTCAGTTCTTACAATTCTCTCCTCACTCTTGCTAAGGAGCATAGATGTAGCATTTATCTATTTCATGTGAAATTTTAAATGTATTAGCAAAAATAATTTAGAATATTAATATAAAAATTTACATAGCTGCTTAAAATATAGTTTGGAGAAATATAGGATCTACTAACATTGATTTTTTTTAGTGTTCAGGAGCTTAACTTCATTCATATGTATGTGTATTGGTATCACCACCACCAAAATAGAAAATAATCAAATGGGGAGACTTGATTGTCAAAAGTAATTAGCATCTATAAGGAAATTTGCATAATATTATTTTGACCAGTTACAGTCACAAGTTGGTACTAAAGAGGGCAGTTGAGAACCTGGAGTTTAAAAACATATCCTTAGTAAGTTGGATATAATGACTTCTTGGGTATGCCAGGAATTCATTTCTGTTCACAAACAGCCCATTCTTAACTGTCATTGACATAGTCATTGTTTGTTTTCTCAGTTGATGCATGATATAAGGTCACTTGTAATTTGATGTAAATTATATATATTGTGAATAAATTAATGGCTACCGCAGTTGTGGATGAACATGCCCAGTAGAGGACTGTATGAAGTGACTATACCCAGGAAGGTCTTATCCAACAGAAACAGAGGGGAAACTTGAATGATATTAAACTAGAACTGTATGAAACCTATTCGTTTGTATAGAAGTCATTGATATCATAATTGTCCAGGAACTCACAACTTTTTTTGAGTAGATCATGTATTTTGAGGCTATTACCTTTGTATCTGTGTTGTGCTTTAGAGTGAGTTGTAGAAGACTCACGATAGTACCCCTTTTCTCATCTGCTGCTCCATGGTGGTGTCTCTGGTCCTATGCTAAAACTGTGTTCTTTGAGAATCTTCTTTTCTTTCTCCACAGAAAGGTTGTGGGTACCATCTGGATCTGTTGATGGTGGCGGTCATGCTTGGCGTGTGCTCCATCATGGGTCTGCCGTGGTTTGTGGCTGCCACGGTTCTCTCCATCACTCATGTCAACAGCCTTAAACTGGAATCAGAATGTTCGGCTCCAGGAGAACAGCCCAAATTTCTTGGCATTCGGGAGCAAAGGGTTACTGGGCTTATGATTTTTATTCTTATGGGCTCGCCAGTCTTTATGACCAGTATTCTGAAGGTAATGAAATCTGCCTTTATGAATTTGAGACAAGACAAAATATATTAAGAAATTTCATTTTTGACTCGTTTTAATATAAACCATTTACTTGCAAATATTGTGTAGCATGTGATAAGTCAATTTTACATTCAGATTAATGTAACCCTTTAACAAATGAAACTTATGTGCTACCTCGTAGAATCCTAAGCTTAAAAACTTTAGTCTGGCAGATTGAAATTGAATGTAAAATAGTCTTCTAATTTTGAAATGGTGGTCAGGTTATGGGGAAAGTCATTGTGCTGTTCTACAGAAAATGAAGCTTGTCTTTTCTTGTCAGTGGATAGATATATTGGTGACTGGTGTCACTTGAGGTGCCCAGGTGAACAGCATCATGGTCCAGCTGTACACTCAGTTTGGCAGTAGAAATATTCAACAGAACTACTACCTGGATAGTACCATAGTATCTGCTTAGTTTCTCACATTTAAAATAACAAATCCTGGGACCAGAGCAATATTACAGCGGGTAAAATGCTTGTTTTGCGTGACCAGATTCTATCCCAGCAACCCCTAAGGTCCCCAAGCACTCCAAGAGTGATCTCTGAGCACAACCAGGTGTACCTTTCTCCCCAAATTAAAAAGGAATCAAATGCATTTGAAGATGAATTTGGTAAGATTTCCTCTTGGACTCTTCAGTAAAAGTAATTACTCTGCCATATAATTTTGCACTTATTCCCACAGTGCGATGCATTTTAAATTATAAGTCATGTTAGTAGCAACTAGCATCAGAATATGGATAACATCTAAATATAACGTTGAAATTATAGTTCAAATATAATTAGAAATTTTAGTTGAATTATTTATTCATTTTTACAAGTTTACTCTCATTTATTAACATAATAGATATGCAGAATTAATTTCCGTTATGTAATGGCAGGGCTAGCATGTTGTTGAACTATTCCAATTAGAAGGGGAAAACTGAATAATTCATAAGTTTACAAATGTCTCGAATATTACAGAAATTTATTTTAAATTGTTAATTCTTCTTTTTAATTAATTAATTCATTGATTTTAATTTTATTATATCACCATGAGATAGACTTTTACAAAGCTTTTTATGATTGAGTTTCAGTTATCCAATGTTGCAGCACCTATCCCTCTACCAGTGACATTTCCCACCACCAATGTCTCCAGAGTCCCTCAACTACCCCACCCCCACCTGCCTCTATGGCAGGCACTCTCCTCTCTCTCTCTCTCTCTCTCTCTCTCTTCTTTTACATGTTGAGGTTTGTGTACATACCCTGAGTGGATATCAATCATATCCCATCCCTTTACCTACTTTGAGTACTCAGTTCTATAACAGCATTGCCATTCCAACTATTATTGACTGACTGATCTCTTTGCTATCTTAGCACTTCTGTTAAATTTTACCCTTGACATACCCTCCTGTGTCCTATTTGCCTAGTCTTGGGCATTAGTCCCATAATAATTTTTTTTATTATAACCCTACAAATGAATACAGACATTCCATATCTGTCCTTTACCTTCTGGATAATTTCCGTCAGCATGATGATCTCCATGTTCATCTATTTGTACGAAAATTTCATGACTTTATTTTTCCTGACAGCTGCATAGTATTCCGTTATGTACATGTACCATAGTTTCTTTATGCAGTCTTCAATACAGGAATTCAAACTGTGAACTCCATTCCTTACCTTCAATCTTGCCACTGTGAAATAAAATTCAAATTTCTCCCTAAAGTGGCCTGGTAATAGTTAATATTTCTAGCTTACTATGTATTATATGTCATGAGATGTTTTGACTTTTTAAATACTCTATCAACCCTAATTTCCCTTTAAGCTTTGGGAAACTAAAATACAAAGAACTTCAGTAACTAACTTAAGTTACTACTAGATTGTTAAGAGTTGGGATTGCAACCTGTGTCATGTGACTCTCTCCTATACTGCTTGTAAAATGCTTTTGTATATGTTTGTGTGTTTTACTTTGGCAATCCAAAAAGAGAGCGATTTAATATTTGAAAATAATGTGTATCTTTCTTCCATTGTTTCTTTACAGTTTATTCCCATGCCAGTGCTATATGGAGTGTTTCTTTACATGGGAGCTTCATCACTAAAAGGAATTCAGGTAAATTATTTGCATAGTATAAGAGGTGTATCTGTGATAATTCACCTTAAAATTTATTGATGCTTCCAAGTGATAGCTAAGAAAATGACGTCATAAGTATCTTCAAAGTGGTCCGGTTTACAAATGTTCACTATCCCCTTCAGATGTGGTAATCATGTGTTTAGCCTCCAAACAGAACCAAACTGCTCAGAAATTCTCACTGTAATATTTTCAATCAAAATAGTTGGAATATGCTTTTTAATAACAGTAATCTATAGGACATTTATTTAAAATTGATAATTGATGACCATAAAAGATAAAAAGCTCATGGCTCTAAACTAAGTGGGAAAGTGGAGAGAACAGCTGTACCCAACATTGGTTTATGCAATTGCGAGAATAGGCTGGTTTTTCTTTTTTTTTAAAAAAGGTAAGGAAATAAAAACTATTAAAATAATGATACTTGCTATTGTTTTTTATTTTTTGTTTTTAATATGATTATATGTCAGAATTACTTTGAAAGTGAAATGAAGTTATAGGGTAAAAGTAAGTGAAACATTAGTTGATCAAACATTACTTAAATAATTAGGTAAATTCTTGCTGCAAAATAAATGATTATAAATTGTAGTGGTTCAAAGCATTTTTATATTTGAAAGCTCTGTGCACCATCAGCTTGCAGATTAGCCATGTGCTGCTGCGTCAGAACGTTGGTGGTGGCTGACAGACAATGTGAATCCTCCTCTGAAGGGGGACGCACGGATAGGATGGCTTACCATGCAGCTGTGGGTAACAGACACTGCTTCCCATCTGACCCTTGGTAGGAAGCCCCAGGGTTTGCCCACATGTGTTATTCCATAAACTGGAAGCTAATTCCGCCCCAATGAGCAATAGGAGAAGGAGTGGGATGACATCCCCGTGCCTTTTGACGTGTTCTGCCGAGGAGCAAGTCCAGTGCTCTGTTAGAGAGGAGTCAGCACATCCAGCTTGCCCATAAGGGGAGGGAAATTAGAGTCCAGCTCTCAAAGATAATAGCAAACTATGATTTTAGGATACATTCCAAGCCACAGTAATTGTATTCTAAACCACTCAAGGGGCTGTTGTCAAGTCCTGCTTCTGATACTTTGTTGGATTTGTATAGTATCCTCCAAATTCATGTCTACCTCAAATCTCAAAATAGGAAATAAATTGGAAATAGGACATTTGCTGATGAAATCTGTTCCCTCAAGCTAAGCTTAACCTTGGTTTAATTGAGTCCTAAAACCAGAGACAGCGGCCCTTATTAAATGAGGATGGCATTGGAGCCCGCATGTCAATGGAGGCAGAAACGACCTTTGAACTTACCCGTAACTGGCACAATCAGGGAACATTTCTTCCCCAGGAATGCCCTGATGGAAGTGCACACCTGTGGGTAGGTGGTCGAGTCTGGAAGCTGAGAAAAAATAGAGTCAGAGAGAGAGAAAGCTATAGAGCCTGAGACATGCCTTTACTCAGGCCTAAGACTAGAGTGCTTTGGGGTCCCTGGAGTAGGACTTAAGCCTCTGACTGATGTTATTTAGAGTAAAACAAAGTAAAAGGCCTATTAATCATAGAGTTTTGGAGAATTCATATGAGAAACTTACACTTAGCAGAGATCTACAGGTTGCACTTTGTGAAGGACTAAAGTCAATTTAAGGTCCAAGTGGGTAACCTGGTAAAAGAAATATCTGTTGAGGCAGCAAGAGTGTGGATGGATAGCTCAGCTAAACTCTCAATACCAAGGACCAGATTAAACAGGAACTTTTCCTGAATGAATAGGCAGCTGAAAAAACACAGAGATCATAGGATATTACAGATTCAAAACTAAGGCAAGATTTCAAGATGGAGCCATTATAAGATCAATGAGCACTCAAAGTCGATAGGATGATTTTATTCATCCTGGCACTGGGTAAAATTAATCTGGAAGCGCTCTGGATAAGTGTTGTGCATCTTAATTTAAATCAAATTATTTTAATTTGCTCATTTATAATTTCATGCGTGAAATGTGTGTTTTAAAATAATTAGTTTGGTAAGAGATATAGGAAAGAGTATGAAAGAGGTTTTGTTTATTTGTTTTGCTGGGATATTTGTTGTTGTTGTTTTTTGCCTTTGGCAAAAGTTCTCACGAGTACTAATTTCATCCTTAGTGAGCAGTATTTATTATTAGGCCCCAGGCTCACATAAATACAGCAGCAGAAGTTTAAGAAACAAAGTAAAATAATTTTGATAGGTTTCAACAGATTTTTCCCCCAATCCACTCACATGATTTTATATCCATGAGGTTTAGAATTAAACAAGAATGTCAAATTTTGCAATTATTTGGGGTGTGAATCTTTCAAATGAAAATTGAAGAAAACATTATAGGCCCATAAGAAACAGGATAATGAGCTTTAAGCAGCACAAATGAAACATAACGGAGAATCATAGAAAGATAAATGGGGTGGGGAAAGAGAATATTAGTGTTAGAACAAGAGAAAAGCCAAATGCAAAGTGTATGGAATACTAACAGTTCAAGGAGCAGGTTAATTGTTAACATATATTTTGGAGGAGTGTGTGTGTGTGTGTGTGTGTGTGTGTAAAACAGTTCAAGGAGCAGGTTAACTCTTAACATATATTTTGGAGGAGCATGTGTGTGTGAATGTTGTTTTGCAATATTAAGAAACATCTAGACTTCATTCTATGCAGCATGGCAGAAAAGCATCAAATCAGTGTTCTCCTGAGAGCTGTTTCTGTACTGAGACTTACAGCCACATTATATTCATGCCATTCATTCTGACGCTCCAGGAATTGAAAGGTGCCATTTCATAATAACAAGTGAAGCACCCACACACTGAAGTGTACTTATGCTATTACATAGCTTCACAAATGGAAAAATGATGGCTGGAAAAATTCAGTTCTATAGAAACTAACCATATTTTTAAGTGAGAAAATCTACTTTATTTTTATCCTATTCTCATCTCCTCCATGAACAAGTTTACTCATTTTTCAGTGGCATGTAATATTAAGAGATATTCAGGTGACAGAGGTAAAATTACTTCATGAAATATTTCTATATTATATAGGGAGGGATAAGGCAGAAAAACACATTACTGCGGAGAAGATTTCTATAAACATTATTTGAAAGGTTTAATGACTGAACAAGTGAATCAACACTGGATAAATTAACCTATGTGTTTTTGGTTTAGATAAACTACTGAAAAAAACACTAGACAAGAAAAATAGAAGATAAGTTTATAATGAGTTTGGAGCTCCTGTGACATGCAGAAGCGGATTTTGACCAAACAGGATGTTTATACTCTAACTTTTAATTCCAGTGACAATTGTGCCTACTCAAATTAGAGAAATTTTTACTATTTGACCAAAATTGCTAATCATTTTTTTCTACATTAACTTAGAGCTAAAATGTAATATTGCTGTTTTGAGGATGGTTTAAGATGTGAAATTTTAAGTGGAATAAAATAGAACTAAAGTCAAGGAAACCATCATTCTCTAAGTCATTTGTGTGTGTATGTGTGTGTGAACCCAGTTCCTCACCTATACAAGACATGTGCTCCAAGTTCCCAGCAGTTATTTTGTATTGAAAATATTGAAGACTTTAGAAAGCTGTGCTGAGAGAGTTTAAGCAAAATAACACACATAAAATAAAGCTAACAAGCAGAACGTTTTGCAAAAGAGTAAATATTATTGAAGATTTAAACACAAGAAAGTTATACTTAAACATGATGAACGACCTGAAACCTGAGCTGCGCAGGAGGAAGAGAGCAGCATGGAATGCCTTCAAAGGCATCGAAGAAATAGCTAAAAAGGACAAAGAACCTCCGGCTCTGGGAACATCTCTTTGACTCCGTTTTCCCTACATTAACATACACCTCAGAGACCTGGGCCCTACGAAAGCAGGATGAGAATGCTATTCGGGTCTCCCAGAGAGGAATCGAAGAGCTATGCTTGGAATATCACGCTTCACTCAAGTGAGAGAAAGAATCCGGAGTTCTGACCTCCGTCGCTATTCCAGAATCAGGGACACTGTCTCGTTTGCCAAGGCATCGAAAATCAGATGGGCTGGACATGTAATACGATTTGGAGACAACCGCTGGACTAGAGCCATTACCGACTGGATCCCACGGGATGGCAAAAGATCACGTGGCCGCCCACCTACAAGATGGTCACACTTCCTTGTAAAGACACTGAAGGAACTTTTGAGGCTCTTCGTATTCCTGAATCAACCAGATGCCATTGGGCTACAATGGCACGTGATAGGGTCCAATGGAAATGTTACTGGCGCCCTCTCGAGCAAATCGATAAATAACGGAATTCAAGTGATCAAGTGTGATCAAGTGTTATCTTAAATTACAAAATTTTGAATTAACAAGATTTTCTTTGCTTGAGATTTAGAGAGATACTACAGCAGGTACTTTGCATGAAGCTGACCTGAGTTTAATCCTTGAAACACCATATGGTTCCCCAAACCCGCCAGAAATGATCCCTAAACTTAGAGCCAGGAAGAACTCTGAACACAGCTAGGTGTGGGCCCCCAAACCAAATGTTTTACTTTGCTTATTAAAATGGGTTCAAATTTGCATTAATAATGATGATGATGATGATGATGATGATAATAATAATACATCACCCAAAATAATTGTACTCCTTATGCCAAAAGTTAAATAACTTCATTAGATAAAACTATTTTAATCACTGTATCACTGTCTTCCCGTTCATCATTGATTTGCTCGAGCGGGCCCCAGTAATATATCCATATGTCCTGTCTCATGCTAGTAGAGCCCAAGGGCATCTGCTTGCTCCAGGAACATAAAGAGCCTCAATCCATTCCCGAATAAGGTCTATAATTGTTACTTGTATTTGGCATATCAAATACAACACGGGTAGCTTGCCAGGCTCTGCCGTGCAGGTAGCATACTCTTGTAGTCATCTCTAAGCCCAGCATTTATTGATGAACCGCTCAGCCGCTTGCGGCCACGCTGAGCCGGACTGTGATAGGCTGGTCTGCTGAGTGGACTTCTGACGAGAGATAAGTCGGATGTGGAAAATGGAGGCCCTCATGGACTGTGGGGGTCATTTGGCTGTTGTAAGGCTCTGCTGGGGAGGCGGGCCAGGGCTAGAACCCGCCATCCCTCCTGGGTGCCTTGTGAGCCGCTGGGCACAGGGGAGAGCAAGTAGCAGCTCTGCCCCTTTTAATAAGCTGCATTTTAAAATATGTGATTTGAAAGTGCAAAATAGGAAATTGATAAAGCTATTAAGCTAATTCAACAGAGCTTTCCCTGGAGAACAGTTCTAAAAATTTATCCCAGTTGACTGTTTACAGCTTGTTTGTGTTTCTGAAGAGTGCATGGCCATACCTGTAAAGGATGACACCAACAAGACCAAAATAGCAGACTCAAGTTGAGCTAAAAACTTGGGTCAAGTCAGTGTCAAAACCTCTTTCTGTACAGCAGGTCTTGAGTAGAGCTTGACAGAGACCCAGCAGAGAAACCCAGGCCCAAGACTCTGTGTGTGTGTGTGTGTGTGTGTGTGTGTGTGTGTGTGTGTGTGTGTGTGTGTGTGTGTGCATGTTTGTTTCTGTGTATGTGTGTGTGAAAATTACACCCTGGATATGAATGAAATATCCCAGAGAGAGAGGAGAATGGACACCTTGCCACTTAACGGGGCCATATAGGAATAGCTGGAGATGTGACAATAAAGAGAAGGATTTCAGTTTTGTTTCTCAAGACTGTGTTCTTGCAGAGAGAACACCATCACTCCCAGTGGGTTCCCCCAGGCTGCACAGGCGAATGGGGAGAAAATTACCGTGTCTCTTCTCTGCCTCAGACTGTCCAACATGACCTCTGGTTGCTGGTGGACTGCGGTCCACTCCCGCCCTGGTCCTTCGCCTCAAAGACGTTGGCGTTCAGTGGACTCATGTACTTCATCAAATACACCCGGCAGAACAGATACCAGCTTTCCCCTTTGAACTCCCTGCATTCCACGGACCACGAGAGTGACTTCCGACCCGATTCCACTATCCCAATAGAGCCTCAGCAGAACCCAGAGAAACCCCTACACCTTGCTGGCAGAGATCTTCACCATCCACACTCCGCAGCTCGTAAGATCTCCACCCAAGAGATTAAGCCAGTCTCCAGCCCAGCTTGTCAGAAACCCAGCCTACAAGGACCCACCCTTCAGAGACCCGCCCTTCAGAGGAGAGTATTTCAAGCCCAGAAATGTCTGACTCAGACGCAGATACACCCGGCAGAACATATACCAGCTTTCCCGTAAATTTGAATTTACCTCCAAATTACCATGAATATTCTACCCACCCCTCTGAGAGAGCCCCACAAGGTAATGAGAGTATAGCGCCCCCACGACAGAGCCTGGCAAGCTGTCCGATGCATGTTCGATATGCCAAAACCAGTAACAAAAATGTTTATTTTCCTGACCCCAAAAGAGCCCTTATGCGGCAGCAGTAAGAAACGCGAACAAGCAGTGCCTGCTAATATTTCACGGCTAACCTAGACTGCCAAAACGAAGGACTAAAATGACTGTCTGTACTTTCAATGCACGTACGCTGGCATCGGAAGCATATATCGAGGATCTGATGGTGCAAGTGCAAAAGATCAAGTACGACATCATTGGTCTGACTGAGATGAGGAGGCGTCAGTCACATCACGCTGTATTTGACACCGGAGAAGAATTGTTCCTTGGAACATGCGACGGAAGAGGTGTTGGTGGCGTTGGTGTCCTTGTCAACACGAACATGGCAGGCAACATTGATTCATTTGAATGCCTAACAAACCGGATAGGGTGATTACACTTGAAGCGATGTGGCCCATTGCCAGTAATTTCTGTCTTCATTGTCTATGCACCAACATCCACATCCAAGGAAGATGAAATTGAGGAATTCTACATGGAACTAGAGGAGTTCTATAAAAAAGATCACACCTTCTACAAGATCATAGTCGGTGATTTTAATGCCAAGATAGGACCTAGAAGATCGGCTGAAGAACTCCACATCGGGACCCATGGCGTAGAATGGAACGAACAGGGTGAGAGACTATCTGAGTTCATCATGTCCACCAAGACTATTCATGGGAACTCACAGTTCCAGAAGGCTGAAGGGAAACGTTGGACATGGGAATCTCGGTGGACAGTTCCGCAATGAAATTGACCACATCATCTTAAATCGATGGTTTTGTCTGACCGATGTTGCTGTCGTCCCCAAATTCCAAACAGGACGGGACCACTGTCTCCTTCATGCAGAATTCTACTTCACCCAATGGGGGAGAAAAGGCTGCAAAGTTAAAGAAGAGAACTCCCAGAACGACCACCAACTGGGAACTCTTTGGCACCATTGCAGCAACATGGAAAGATACCATCACTGACGATATTGATGAAGAATACAACCGACTGGTTCAGCACCTCCATGATTGTGCGAAGAATGCCGAGAGAGAGAGAGAGCGAGAGAGAGAGAAAGACACAAAAGGACACCTGTCTTCAGAAACTCTTGAGCTCATTCGCCAACGTGGCAAGGCACAAGCTTCAGGCAACCAAATGCTAACGTCCAAGCTTGCAAAGCAGTGCAGAGAAGCGATAAAAGAAGACCTCAAAGACAGAAGAGCAGAAATACTGGAAGATGCAGCAGAAGCCGGGAAAAGCTTTCGCACTGCCCTCCTATCTTTCGCCAACTATAAGACCAAGATGACTGCCCTCTGACACCTTGATGGATCTATCACATCTTCCAGAAAGGCAATGGAGAAGATTATCCATGATTTCTACTCAAATCTCTTTGATAGCCACATGCACCTGCCCACAAACCAAATTCCACAGGATGGATATGTCATTCCCAACATTCTCCCTTCTGAAATCCGACAAGCCATTTCTTCGGTAAAGAAGGGAACAGCACCAGGCCCAGACAAGGTCAGACCCGAACACCTGAAGAATCTGCCATTGGTACTCATCAATACACTAGCTCGGTTCTTCACACGCTACCTGTCCGAATGCAAGGTGCCTTCCCAATGGAAAACCAGCAGGACAGTTCTACTGTTCAAGAAGGGATACATTCAAGACATCGGCATCTATCACCCCATCTGCCTGTTGTCTGTCATCTACAAGCTGTTTGCATGAGTCATCCTGGACAGGATTGGCAGAACATTAGATGAAGGACAACAATGTGAGGAAGCTGGCTTCAGGAAAGGATTCAGCACAATCGACCATATCCACAAGGTAACCAAGCTCATTGAGGTATGTAGGGAGTACAAGATGCCGCTCTGTCTCATGTTCATTGATTTAAAGAAAGCCTTTGATTCTGTGGAGACTGAAGCAGTCATTGAAACCCTAGCCAAACAGGGTGTTCAAACCCAATACATCAAGATACTTCGTGAGCTGTATTACGGATTCACCACCAGGATCTCACCATTCTACAAAGAAGTGATCATTAATGTGAAAAGAGGGGTTCGACAGGGTGATACCATTTCACCAAAACTCTTCAGCGCCACCCTCGAGAACATCATGCGACAATTAGAATGAGAAGGAATGGGAGTGAAGATAGATGGTCGCCAACTACACCACCTCCGCTTCACTGATGACATCGTTCTAATAACACTAAACATTAGCCAAGCAGCACAAATGCTGGCTGACTTCAACCGAGAATGTGGAAAGACAGGTCTTCAGCTGAATCTAAAGAAAACAATGTTTATGAAAAATGAACTAGTTCCAGAGGCCCCATTCACTCTCAATGGAACAGACATCTCTGAAAGCAGCAGTTATGTGTACCTAGGTCGAAAAGTCAACATGATGAATGACCTAAAACCTGAGCTGCACAGGAGGAAGAGAGCGGCATGGAATGCCTTCAAAGGCATCGAAGAAATAGCTAAAAGGACAAAGAGCCTCCGGCTCCGGGCATATCTCTTCGACTCCACCTTTCTTCCTGCATTAACATATGCCTCAGAGACCTGAGTCCTATGAAAGCAGGATGAGAATGCTATTCGGGTCTCCCAGAGAGGAATCGAAAGAGCTGTGCTTGGAATATCACACCTCACTCAAGTGAGAGAAGGAATCTGGAGTTCCAACCTCCATCACTATTACAGAATCAGGGACACTGTCTCGTTTGCTCAGGCATCGAAAATCGGATGGGCTGGACATGTAATGCGATTTGCAGATGACCGCTGAACTATAGCCGTTACCGACTGGATCCCACAGGATGTCAAAAGATCACGTGGCCGCCCGCCTACAAGATGGTCAGACTTTCTTGTCAAGACCCTGAAGGAACGGTTTGAGGCTCTTCATATTCCTGAATCAACCTGATGCCATTGGGCTACACTGACACGTGATGGGTTCCAATGGAAATGTTACTGGTGCCCACTCAAGCAAATTGATGAATTACAGGATTCAAGTGATCAAGTGATCAAGTGTTCTTGCAACTAACAACGAAGATGTGGGGCCCCTGCTTGTGACCTCTTACACCCACTGAGCCACTGGTCTCCAGGTTAATTCGGCTGTTCTCTTGCTCCCTGCACAAGGTTCCTCTTTCCAGAATGGAACCGGCTTTCCCCATGAGAGACTGATGGTTCTTTGTTCTCCAGGGGAGGGTGTAGCATCGCTGGGTTCCCCTACTCAAACCCAAACAGGCTCCCAAGTGACAACATTCAGCATTGGTTTTCATATTTTAAACCTTTTCAAATTATAGCCTTGTATCTGTCTTTAAGCATATATGTGAACGAATGGAAATCATTGACTTTCAGTGTATATAGCAGTTCCATTATCCTGCACCCAAATATTAACTGAAATTGATCCAGAAGTGTTATATTTGGGCCGCTTTATACATTTAGTGGTCTTCTTTTATTGTTCTCTGAATGAAGCGACTTATTGTTGATCTTTTAGTTGTTTGATAGAATAAAGCTCTTCTGGATGCCTGCAAAACACCAACCAGATTTCATATATCTAAGACATGTACCACTGCGAAAAGTTCACCTCTTCACAGTCATTCAGATGAGTTGTCTGGGTCTTCTGTGGATAATAAAAGTTTCAAGAGCAGCTATTGTCTTCCCCATGATGGTATGAAACTTCTATGTTAATTATTCTTGTTTCTTTCTCTAAGATTTTGTTCCTATGGGGACATATATGCTAAAATTGGAGCAATGGTCTTTTTGAAAAATGATGGGAAATCTGACATAAATTTGAGCCACTAAAACTGTGACCAAATTAGGGCTGGAGATTGTACATGAATTATACTGTCTCATTAGCTTCTTCTCTGTCGTTATGAATATGGTAGTGTTTGAACTAATTGAAACTGAGTAAAAAATTTTAAACTTCCAAAAGTATCATCAGAGTAAGAAAATGAGAGACTTTTAAAAATTAAATTCATTAAGTATTTCAAATTTTGAATATTTAAAAATATAGTGACTCAAAGGACTTCAAAATTTATATGTCATATCAGCATAGAAAAGAATGGTTCAAATCATTATAAAGTAATACAGTATGTTAACTACATCTACTTAAGAAAAGTCAAATATGGTTATGCTTGGGGTTTTGTGGGCTTTTTTGGATAACTTCTATCAGTGATTTACAGTGCGTAAAAGTGTGCTGGAGAGATGGTAATGCAGGTCGGACACTTGCCTTGCATGTGGGTTCATGGCAGCCTAAATTCATTGTCTGGGACCCCATGTGGATCCCCAGCTCTGCCAGGAGAGTTCCTTAGTGCAGAGCCAGGATTAACTGAGTACTGAGCTCTGCAGGGTGTGAATAAAAAACCAAATCAGATCAAAACCAAACAAAAAAGACATAATCATTTTACTGGAGACTCTGTAAGAAAAGGAAATGAAAGAAGAAAAATATATAGTCGATACTACTTATATACATATATGTATATAAATATCTTCAAATTACACTTTAAAATCAGCTCTATTTGAAATTAGCTCATTTCTATTTTAAACCAGCAGTCTCTAGCTCCTACTTATACTTTCCCCATTTTATTTTATTATTTCATTATTTTCTGCAGGTGTTAGCTCTGGTATTTGTAAGAAAGTTGATGGATTTTTTGTTTACCAAGCGGGAACTAAGCTGGTTGGATGACTTAATGCCTGAAAGTAAGAAAAAGAAATTAGAAGATGCTGAAAAAGAAGTAAGTCAAAGAAAAATAATTATCTACAAAGAAAAATGTAAAAGAGAGAATTAATAGCTCTTTGCAAAAATAAATTATATTTATCTTTGGCTAGTTATCAGTCACAGTCATGAAGACTAGTTTGGAAGATTAATGTTTAAAGTAATAAGTTTGGAACTTTAATAGAAGAGAGCACATATTTTATGTAAGAATTAAAGACTAGAAAAAATGCACGGGGCTGGAGAGATAGAATAGCAGGTAAGGTGCTTACTTAGCATGCAGCTGACCCAGATTTGATCCTTGCATCCCATATGGGCCTCTGAGCACCACAGGAGTAATTCCTGAGTGCATAGCACAGAGTAACCGCAAAGCATCTCAGGGTACATATCCAAAACAAAATAAAAACAGAAATATCCCAATACTTTATACTTCATTACTATCCCAGCTATATGTCTTAAAATTGCTTCCCCAGTGTATGATAGAAACTTGCTGATACTTAACTATTTTCAAGTTATGGTCATGCAATGATTGATTTTTGATCAACTATATAAGGAAAATTGTTTCATTACTATTGATCCTTTCCTAGCGAATCAAGTCTTGATAAAAGATTCTAACAAGATAAAATTAGTTATTGTGAGAGGTGAAATGCTTTAGTAGAACACATGTTGATCTGATTTGCTTTTGAAGTGATTGCAGGTTGGAAACTATCACTTGTGAAACTCTGGGAATTTTATAGATTACTAATTTATCCTATTGTCTCATATGTAAAAGCAATAAATTTTAAGTGTGTTGACTTTGTGTAAATCCAACTCTGTTTTGAAGTTTAGTAATCATCTTGTTTTTCAGTACATTACAGTAATGAATATGAATAAAAAATGACAAGTAAGCTATTTATAATGAGTTCTTTAAACCACAAGAGAAACAAGACTGTAAACCATAAGAAATTATTTTTCATTTTAATGAAAATTATGAGTAGGGTAAAAATAGTTGATGAGAATTGTTCAGTATCACTGTATCACTGTCTTCCCGTTCATCATTGATTTGCTCAAGTGGGCACCAGTAACATCTCCATATGTCCTGTCTCATGCTAGTAGAGCCCAAGGGCATCTTTTGCCCCAGGAACATAAAGAGCCTCAAACCATTCCATTAGGTCATGAGAATGAGGTATATAATTGTTACTGGTATTTGGCATATCAAATACGATACGGGTAGCTTGTCATGCTCTGCTGTGTGGGTGGCATACTTTTGTAGTCACCTCTAAATACAGCACTTATTGAGAAACCGCTTGCGGCTGAGCAAGGCAGGTTGTGATAGGCTCTTCTGCTGGGTGGAGTTCTGACGAGAGGGAAGTCCGGATGTGGAAAATGGTGGCCCTCCTGGAGTGGGGGTGCGGGGGTGTCCTTTGGTGTCTTGTGAGGCTCTGCTGGGGTGGCTGGCCAGGGCTAGAACCCAGTATAATTTCAACAATTTTCTTTTTCTGTAAGATGAGTCGTAAATGTGTTCCTTTTCTTACCTGTTGTTTATTTTCTCACACTGCTCTCTCCTCCAGGGAATTTATTTGTAAACATTTCAGTGTGCTTAGATTTGACTCAGTCATTAAGTAAAGGCAGAATCTGCCATATCTGGCATCTCCAATGTGATTGCTGACCCTGTGTCGCCCCCACGTGGCTGCATGTAGCATGCCATCTGTAAGTCCTTTAGTTTCCCAAGATGTTCCATTACTGAGAATGGGGTGCAGTCATTTACAGATTGATCATGATGGTGTAACATATCACTTGTATCACTTGTATCACTTGTCTTCCCATTGTTCATTGATTTGCTCCAGCGGGCACAGGTAACATCTCCATATGCCTGGCGAGCTCGTATAGCCCAAGGGCAAACATCTTACATCCTGTCTCAAAGGGCATCTGCTTGCTCCAGGAACAAAAAGATTCTCAAACCATTCCTTCAGGTTATAGGAATGAGGTCTATAATTGTTACTGGTTTTTGGCATATCAAATACAACACAGGTAGCTTGCCAGGCTCTACCGTGTAGGTGGTAAACTACAAGCAGTAGGCTCTATTATTTATTTGTTTGTTTTATTATACCACCGTGAGATATACATTTACAAAACTGTTCATGATTAGGTTTCAGTCATACAGTGTGCCAGCACCCATCTCTCCACCAATGCACATTTCATACCACTAATGTTCCCAGATTCCTTCCCGCCATCTTAGCCTGTCTCTATGGCAGCTACTATCTATGCCCCCTTCTCTCTCTCTCTCTCTCTCTCTCTCTCTCTCTCACTCTCCCTCCCTCCATACCTCCCTCTTTCTCTCCCCTCTCTCCCTTATCTTATACATTGTGAGAATGCTGTTTATTAGTATGATTATCACTTCCAGGTAGTTTAAAAGTCTCTGTAATCTGATATATATATATATATATATATGAAAAAATTCACATTAAAGTCCCTGATATATATATATATATATATATATATATCAGATTATAGGGAATCTTTAATGTGAATTTTTCACATTAAAACTTTAATGTGAAAATATATAGAGAGAGAGATCGAAAATTTCACTTTTACTAAATATCATAGTAGTCATACTTATGATGATAATTCTAGCAATGTTAATATATCTTTAAATAGTATATAGTGAATTATCTTTATTTCTGTTTTGTAAAAGTGATATTAATTGAAATATTTTCTTATAATAATGTTTTGGTTAGAGTTTTTGAGGTTTCTTACTTATTTTTGTGATGTTAGGAAAGCTTTACTCTCATCCTCAAAAGTATTTCAAAAGTAATTAAAGAATGTTATGAAAGAATTTGGCTGCATTAAATGCAAGTTCAGATAAAATAGATATCAGAATATAGAAGCTCTAAACCTTTGAATGTTACACTTGATATAATTAAAAATTATCCCTGTTGAAAATAATTTCTAAGAAGGCTTGAATTACAACAAGGTAATTTCAAGTGAGGAACTCATTGATCATGAGTTTCTAAGGTTTACTGATAATGAGAATGCTATTATTTTCATGTATATGAGAATGTATGCTAAAACATTTACATATGAATATATTATTACATTATTTTATGGTTTTTTTCCTGTCAAAATCTTTATTATTTCTCTAGGAATAAGCTTGAAAAGTCTCAGTCATATAATTATCCTTTCTACAGTTTTCTCATTCAGGCATATCTTGTCCTTCCAGAACTCTGCAAATTAAAAACTAATATGTATGTATGATATTCTATACCTTATATTTTTCCTTTAATCACTCAAAGAAAATTTCAGGTTTTCCTTATATATGTTGGTGAAATAGGAGAAAATCGGAAAGAAAATTTGGTAGTAGTCATATATTTAACAGAATCTGCATTGTCCATAAGCTGTAGGTCCAATTTCATTTGAAATGTGTTCATCTCAGAAAGACAGAGTCTCATGGACTGAGGTTCCAGCCCCTTTCCATTACAGAACCACCCTGTTCTCTTGGGTATTACTATTTTCTAATTATGAAGATAAATATTTTTCTAGTAATGAAATATCTAAATTTACTAAAAAATGTTTTCTGAAAATATGTAAAAATGATGGCCTATTAAGATGAATTTACAGCAATATTTTTCATGTATTAGATTAAGGAAAAGTAAGAGTAAATACAAGAATAAGATAATTGGGCAAATTTACTAGTCTTTAAATCTCAAATAGATTGATATGAGGGCACGATCATTAATATGTGTAGGGAAACAAAGGAAATAACAATACACTGAATAAATATTCTATTATTTAACTTTAAAACATAGTTCTAGACAGTGCAAAGGAGAATTCACTTAACAACTGAAGAGAGAAAATGAAGCTTAAAGATGTTCACTTTATAACTTGATGTTAGCACAACGAATATGATTACAGTAGGAAGCGGGATGTTTTAAGAAATATTAGATGACAGCAGAAATTTTTGGACCACAGTCTCCAGATCTCAGTGTTTAGTTCTTGTGAGGATACAGGCTCTGCGGAAGGATGTGATCACCACACTGAGGATTGGTAGAGTGAAGGCCTTGCCTTGCAAGAATGTACCACACAGGGAGTAGTGGACAAGATCTCTGGAAATGGTGCATTGCTTCAACTGCCCCAGTTAATTGAGTGATTCTGATTTTGAACTGGAAGAAATAGTAAATAGCAGAAATGTCTCAGCTCTTCTAAAACTTGAATCTAAAGTAGGTTCACCTCTTGTCCTTTTAATGATAGTCACAAGCTTGTGCTAGTACCCACTAGGGGCCGCCTAGCAGTAGCCCAATTCTGATCTTCTGGCATTGAGAAAACATTAGTTTGACCTTAAAATTCAATAATGAGTGAAGCAGAATAAATAGCTACACAGGCCAGTCCAAGGTCGCAGAGCTTCTGTTCCAAATTTTCATGTACTTCATACATATGCATACACATATGCTTCTGTTTTTAGGAAGAAAGGATTATAATCAGGATAGAAATGAATATTGGAACCCTGACATTTTGCACATTGCTCTGTGTAAAGGGAAGACTGTAGAATCAAATTCTGGATGTCCAAATGTGCTCAGAGTACCAACATGCTTCTCTCCTACTCAGATATTCTTGAGGACATTGTACACATTTGACAAAAGGGCTGCTATTAAAATCAAAAGCCCTGCCAGAGTGTTTGCTCCTGGGTGTTGAGGAAGATGGTTGATGTTAAATAAATTCTGGAAATTCAACTGTAAGCAGGAACCCTGGTTCCTGCTTATTGACGCACCTTGGCTTACACCTTGGCTTACAGTGGTTCATTCTAACCTAAGTGCTCTAGAAGTCAACAGAAAGGGGGCAAGTGGGGCTTCTGAGCTTTAAAAAATAGGACCACGAGAAAGGTTAAGAAGCACGGTAATTGGAAAACGAGTGCAGTTAAACAAATTACAGTGGGTTTCTAATTCCTAAGAAAGGTCAGAATTGATTTTGGATTCAGGAAACATGACATATCACACACACAAATGTTTCTAATTAATTTTGGGCGAAGTAGCATTCTCATTTTCTTCAGAGGTTTTCAAAATGTGGTCCCCGGACTTTGTATTACATGCACAAATTCTTGGATACTGCCCTACACCCAGTGAGTTGAGTCAGAATTCTAGGGACTGGACTGGACTGGAGATGTGTGTCAACAGCCCTCCAGATGATTCTGACACATATTAAATTTGAGTTAAATCTTTCCTAGAAACCCTTAGAACATATATCTCCAGAATAAAGTCTCCTATATAATACTCTTGAAGTTTTAACTAATGTAAGTCTTGTTATCCATTTATTTACAAGAACTCTAAATGTCTTACATATACTTTGGATTTTCAATATATTGTACATTTTTGGTTTGCTTTTAGGTCATATTTGATAGTGCTCAGGACTTACTCTTAGCTCTGCACTTAGGAATCATTCCAGGAGGCTGGGGGACCATATGAGGTGCCTAGGATCAAACCTGGGATGTCAGCATGCAACACAAGTACCTACCTGCTGTACCATCGCTCCAGCCCCAGATATTATGAAGTTTAGGATCACCTAAATAAAACATTTGATCTGCTATTGTGAAGTGCATATATATGTAATGTTTCGGAATTATCTATTATTATCTTAGTAATTGAAGTAAATGGACAGGTTCTTACTATGTTCTGTTAACTTTGTTTCCTTAGTGAATGAAATTAAGGATCAAAATTGACCTTTGAAGTCCTTCCCGTCTCTTAAGACCTATAAATCCTAAAGAGAATTTATACTTTTCCTCTCATACTCTGAGAATTTTTGTACATGTTGATTCTTAGCTGTGGTTACTTGTAGTTTGAGCTGTTTGAGAACTTCTATGTGGTAACACTTTACCTGTGAAATGGATTTAGTTAAGGTGCTTCTTATTTCTTTAAAGGCAAGATATTTTCTAGGTATAACATGTAAATTGTATTTTTATGTGATTGCAAAGTAAGCTTCATCTGATGCAATTATATATGACACTCTAATCGGTATAATTTGATTCTATTTTTTTTACACATTTATTCAGTTAGGTTTTGAATCCAGCAGGGCCAGTCTTTTCTTGTTACAGAATCACTTTTTTCCTCCCTACCTTTTGATCTTGACCCACTGTTTTACTCCCACTACAGTTTCTTCTTTTTAGTAACCAAATTATCATGTAATCCAATTTCTGCTATTTCTGTATGTTTTATGAAACAATTATAATCTTCTAGAGTAAGGATTATATTAATTTTATTAGTGTTTCCCCAGGATCTAGCAGACCTTCCCATAGATCATGTTTAATACATATTTATTGAGAGGATTAATGAATAACATCTGGATTATGCTTATTCACTATGTACCTAGTATGCAGCATACATTCTCTGAGTACTGTTGAATACGTTTATTTCTCAAATCTCTATTTTCCTGCTTTAAATTTTTTGCATGTGACTGGAGACTGAAGCCAGGGCATCAAATAGGCACCACTGAATCACCACCCAGTCGGGATTTTCCTGCCTTTATAGACTATAACATTGTCATTAACTTATTTAGTGCCGGAAAAATGCTTTGACTATACAAATTAAAACATGATATTTAAGTCAGTATAAATATCCCTTCATTCAAATATGAAACAACCCTTACATGTTCTTGGGTAAGCAAACTTCAAACATCCTCCTTTGAACATCATTAATATGTTGTAGGGTTTCATGTACCTTGGATAGATGAAGTGTTGCATGGGAATTATTTTAAAGGGTTTCTGACTTGTACTGTGAGGAAGACCCAGTTAGCTTTATGGCCGCATTCTCTTTTCTGTGTGACGGAGATAAACTAGGTTTGTCTGATGGGTAGTGCCGGGTTTCACCGCTCCTCTGCGCAAGTCTAGGATCTTGGCTTGTCTCAGAGCTGCCTGGGCTGCAGACGGCCCCTCCGTTCCCCCAAGCTCCGGGGCCCACCCAGCTTCCTTCTGGCACTCAAGGCAGTGGCTGCTCTGCCACCCCCACCCCCTCAGATAAGCATGGCTTGGAGATGCTATCTTTAGAGGTGATGAGTTTTTGTTTGGATAGAATTATGACTAGTATAAAGCCCACACATGCTAACAAGCCACAGAGTGCAAAATAATTATTGAAAGCAATTTGAGAGAAAAGTGGAAAATCAGCCGGAGGAAAAACAAAATTGCTCCCAAAGCTTTGGTCCAATTTTTGACTATTAAGATTGAATCTTGAGTCTTAGTTTTAAGCATGGGTGGGCATGTTATTCTTTAGTTACTTAATTTTTTTTTTTTTTACTTTTTTTAACCTGAAAGGTTTTTTTCCCAGCTTTATGACATCCGATTCCCAGTTAGCCAAAAGGTACTGCAGGAGCTGGGAAGTTAGTTCAAAGGGCTGAGCCTCTTGCTCTGTGTTCAGGAAGCTGGACCAAACACTCAGCACTGTGAGGTTTCTGGGCATCTTCTAGAAGTGGGTCTGAGCGCCATCTTGTCTTTGCAAGCCTCTAAAAGGGTGAAGCTCAGGGCTGGAGAGAGCACAGTGGATAACGTGCTTGCCTTCTAGGAGACCAGCCAGGATTCAATCCCCAGCACCCTCTCTGGTCCCCTGGGCCCCTTTAGGAGTGATCTCTGAATACAGAGCTGGGAACAAGCCCTGAGGCACTGCCAGATGGAATCTCCGGACTAAACAAAGTAATGCTCAAATCACTGTTATTCAGGCTTACATTTGGGAGCCCTGCACTGATTCATTTCATCAGAGCGCTCTAGAATGGCTTCCAACTTATTCGCCAGTTTGCAAGCTTGGAGGTGGGATTTCAGCTCTGTGCTCAGGAGCAACCCCTGGAAGTGCTTGGGGAACCACATGTGGTACTGGACTTTTGAAACGGGATCATCTATGTGTGAGGCAAGAACGTCTTCTTGTGCTTCCTCACTACCGTTTGTCACTTAAATCCACCCTTTAGATGATTCCTACATAAACTACAGTTTTAGAACTATTGCTCTAGATAGGACACCTGGGAATGTGTAATTTCAACAATGAATCTATTATATTGCATGTAGTTCTGTGCTAGTAAAAATTAGATTAATTTTTGCTTGGAAATTAACCATGTTTTACACTGAGTGGCGTGAAGGAGAAGGTTGTTAACATTTCGATTACTTTGTGGTAATAAGAGTCTCATTAATTACTTATGCTCTTGGTAGCTGATGCTTTATTGAAAGGACCTGTGATAGCATTAATAAATGCAAACAAAGTGGAAGGTCCTGAGGTTAATGAGATAGTGAAACATTAATCTGTGTTTCTTCTTTAATGTTAAATGGAGATTCATCAGGTTCACTTTATGTATTTTATATTTGTCTTTCTAGGAAGAACAAAGCATGCTGGCTATGGAAGAGGAGGGCACAGTACAGCTTCCGCTGGAAGGGCCTTATCGGTAAGATACACACGTGAAAACACACCAGCCTGAGAATAGACTGTGTTGTTATAAATGCCTCTTCAGAGTTGTACTGCAAAGCCTCCTACAGAGGGTTTTATTTTTTTTTTTTTGGTGTTGAGTTAGAGCAGGAATAACAAAATGAGCAATTAGGTTACATATCCCAGTACTAAGTTCTGTCACCTATTATGACCTTGGCCAAATAGCTTAAATGAATAAGGGAAGGTCATAGTTGTTTGAAGTCCTTTATTCCCATATTTTATATGCAAGCTATCTTTTAGATCATCTAAAAGTAACAGCCGGGCCAGGGAGATAGTACAGTGGGTACGGTGCTTGCCTTGCATGTGGCCAACCTGAGTTGGATCACCAGTACCATATACAGTCTCTCAAGCACGGCCAGGAATGATCCCTGAGCACAGAGCCAGGAGTAAAACAAAGAAAGTATCATAGATTGAACTGTATCTGACTGGTAGTGTCCTATAAATAAATATGTAAATACATACTTATGTATAAATATAAGTATTTTATTTATGTACATATACTTGTTGATAAATATTTATTTATAGATACTATATATTTATATATGCACATAAATATATTTATGTATAAATATAAATATAAATCAAAGTAACAACTGAGGATAGGTCAAGATTCAATTCTGTTACAAATGAGCTTAGCTGATAAGTTGATAGATGTCTAGACTACCACTACCACTAAAGTAAAAGTGGAATCTACCACTAAGTAAAAGGCACTTCCAAAGAGGTGTCTATTTCCTGAATTGAAGGACTCATTTATGTCAGTTACTTTAGAGTATAAACTCTATAGTTCTGGAAAATCTGCAAATCTTTATGCACAGAGACATAATAAAAAAATTAAATTCTTAAAAGTATGAAAATTTCTAAAAGATTAAAAGTATTTTAATTAAAAGATTAAGTATTTGGTCAAAAATATGTATATAGATAGATATGATATGAAAGTAGTAAAACCCTTATAAATAATTTAAGGTTTGGTCCGTGAAATAGCAGAAAAAGACTTAAGATTTTTTTTTCCCTGAGAGAATCTTCTGGGCGAATGTAACATAACATTTTTAAAATTTGAAAACTACAACTTCAGAGTGAGTGCAGTATAAATGTTGTTTCTTTAACAATGTTTAATTTTAAGGTTATGCTGCTTTTTAGTGAATAAGTACATTTGCATGTGTTTTCTGTAAAAACCAAGTCTCGTGTATTAGCCTTTCCAAAAGGACTCTGGAATAATAAACTGGAAAATGTCCCTTGTTGGCTTCCAGTTTGGAGCATCACTGTGCATCACTATGTAGAAGAATATAAGTAGTACGACATTTTTTTTTAAGTTTCACTTTGTTTAATCAGCAATTTCTAAATTCTTTTTGTAGCAAGATCTTTGTTACTCAGTATTATGAAATATTTGTGTTCCATATGGCACAAAGCCAGAGAGATGAAAGGGGTAAAGATGAGTCTGGAGTGGGCAGGACAGGAGGCGAGACGCCAGCAATTTTGCTCCAGGTTTGCCATTTTACTCTTAAAAGTTGACGTTGCCCTCTATTTGGGAACAGTGATGATCCCGTGACATCACTGTAGGATTCCTGTGGAACATAATGTTTTATAGCAGCGTTTTCCACATAATGAGTGTTGCTTTCTCACGTGATGGGACTTTCCTTGGTAGCCTATAATTTGTGTCTCCTGATATTTGTTCTTCTTACCGTGGAAATGTTTTGGAGTAAGCTGAACATTACCTATAATCGGTCACTTTAAGATGTGAAGAAAGCTCCTGGTGTAACTTAAATTCTGGTGTTGCAGGCTGCCTGTACCTGCCCTTCCCCACTCCAGCATTTTGAGATCTGCCCGATATGCATATAGACTACACACATTTGTTCAGCAAATAGCTGCCAGGCTCTGTCTGCCAGGATCTTTCTAGGTCTTGGGACAGTAGGAGTGGACAATGGTCAGGAGTCCTTGTCCAAATGAAGCTTATGCTCGCTCATAAGAATGGAGGTAAGGGGAGATAGAAAATAAGTAAGAAAGCAATATTAGTATACACATATGTGTATATACATACATACACACATATATAAATATATAACATTTTCAATAGTAAAAGGCAAGAAGATGGGCCTGGAGTGATAGCACAGCAGGTAGGGCATTTGCCTTGCACACGGCCAACCAGGGTTCAATCCCGACATCCCATATGGTCCCCGAGCACCGCCAGGAATAATTCCTGAGTGCAGAGCCAGGAGTAACCCCTGATCATTGATGGGTGTGACCCAAAGAAAGAAAGAAAATAAACAAACAAATAAAAATGCAAGAAGAACAAAAAAGCAAGAAAAAGATCTGGAGATGACATGAGGGATGTAAATTGATGTTTTAACTTGAACAGTCAGCAAAGGCTAGTATCAGATGTTATCCTTTTAATAAAGGAAATGGTTGGCCCTTGTAAAGGACAGTACAGAAAGACAGAAGAACTAGGAAAAGACCTCCAGGATAGCCTACATTCCAGAATATTTAGGATCCAAGGCATTATAGCTAAAAAGGAAGGAACAGGGGTAGAAAAACAGCTCCTGAGGCTTGAGAGCGAAGGACTGTTCAGAATCCTACAGAACTGAGTGGGAAATATTGTGTCATCTGATCGTGATTGTCAATGCTTTGAGGCTGTTGGGTAAGAGACTGAAAATGAGGTAGGAAAAGTGTAGCCAAAACCAGCTTCTTTATTGTATGACTGTAACTAAGGGAACTACTCAAAGCTTCCCAATTTTTAGCAATCAAAAAATATTGTACAAAGACATAAGATGGTCTATATCTAGTTTCTATAGATAGAAACTTATTTAATTGCTACTTATTTGATATTTGTGATTTCATTTTGGGTAAATCCCTATCTAGAGATGATCCATCTGTGATCAATATTTCTGATGAGATGTCAAAGACGGCTTTGTGGAGGAACCTTCTGATTACTGCTGATAACTCAAAAGAAAAGGAGTCAAGCTTTCCTTCTAAAAGGTGTGAATTCTAAAATTATATGAATTATTATGAATCCCAGTCATTTTAAGACATGCTTCCATTAGCAAAGAATATTTGATCCCATCAAATACGTATTTTATGTTTCTCAGAAAATTCTTGTTGGAAAGTGCATAGTAATTGTAATGATCATCTGTTGTGTTTTCAATATTTCCCCTGCAAATTAAAAGCTTACTCTAAAACTGTGTGGGGAGGTGGGGTGAGGGCGGGGATAATGCTATAAATGTGTGTTCATGCGCAGCAGTTTTGAACATTGATTTTGGCTCTTTTTAGTAGAATATTTTTTGCTTAACCTTTTACCCATTTTATCTGTTTACCATTTCCCAGCACCCACTTAAATGTATGACCAACTATACACTTCCCCACCATGCTTTTTAATGTCACAAGCAGTGGTGTTTTATGACACATTTCCAATCCATTATTCTGAGCCTTTAAAATATTCCCTAACATCCTTACCCCCAAACATATAGTTCTAAAAATTTCTAGTAATTCTGATTTCTCTGTACGCAAACATTACAAACAACGCCTGGAGCAGAGGATGGTTGTTTCAGTTGCACACTGGGAAAGAATATTTCCTTAATTTCCGAGTGTCACTACAGAAATTCATGAATTAAAAAATTTCAGCACCAATTGTGTTTTTTTTAATTTATGAAGAGTTCTCACCATCCAGTCTTATTAGATAATGAAGAAAAATCTCTATTTAATGCTAATATTTCTTCTTACTAAAGAGTGATTGAGGGATTTGGGACAGTGTTTAATGATAAATTTTCTTTATTTTCATGACATTCAATTAACTTTTCTACTTAATTTTTATATTACATTTTTTGCCATAAGCTCCCCTTCCTAATCACTCTAGAAGCTGCTTTCCCAAAGGTAAGACCCACTCAATCCTCCTCCTTGGTTGCATTTCCCTCTGTTAAATGGTGTCTCCTAGAAATCTGGTCAGCCTATGTTCTCTGTGTGAGTTTTGGGGAGGCAAAAGGCATGAGAGTCTTGGCCCAGCTCCACCACAGACCGCTGATGGTGTTTCTGTAGCTACTCAGCTGTTTAAGAGGGCTAGAAAAAATTTAGTAAACCTTTTCCTCACATGACTTTTATGAATGAATCATATATGAGATCAGATCTTTATTGAGGCATCAAATTTCTATATTGGAAAAAGAGAATGTATCTTTTTCATGATGAAGCTGCAAAGTTGGGAGCTTCCATTTATATTCTTCTATGCTTCCTAACCTGTAAGTGTTATTTGACTTCATGAGAAATTTTTGTGAAAATGGACTAGAAAAGTAGGGTGCGTTAATTCCAGAAAAATCTCTCTCTTGGTGCTGGTTTTTGTCCCCCAAAATGGCATGTTGCTTCAGTGTCTTCTCTAGCCCAAACAGTGATGTGTTGCTTCACCCAGCAAAGCTAAGGATTTGTTTCTCTCCCTATTTCTTCCTCTCCCCTCCCTCTCCCCTCCCTCCCTCTATCTACCTCCCTCTCTTTCTCTACCTCCCCCTTTTCTTTCTCTCTCTTTCTCCTCTCCTACTTCCAACACAAACTTATATCCTTCAGCCAAAGGAAGCTTATATAATAATACAATAGACTCTTGAAGTCTTTGGTTGATGTTTTCTATCTTATAAAAAGGCTTAAAGTCTTTGTTTCTTTGCTTGTTCCAAGCAAAATAGTATTTTATTCTTAGTCGTTCTTTTATCTTTCTTTCCCAATGATTCCTACTTCACTGTGATAGTCATCCACACAGTAATTCAGATTTGTGGAAATCTTGAAAGAAAATCAGTTATAAGGATGATGATTTCTCAAATTCATTGGGATATGTGCTTTTAGAGTCTCTTTTATATTAAAAAAATATGTCATTTCTCTGATTTTTCAGAAAGGAAACCAGATGCATGAGATCAAAATAAAACCCGGTCATGGGAAGTATGTGGAGAGTTTGAGATATTTGAACTAGCAGATGGTTTTTATTCTTATAGATTCTATATGATACAGAGTCCAAACCCTTCCTCTTTTTTACTTTGGTTCAAGAAAAAGAACTTACATAAAGATATTTCAGTTATTCCTTACAGTAGATAATAAAGGCATGATGCTTTTTGCCAGATAATCCTTTTTTTTTAATATATGTCTAGACTATTTACCAGTGATACACTTTTGAGGATAACATTCTATGCTGTAAGCAGGGACAATTTTAAATGGGACATTCTTTATGTTTTAATGTATACAGTTGCTTCTTATTTTTTTAACATGCCCAATGTCACTCTTTTATCTAAATGTCATTTCATGACTTTAAAGGATGATCAGTAACTAGGAAAAAAGTGTACTTGCTAGAGTATTGGTGGGAGGATATTCTATCCCTTGTTTTCTCTTCATCTCTTGCCTTAGCGCCTAACTGCCTACCGAGAAGACTGGATAGAAACCTTTTCTTGGCAGAGCTTGGAATAGAAGTTATATTATCAATTATTTCATTCTTTTGTTTTCAAAAAAATTTTTGATCCAGCTTAACAGAGAGAGGATCCAAGAGCTAATTGCAAATTCTACCCCATCTGTGGGATGTCTAATTTTGATCCTAGTTCAACAGAGCTATACATACATGTGGCAAGTTCCTCTGAAGCTCATTGAATGGGATTTGTGGAATTAGGTGTCATGAAAGAAATCACACAGCTTCAAAATAGAGGAGCAACTCATTTCTTCATAAACTAACACCTGAGATCAACGGTCCTGGGCAGGTGCCTGGCAAAGCCAGAGAACGAGTGCTGGTTTCTGCTCATGATGGGGGCAAGGCTCTGCCCCTACCATCTTCCTGTACCCTAAATTCTTCTTTTCTCTGGTTTGTTAAGGCTGGCCCTCTTATGACTGCTTCGTAAATATTGCTCCTAATAACCATTTTAATGTTATTTAAAAATGGGATTTTGTAGATTGCTTAGAGGCTTGAAGGAAATGAGCCATTTTTGCTTTCTTTTGAAATGCTGCTCTCATATTTTAGATGGTCACTTTTAAGGGCGGGACTTGTCTCATCCATCTCTTGTCCATAGTTCTTTGCAGAGTATCTGGTACATCACTTCTGTGCAATATAGTTATCAAAATAGTGATAATGGATGTTCATTAAATATATGCAACATATTTGTTTCAAATTGAAATAAAGTTATGCAATAGGACTTAGAAATTAATATGCATGTAGTGCAAATACTATATTTATAGTATTTTTTCATAAAAGTCTTCAGTCACAATTTTTCTCCTTCATAGTTTGTTGATGTAGAATTTATACCGAAACCATTTATTTTAAAGGGTGCAGTATCCAGACAATTAATTACTGTTTTGTTAACAAGCATCCAGTATGACCGAAGCAGAACATTAGGAAGCAGCTTAGCCAGTCTCTGAATCTATTTGATATTCTGGTTGTCTCTATGGTGTTTGAGGACTAACAGTGGCCTCAGGAATTTACTCATTTTTCAACAGGTCATAGAGAAGAGCACTGTACACACAGGGATTGTGAAGACTTAAGAGACCAGTATGCCTCTCTCCCCACCATTTCTTACAGACAGGACCTCATTCAGACTTTTGTGACACCACAACGTCTTGGTCAAGGAAAACGCACACTTGAGACAGTGACCCTGTATGCAGAGTGGGTTAGCTCTCTCAAGCATGCACCGGTGAAGGCCATGACAGTCACACAAGATTTCCTAGCGACATATATTTCAGGAACATATCTGCCATAAATGAGCACAGCTGTGTCCTCTCTTTCAAAAGATGCACTGAAATTTGAAATAAGCGCTTCAGAATCCTGATAGCTGAGCTGCAAGAGACGCTAGAGGCCATGTAGTTCAAGGGCAGTTTGCAATCCAGAGACCCAAGCCCAGGAGGGATTCAAGGGCTAGTGCAGGCCACAGGGCGCTTCTTCACTTTAGAGAACTGGACAGAATCTTCTGAGTCCTGGTCCAGAGTTCTCTTCCCTGTCATGTGAAACCCTTTTCCACTGGCTTTGTTTGACGGTAGAGATGGAGAGCCAGGTAGAGGCTGAGGCAAAGTTAATCTGGAAAGTAGGGTAGCAAACACTTGTCATCTGAAAGGAACTTAAAGTAGAAGAAAATGAGTCATGCAGATAGAGGAGTTAAAAATACAGAGTTAAGTCTCTCAACACATCATGTGCACACTGTCATCTCTTCTCATGGAAGGAGAAAAGAAAAGGGAGAAAAAGTTGCATTGCTCTGACCTGTAAGTGGTGTGTGCTGAGACGTGTGGCAGGCACAAACCCGGGTGCCACCGACAGTCGCTCACACCGGCTCGCAGAGCTGGCAGCGTGCCACAGAAGGCAGAAGCTCCGGCACTTCTTACCTGATGGTGCCGGGTGGTGTGACAACTGAGAAGGCTGCTTCAGGCTTGCACTGGAGGAAAGGCAATTTAAAAAGCACACTCTTAGCATGTGTCTGAGTTATTGACCACTCCGAAAACCCGCACAGGAGGCCTCCTCGGAAAAAACGTGTGTGGGGGCAACAATGTTCACTTTATTACTTGGAGAGGAGTTAGAAAACCGTGGGTTCCCCCCCATCAGCAGCTTCTTACATTTATACTGAGGGCCGAAGTTAACAGTGGAAAGTGGTGCGTTCTTTTCTTTCCGCGCCCCAGAGGGCAGCTAAGTTTCTCCTTCTGGCCAGCAGCAGGAGCCTCTCACCCAAGCTAGAAAACCTTCTGCCCTTCTTGAGGCAGGTACTCACAGTGGGAACCACACACATGTGGCACATGGTGTGAATTTTCCACTAAAATTGTCATTGTCCTAGTAGCAAATGCATACACAGTGAAAACGTTTCTTAAAAAATACACAGATATCAAAAGATAGTATAGTTGCGTTAACAGCTTACATGGGTAAAGCCAACTGTGAATGTGACCAAACTGAAGTCATTTGGGAGTGTGTTCTGGAAGGCTTGAGGTGAAACATGGTTCCTCGGAGCAGCAGGCGAGCGAGGGTTTGTTGGTGGAGAGAGCACAGGTGTCGGGTGCAAAGGCAGGGTGCACCCTCTGATGGACCCGTGGAATTGTGTGCATGGTCTGTGCTCATGGGGCAAGCCAACACCCAGAAATACCTCCTGCCTCATTTAGGGTGTCAGGTCAATAACCTCCTGCCTCATTTAGGGTATCAGTTCTCTCTGGAAGATGGGGAATGCCCCACATTTCCAATAATCATCAACTAATCATTTTCCAAACAAGGACCCTCGTACTGATCTTGCATGCTTTTGAAATTGTCCTTTTAAAATGTCTGGTACTGCTTCTCAGTTTGTGCTCTTTGGATTTCCCCCTTTGCTGCAGTTGTTGGTTTCTGTTCTACCGCGAACAGAGGGCTTTAATTGTTGGTCCCTAGCTCTGCTTTCCAGCATGAAAGAGCAATGCCTAAGGGCCCTTGTTGTGCTTTGGGCTGGATGGGTTTTGTGTCTGAGCAAGCAGATCTCATAGTCGCCGGGCAGAATTACAGTAATACATTTCTCCTTCTTCTTTCCCGTAGCATCGAAAGCCGAAAGGAGAAGAAAGCTGACTCAGGGAAAGGTGTTGACAGAGAGACTTGCCTATGACTTGATCTTCAATTTAATTTTCACATGTATCTGAGAAGAGTGCCACAATTATTAATAAAACTGCTTTGATCATGTATTATAAATTCTGTCTCTCGGTTCAAATCCACCTTCGTACTGTAAGTAGTGCAATACTTGTTTCATGTCTGTGTTTAAATTTCTGAGCAATGAGATGCCCTTGTGAGCATATACAATAGCTAATGCAAGAAACTGTTTTGTCTTTGCTATTTGTTATACATTTACAACGATGGGATTCTCATTGTTAGTTCTATGAGAGCAATAGCTTTCTTAAATAGATAAGTCATATCTACTTAGTTTGTATTTTTCCTATTTTAGTGATCTGAAGATACCTGATCAATTTACTCAGAAGGATCTTGAAAGGTAGTCTAATGTTTTATTTTTTAAGTTTAGCATTAGTGACTTGCTTCAAAAGACCCAAATCAAAAATCTAGCTTGAAAGCATTTTTTAATAAATGTATTTATGCATTAATTTTATTTAATATGATGCATTTAATACTTAAGAATTTATATATTTCTGAAACTTAGTCATTTGAAAAATATAAAAACCTGTCCATAACGTGTTTTAAAAAATCATGGTATTATGAAGAGTCGAATAATATTTGCTTTGAAATAAAAATTGTGATTACATGATCAAATGCTAGGCTTGTATTAAATGTGTCAGAAAACCCTTACAAGTTTGTGAGATTTTCAATATAAACGTCTATCCTAAAGATGATGTTGAATTTATCTTTCATTGACACTGTTGTTTTCCGAATAAGCTTCTCTACACATGCTTGTGGACTCCCACATGTGAATAATTGTACATGAAATCCTGCTGCTAGAGTTTGTGTTCTACTTAATGCTGCTGCTAAATAATATGGTAAGGTTAGACAGACCAATTGTCTGTTTTTCCCCTGCATAGCTCTTTCCACTTTTTAAATGCATGTTGTGGAAATTAATCTTTTAAATAAAAGTTTCAGATTCTTTTTGAGAAGATTCTGTAGATATTTTAGTATATATGAAAGAATCCATCTTTATAAGAAGGCAGATGAAGAATTGTTGAGAATTACTAAAGATGTAGCATTTAATTTCATTTTAAACAGATATGAAATGAATAAAGCATAATATCATAGTGTTCTGATTTCCCAAGAACGACCAGTAATCACCAGAATTTTATAACACTTCAGTGTCCAATGTTATAACAATTCAGAGTCCTGTCATTTCTCAAAACTATTAATTGCACACATCGAGAATAGGGCACATGTAAAAAAAGAAATCCTTTAGTGAATAAACTTATGAGAGAGAAAAACAACATCAGTGAAAGCTCCATTAGGCTTGACATTTTGATACCTTCTGAAAATTCCTTTCATAGTCTTAAAAAATAACCTGTATGTAATATAAGTGCTAAAGTATGAAAAGATGAATTTACAATTAATAAAGTTTGTGTTTATATATGCCATGGTAAAATATAGAAACTTCCTATTCAACAGTGCTGCCTTTGTGTATTTTATAATTCAGATTCTATATTGTAAAACCTTTTTATTGTTTTATGGCCTAACCATACATGTCAGTTTTCAGAACAGTCCTTAGTGTCTTAAAATATTAATAGCTGTTCTTTTAAATATGATTATCATGACTTAAAACCTTCTCATGATCACATCTCTTTGAATAAGTAATCATATCCAATGAATTTCTGTATTTTAAGCATTTTATAGTTGTTTTGTTCTTGTGTGAATTTTAATGCCATCCCTATATTAATCCTAATATTTTGGAATCATAATTTATAAGAAAAAATGTAGTATTGTATGTTTCTCTTAATTTCAGATTTCTGGTAAAAAATTACTGAATATCTTGAATGTAATTTATGCAAAGTTTAAGTCATGTGTAAAATGTGACTCAGATATTGTGTTTTTTTCACAACTAAGAAATGTTATGTGGAAATAAATAGCCTAACTCATTTCCTTGCACATTTTAAATTGTGATGTAGTGTCTTGTCTCCTTATTCCATAGTATTAGTCAGCTAATCAATGTAGAGCATTATGATTGTTTGAGAAAATCTTTCAGCTTAGATACCCAGTGTTAAGAAAACTCAGTAATGTAGGCATTTCAAGAGCAATCCAATCATTTGAACTTTCATGAGTAGAATATCATGAGTCATCTATTGTAATGTATCTCTCCATCTGTACGCACACAAGTCACTTGGGTAAAAATGGTGCCGTATCTATGACCAATCAGAGCTCCCAAGATCATTAGTAGAATTTCTCATTATTAGGATTTCTTAGACTTGTTTTTTTAACCCCACGAGTCTTTTCCATTTCCATTTCTCTCCTGCCTGTTATATTAGGTCTGGTGGGACCACTGATCTTTTGTAAACACCTGGCACTTCCTGTGAAGATAATTGCATTCAGAACCCTGAAGTACTGGCTAGTGTTTTTCTAACTCATGAGATAACTTTGTAGTTGGTACCATTTAAAAATCTCCAAAATTGATGTTTACCTTAAATATGTTTATGATTAGTAACTTTGTCTTATTTAAACTAATAGTAAAAAAGAAAGGCTCCTGAGCTCAGTCACAAGAAACGTGTTTCAAAAACTATCTCTAGGGGCCGGAGCGATAGCCCAGTGGGTAGGGCTTTTGCCTTGCACACGGCCGGCCCATGATGGCCAGGGTTTGATCCCGGCATCCCATATGGTCCCCGGGCAACGCCAGGAGTAATTCCTGAGTGCAGAACTAGGAGTAATTTCAGAGTGCAGAGCTAGGAGTAACCTCTGAGCATTGCCAGGAGTGCCCCCAAAAGCCATAATAATAATCACTTGATCACTTGATATACCGTTATTCGTTGATTTGCTCAAGTGGGCGTCAGTAATGTTTCCATTTGACCCTATCATGTTGCAGTGTAGCCCAATGGCATCTGCTTGCTCCAGGAATACGAAGAGCCTCAAACCTTTCGTTCAGGGTCTTGACAAAGAAGTCTGACCATATAATAATAATAATTAATAATAATAATAATATAAAAACCAGTAACAATTATGGACCTCATTTCCATAACCTGAAGGAATAGTTTGAGGCTCTCCTGTTCCTGGAGCAAGCAGATACCCCTGGGGTATACTTGCTTGCAACAGGATGCATGGAGATGTTACTGGTGCCCGCTCGAGCAAATCAATAAACAACGGGAAGACAAGTGATACAAGTGATACAAGTGAATAATAATAATAAAAAGCATGGCTCTTTTTTTCTTATTTGTATTCATCCAGATTTATTGCTATTTAATTTTAATGTTTTTTTTTTTGCTCCTGGGCATTGCTATTAATGTAAGACTGCACTTCAGATTTTCCAGTATAGCTATATCATATATTTATCCAATGCATTATAATGAAATTACAACAATTTGAAATTTGAATGAGAACATTTTGCATAATGTGATCATTATCTAAGTTCCTCCTATAACCATATCTGGGGGGGCAGGGAAGATAGCTCCAGATACTCTGGGGCCAGAGAAGGTAACTCCAGGTATTCTGCGGCCTGGGAAGATAGCTCCAGGTATTCTGCGGCCAGGGAAGATAGCTCCAGGTATTCTGCGGCCTGGGAAGATAGCTCCAGGTATTCTGCGGCCTGGGAAGATAGCTCCAGGTATTCTGCGGCCTGGGAAGATAGCTCCAGGTATTTGGGGCCAGGAAAGTAGCTCCAGGTACTGCTCATGGGTTTCTGAGCTGGGAGGCCTGAGCTCATGCCCCAGCACCACATGGTCCTTGAAGTCTGACAGGTGCTGCCCAAACTTCCTCCACCCCAAAAATAAAAAAAGGAGTAACCCCTGAGCATCGCCGGGTGTGACACAAAAAGCAACAACAACAAAAAAAGGGCCTGAGTGATAGTCCAGTGGGTAGGGAGCTTGCCTGGCACGTGGCCGACCCAGGTTTGATCCCCAGCATCCCATATGGTCCCCCAAGCACTGCCAGGAATAATTCCTGAGTGCAGGAGCCAGGAGTAACCCCTGAGCATTGCAGGGTGTGACCCAAAAACCAAAAAAAAAATATGTAGGGTAAGAACTTTGAGTTTAAGTTTAAGGTCTAAGCACCAGCACAGAAAACCTTCTCAATTGGATGGAAATTTTCTTCCATTTTTATTGATTTAAATTCTTAAGTGTTGATACTGTCACAGAAAGTTGGCATACAGGATGGTCATTTTTGACTTGGCATCTTGTTGGTCATACATGTTGATGCCATGCTCTGGGCTTATCTTACTGGGTAGTGACTTTATACTTTTTTTACCACCACCCCCACCCTGTTCTCTCATTTCAACCATCAACCATCCATACCCCTCAGACAGCCTAAATACACAATCAAGATCCATTATTCAGGATGTCTTCTTAAAGTTCTTGGACACTGCTCAATTGCCATAGTTGGTAGAAAAGAATTGTCTCATTTCAGGGGCGGGGGAGAAATGGGTCATTCTAGTGTTTTATGTTTTTGTTTAGATTTTGTACCTTTTGAATACTGAACAAATGATGAAGTCCAATTTCAGTCATAAATGCACTCTCAAATCAACTGACAGCAAGTTCAGCAAATGCTGAAATCAATTGGCAGCCACGCTGACCAGCTGTCAATAGGAAAAGAAACAATCAGAGTGACAACCATACTGATGTGACAAGTGGTCTTCCTACTTGGGGCAAGTGATCTTTCCTACATGTTATATTGAATTACTCCTAGGCCAATATTTTAGAAAGAATAGAGTTGGGTAATAATTTTTATCACACTCCCCAATAAAAACTTAAAATATAAAGCCTAATTTTCTAATAACTGTGTTTAAAATGTAAACAATTAATTAATCAACCATAGAACAACTGTAAACATTTCTTCTTTCTTTGGTATATGCTCAAGGGCACTGACAAACTAACAAGTTATTTCTAAGAGGAATTTCAGCCTCCATATCTGTGGCAGCCTCAGCATTCAGTGGTTGCAGGTTTCACATTGTAGTGTTCTGATTGGTTCCCAAGTGTTTCAAATTTATCCTCGGAATGTTTGCTATTAACGTGTTCATAAATGTTTGATTTTGCTTTTTTAATATTCTAATCTTAACTCTTACAGGAGAGTCCAACTTTCTGTGAGGGTCAAATGGAATCTATGATAACTTGCAACTCTAATTATTAAAAAAGTTATGTGCTGGAATTTTTAATTAAGTCATATATTCTATAATAACATATTATGCCTCAAGTCTTTTTAAGATAAGTATACATCTGATATCGTACAATATCTATATACAGTGAGATATCTTATTAAATATCTGTTCTATAGAGATATCTTATTAAATATCTGTTCTATAGATGCCTCATGGACGGCTGTGCACAGGGAGAGCAAGGAACAGCTCTGCCCCCTGTGTGAGAGTCTCTGGACCAGCATACCTGGGCCGGATTGAGGAAAAAAGCTGCTGCAGGGTGGGTGTCGGTGATCCGCACTGTGATGGGCTGGTCTGCTGGGTGGAGTTCTGACGAGAGGGAAGTCCAGAAGTGGAAAATGGCGGCGCCCGTGGAGTAAGGAGGGGTGGTCTGGCTTGTTGTGGGGCTCTGCCGGAGGTGGTGGGCCAGGGCTGGAGCCCGCCATGCCTCCCGACTGCCTCATGGACGGGCTGTGCACAGGGAGAGCGGGAACGGCTCTGCCCCATGTGTGAGAGTCTCTGGACCAGCATACCTGGGCCGGATTGAGGAAAAAAGCTGCTGCACACATGGGGCAGAGCTGTTCCTTGCTCTCCCCTGTGCGCAGCCGTTCATGGGGCAGTCGGGAGGCATGGCGGGTTCTGGCCCTGGCCCACCACCTCGGCAGAGCCTCACGGCAAGCCAGACCACCCCTCCTCAATAAATGCTTTATTTGGAGGTGTTTAAAAGAGTTTGCCTCCCGCTCGACAAGCCTGGCAAGCTTCTCGTGTTGTATATGATATGCCAAATTCCAGTATCAATTATATTAGGTCATTCCCATGACCTAGTATAATGGTTTGAGGCTCTTTATGTTCCTGTAGCAAGCCGATGCCCCTGGCTCTACTGGCATGAGACAAGACATATGGAGATATTACTGGTGCCCGCTCTAGGAAATAGATGATCAACGGGAAGATCGTGATCGTGATAGATGATATTTTATATATTTTAGCAATCAAGATGAAAAAAGAATTTCTATTTATTTAATTAAAAAAATTAATTCAGTTCAAAATTTAGACGCATGATTTGTGACTCTTCTAGAGATTTGTGAGCTTGTTTAGCTGCTCTTAATAACTCAGGATTGAACTCTCTATTAGGGAAAGGAATCTAATCCAAACCCTACAGATCATAAGGTCATTTTCGTGGTTCCAATGGATGAATGAGATTTGCAGCTTAATTAAGGTGAAGCTGCTCGTTGCCCTGTTCTGAACACTACATTTCATAACTGACTTCATTTAGCAAGTCGTCTAATCTAAGGTTAAGTTCATAGTCAATTTTCCTTTTTAAATTCTTATTTGTAAAAATATTTTTTGGTGAAAACAGTAAATAATAAACTAAGAACAAAAACTGTCTAATTAAGCAATCTTTGCTAGATCATAAAAATTTTTAATACTCTTAATTTGCAAATAACTATCCAAGAAAGTTATCTTTCCTTTTTTGGGTCACACCCAGCAATGCTCAGGGGTTACTTCTGACTCTGCACTCAGGAATTACTCCTGGCGGTGCTCAGGGGACCATTTGGGATGCCGGGGATCAAACCGGGTTGACGGCATGCAAGACAAATGCCCTACCCGCTGGACTATCGCTCTGGCCCCAAGTTATCTTTCCTTGACTGATTAAATTCAACATCTGCCATCTGTACCTTCCCTATTAGAGTGTGTTAGCCAAAAAGAGTGAAACACGTGTGTGATTGAATTTTCTTCTCCTTACCAGGAACTTGGGGAGGAAGGAATGTGGAGCTAATGTCTTTTCTGTTGTTGCTTTATTTTTTGTTACTTTCTAATTGTATTTTGTGATGCCAAAGATGGAGCCTGAGGCTCCATCATGTTCTCCAGCATGTTCTGTGCCACTAAGTTACATCCCTGACCCCTCACTTGACTTTCTAAATTTTACTTCCGTTGAGCCATCAGCTCTATGAGGATGATACTATTGATGCTATTTTTTTCTCACTTGATCACTTGATCACTTGAATCCCGTTATTCATCGATTTGCTCGAGCAGGCACCAGTAACATTTCCATTGGACCCTATCACGTGCCAATGTAGCCCAATGGCATCTGGTTGATTCAGGAATATGAAGAGCCTCAAACCGTTCCTTCAGGGTCTTGACAAGGAAGTCTGACCATCTTGTAGGTGGGCGGCCACGTGATTTTTTTGACATCCCGTGGGATCTAGTCGATAACGGCTCTAGTCCAGCGGTCATCTCCAAATCGCATTACATGTCCAACCCATCTGATTTTCGATGCCTTGGCAAAAGAGACAGCGTCCCTGATTCTGGAATAGCGACGGAGGTCGGAACTCCGGATTCCTTCTCTCACTTGAGTGAGTCATGATATTCCAAGCATAGCTCTTTCGATTCCTCTCTGGAAGACCCGAATAGCATTCTCATCCTGCATTTGTAGGGCCCAGGTCTCTGACCCGTATGTTAATGCAGGGAGAACAGTGGAGTCAAAGAGATTTTTTTTTCTCATAATATAAAAAATACTCACCATTGTTCCCTGCAATGACATTATAATTTGTATATTAAATAATCAAAATCTTCCTTCTTTTTTATCTTACTTTGGTTTGGGGCACAGATCCAGCTATGTGCAGGGTTTACTCCCGGCTCTGCTCAGGGACCATTTCTGGTGCTCCACCCAAGTGCCCCACCCGCTGTGCTCTCCAGCGGGCACATTATTCTTGATCACTTGACATCCTGTTATTGGTCGATTTGCTGGAGCGGGCGCCAGTAACGTTTCCATTTGACCCTATCACGTGCCAGTGTAGCCCAATGGCATCTGCTTGCTTCAGGAATACGAAGAGCCTCAATTACAAAAACTGAATTCTTTCCATGTTTATAAGGCAGTCTGGGATAAAAGGAAAGATAAACAAGAAAATTTCTGGACAAATATGTATATACCAATGGGGTTTAAGTCTGATTTAAGACACAAAGCTCATTATTTCTGGAAAAAAAATGAAGGCACATTTATTAAATGATCAGAAGAAACTCCATAGTTTATAGTATGGGACAACAACACATGAAATTCTAGTTTCTTTTCTTTCTTTTCTTTTTTTTTTAAAGAAGTTCAAGGAAGTTAAGATACTATACTCTTTATTAAAATCCTCAAAGATAAAAAATAAGAAAAACTAATGCAAGGGCTCCTTCAAGTTTAGATTTGTGATACAAATATTGGTCATCTTTCAACCGGGTAAGCTGATGTGCTCACGTCTCGGTTCCAGGCTGCCGTTTCCCAGGAAGTCTCTGTACTTTTGAAGCAAGCTCACAATGCTTTCCCGCCCCTCGCTGTGTTTCCATAGCACCTATAGCCCTAACTGGCACCTGGGACCTTGCGTTGTTGACAGTTTCCCTTTCATGCTTTGGAGCTCATTGCTGCTGTGGTTTTACTCAGAAGTCAGTGCTTTGCATTGTTGATTTCCTGAGGCTGTTTCAATAGTCTCTCTTAGAAAACTGTGCCAGTTGGTTTGTGAGCAGCTCTTCTCTGAGAGAAGCTGCCAGCAGCCAGGCCAAGTAGGCAAACATGGACAAGGGTCGGCATCCAGGCCCTGCTGGCGCTGCCCCCAACTCCGTCCCTTCCTCATTGCAGCGCCAGCTCTGCCCATACTTTGTTATCCCTTTACGGATGACAACAAGTTTTCTTTTGGACTAGTCCAGGTAGAAGAAAATCAAATGCTGTTCAGGGAACCTATGTGAAAAGCTCCCCCAAAACAAGTCTCATTTGTTGTTTCAGCAATTGATGTGGAAATGATTTTAAGTGATAAAACCAGACTGAACAATTCAAGCTTCTGTCAATTAAGATAATCTGTTGTCAAGATGGCGTCCTTACTTGCTTAAGTACTAAATTTAGGGAACAAAGATAACTTGAACTTTTTTGATTTGAGTGTATTTGTTTAAGGTCATCACGTTAGCTGCAGTTTTGAGAAGATAAGAACAACGATGAATTGTAATGAGCTCCATGATCCAGTGGGCTTTCCCAGGCGCTAGTGTAGAGAGAAGCACTGCTTGAGGAAGTGGCTCATGTGGGTGTAGATGTGCTGGTGGGCCGTGCTGCTGGCGATCCCGTGGTCCTGGTCTGTGTACCACTGGGGACAAAAGGAGGGGCAGAAGGCACAAGTCAGTCACTTGCAAAAGAATATCTGACAGTTAAAGTGAACTCTCAAGCGCATTCTTGGTATAAAGCCGGCTCCCTTGATTCCTGAGTCAATTCTAAGTCAACTGAACCTGATGAGAGCGCCTGTTCTGCGCCCTGGTTCTGTGGTCCTGGGCTCTGCCTCAGCTCAGGCTTGGTGGGTGCTGATGCACAGTACCGGGAGTCCCTGGGTTCCACTGGGCTTTAAAGCTAAGCACAGGCCAGGAAAATACCCAAGCCTACATTAAAATTGACATAATGCACTTAAAACTGCAGTATGCATGGGAGGAATGTTTATCCCATAAAGCCCACAGTTTTCCTGGTTGGTCAAGTGTCATGTTTCTACTACACTGAAGTCAGAGAAGAGGCCTTAAACGAGTGCTTTAAAGGTAAATTATGTTTCCTAACCTATGTCATTAATAAATTGGAAAAAATATATTTATTCTTTACATAAGTAAAGTCAAAAGTCAAATGTATTTTGAGCAAACACTTAGATTTTTCACTGCATGTTTTTCTCTGTATGTCTTACATTTCTGTAGGAAGAGCTGATGACCTGAAGCAAAGAAATTATTAACTCAAATCACATTAAACAAGTTGGAAGTCACTGCCAGGCAAGCATAAATTATGGAGACATAAATTAACTTTAAAAAAATGGCTGAAGCTAACAATTATATGATTCTCTCTGTATTGTCAACAATTCAATCTCAGCTTCTTTTAAGACTCTGACCTATAGGGAGTAAATCTGGAATATTTAGTTGTCAAATGTCTCAGGCACTCCTGAGAAACAGTGGACATGGTTTCAACTGAGCACAAAGCCAGGGAAAGAAAAGGGCAAGGGGAGGATGCTTTCCTGAATGGAAAGAAGAGAGAGCCGCAGTGCACAGTGTGAAAACATGTAGGGCAACATAATGAGCGATATATACATATGCATGTATATGTTTGATGTGTGGCTACACATCTATATGTGTTCGTATAATCTTTTTACTTCTCAATATATGTAGTACAGATAATGAATTTTGATTTTATAACTGGAAACATCCTTCTGAATAAGCAAGGCTGAATAGGCAGCTTTGACCATTTCTGACTTTATAAAACCAGTCTAAATGCGTATCGCCTCTGGTTGGTCAACAAAAGATAACACAACCGCACAAACCTAACCGTGCTGCTTACTAATATCCCACTGTTGTTAGAATGGCTGGACAGAAACGGATTTTCAGAGTTGAGCTGAGCTGTTATCATGCTGGCTTCACTTCAGAATTGCTCTGCCACACATTGGCTGAGTAAGTGATTACTTTTGAATCATAGGGAAGGACTGAACAATCACTTGAGCAGTGTTTTGACACTCCCAGGATATGAAATACTGTTTCTCAACCCCCCAAATTCCTCCTATAATTGAACATTACTCTGTATTTGGCTCCAAGATGTCACCTCCAACTTCGTAGGGAGGAAGAGTGAAATCCCTTTTAATTTCATCCCTGCCTCCTGCTAGGAGCAGCCGCCCCAAGAGGGCCAACCAACCCCACCAGCCAATTCCCTCCCTTTGCACCAAGTTTCGCTTGTACCATGGCCTGGAAATCCACTCCGGCATCCACCAGGGCTTTGGAGATCTGAGCTGACTGCTGAAAATGAACGTTGTCTGCAGGGAGAGAAGGAAATGCAAAGTAACTAATAGCCCTTCCAGCTTTCTGATACCAAAGGGGGAAAGGCGCATGAAGAAAGGGTCTGTCTGAGTTCTGGGACATAGCATCCCATTTAGCCCAAGACAAGTGAGTTGTGGAAGGCAACACTGTTTTATTGAAGTGAATGTAACAGTCTTGCCCCCCTCATGCTTTTGTTTTGTCAGTAGTGAAATCGCAAACCTGTCTGTGATACTAAAAAAGTCTAATTAACTGAAACTCACCATCTGCTGTTCCGTGAATAAGGAGGTACTCAACTTGTTTAAATTTTTCAGCTCTGCTCATGACTGTTGAATTCTGGAATTGGGAAAAAAGAATGTCATTATTCAAAAAAAGATCTGCCATAAACTGATTTTTCACTTCAGTTTACAAAATAAAATGTTTTCAGCTGGGGCCCCCTTTGATACAAAAATATAGCAAACCGATATTCAAGCAAATGCTGTCTCCCTTCGCGGCAGAATGCACAGCCTGCCCCGTGCCTGCGAGATGGGAGGTGCCGCGTCTTCCAGCGATGCGAGAGGGCACCTGCCACCCGGGCTGCACGTGGAAGCCCTCGAGTCCCAGCTCCCAGATTGCCTTGTCCTTTGCCTCAGCACGGGGCAGTGTCTCATATTAGCAATGTATGTTCCATGGGCTTATGCTGTAGTTCAGCCAAAAAGTGTATTGCCATGGCAACCGTGGTGTCACATGGTGCCATACATGCTACATTTCAAAGAGCCTGTACATAGCATTTGCAACTAAACATACTCTGCAATATGTCATATGAACTTTGGTCCACATTGCTAGGCTCTGAAGGAGAAGCCAGTATTACCTCTTTGAGAACAGATGTTTAAAACCCAGGAAAATGCGACGTATGTGAGGGGAAAGGGTGAGGAACATTAAGAACGGCCAGAGAAAATCGGGGAGTAGCTGTTGTCTGTCTCACTCGTGCTGGGGAAAAGGCTTCTCTTGGAGCAAGTCACTTCCAGATGAGTGAGGGACACGGGAGACAAGTGAGGGAGGTGGTCTCCAGACCACCCGGTGGCCTCCTGCAGCAGGGCTGAGAGAATATGGAGGGAGCTGAGCTAGGGGCAAAGGGGAGTCATGCATGGAAAAGACTTGAAGGCAAGGAGGAAGTCATTGAACTGTAATTTGGAGATGTTTACAAAGTTGGCTAAGTGGCGAAGACCATGGCGTTGGGAGGGGAAGAGCAAGCTGGCCTCTCGTGCCTTGGTACAGCTTCTTTTTAGGGTTCTATAGCACTTGCTGAACCAAAATCAACTTTATGTAAGTAAGGTGTATGTTGCAGAGATCTTCAAGACAGCTACCACCTGGTTAGGGTCGGGGCCAGGAACCTTGTTGGGTTTCTAGCAGGAAAAAAGACCAGAGTCAACAGCTGCCAGCCCTAGCTCCCAGACCCCTAAGCTGTGTTTCCGGAGACTCGTTTTCTGTCAAGTGGGAACAATGGGACTCTCCCTGGACCTCACACATAGAAGATTTCAGAGACCGTCTGAGTGTAAGTCTGATACTGACACTGACGTGAGAATTCTGCCACCAGTGTTGCTGGAATAATGACATTCTGCTGCTGCTGGGAGTGGCTATCCAGAGCTAGGGATGTCTCCCAGAACCGCTATGTCCTATAAAACGCCCCTCTCACCGTCCTGACCGTCCCGAGTCTCTGAGCCCAACTGAGCATCTCCCTGGGAACGTTCAGGATAAATATCTAGACATCGTATTTTAAACAGTCAAGCTGAGGGGCCAGAGCCTCAATGCACTGCTGACCCAGCTAATGCACTGTTGACCCAGGCAATGCACTGCTGACCCAGGTGTGATCACCTCATATGGTCCCCCAGTGCCTCCAGAGTGATCTCTAAGCACAGAGCCAGGAGGAAGCATTGCCCGATGAGGCCCCCAAAACAAAATCTAATGTCATGATGAAGTTTTACTTTATTTTACAGAACTGGTATGTCGGGCATGTTGTTTTAGCTCTCCATTTGTGAATCCACACATCCATCTATCCATTCCTCATTACCCCATTCACCTCCCACCCACTCATTTTAGTATAGCTGTGTTTATTTGTTGTACGGTCCCCAAGCAATAAGATCTATGAGAGAAAGGGACTTTTATGTATTGTTAATTTTTCTTAGCATCTCGTATTTAAAGTCACAATGAAGTGAGTGAGTGAAAGAAACGTAGGGACTTTTTATACTGTTCACTTTGTTCAGTCCTAACTTTTAGAGACAGAGTGGTAACAGCCAGAATAACAATCTCATCCTGAAATTTCCAGGGATATATTTTGCCTACTTTCATTTCTTATACCATTAATTAACATATATTAATGTTAATAATGGAGGTCTATTGTGCACTAGTCACTTAAGCACCATGAAGGGTTTATTGAAAACACCCTGCTCTAGTCTGAGATAGGTCGCAGCCCTTTCATTTTCTAATAGAGACCAAGATTCCAAAGGAACTAGCAAGTACCCAACTGCAGCTGCAAGACGCTTTGGAGCTGACAGCAGACGCTTTTTAACTCCCATGTTGTCAGGGATGTCCTCTTCCAGCAGAGGACAGGAGGACGCCGCTAACTGTTCGGCAGAGCACAGGTGCTCCAGCTGGCCCTGGGCTCCTGCACCCGCGGCCTCTGTCGACTGAATTACTCAGGCAGGAGCCTGTCCACACAGCCCGTAAGGAGTGGGAGGTCAGCGGCAGTGCAGCTGATGACAAACCTCATTCCACAGTAAAATCAGGAGCAATGTTCTGCCCTTGACAGAAGGCAGGAGCCAAACAAAGCTCGACAGACACGTCATATGGGAATGTGAGCTGGAGACAGGCGAGGCGAGGCTTGAACACTGACCGTGAGTGTGAGTAGTCCAAGGCCTCAGCCCCGGACCTCTGTCTGCACTCCTCAGGGCTGGGCAGCTCTGCTCACAGCCCAGCTCACAGCCCACCTGCCCCGCCCACAGCCCAGCGCCCTCTCTGCACGCAGAAGAGAGTGACTCCAGCCCCTAGACCTGACCTAGGCACAGCTGTGGCACCTCCCCTCGGGGACCGCCCTCTCTTGGCAAGGAGAAGGCAAAAGCTGCTCCTGAGCCTCCCGCGCCATGAAATGGAGAAATGTCATTGAAACATAGAGCAATAGTGAGGAGACATATAAATGCGCAGGACAGTTAGCAAGGAATGTGATAACTACTGGAGTTTGGACCAAAACACTTTCTGGCTGCCTTTTTTTTTTTAAATGGAGTGAATACAGGCTGAAAGAAGACAATTTTTATAAACAAGTAAAACCCTGAGCCTAAGATAAATGTTGTGATGTACACACTGTAGCTGTGATGAACTAGACATGGTGAGAAATGCAACATACTGAGAAAAAGACGAAAACTGTGATAAAAGTGTCATGATGCAAATTGTTTTACATTAACAATATTACACTACAAAGAAAGAAAGACAAATACTTTAATGCAGCAAGAGAAAAATAAAACAAAAGCTTCCCTTGCAGCTGCAAGATGTGTGTGCCATTCCCGCTGCACGCTTCCCCTCGCACTGGGAAAAGTCTTCCGAGGGGCTTCTCCGTGCAGCCCGGAGGTGCCCCCACCTGCAGCCTCTCGAGCTGCAGATAGAGTCACCCCCCCCCACACACACACACACACAAAGCAGCTGTGGCACCCTGCCTCTGGCACCAGCAGCCATTTCCTATCACACTGAGTGCTTCGACTTCACAGTAGTCAGTCTATGGACCACTAGCTGGGGTGGTCCTAGGAGAGGCAACCCCCAAAGCAGGTGAAAGGACAGTATGCAGGAATCAAAGGTATATTAAAAAAGAATCAGAAATGCTCTAGCTGGGCTATTTTAACCCCTACTCCCCAAGTTGGGATAAGATCATCTTCATTTGCCTATTGATGGAAACAAAAATAAAAAAGGAAATGGATGACTAAGTTAGAAAGCTGAATAGTCTATCACCAACTACGAAAAAGGAAGCTCAGAGTGATAAATGGGCAAGGATGAGATGGTGGTGCAGTTGGCACCGTCCTGAGGCTAGAAGCTTCCGGAGATCCCCGCTGCCAGCAACAGTCTGGCAAAGGCAAGTGGGAAGGATCGGTCCAGTGGCAGCGCCGAATCCTCAGCATCTCCGCGAGAGCTTTTTCTTCAAGCCCCAAGAAGAACCATCTGTAGCTGCTCGTTGGATCATGCTGGTTCCTTCGTTACCGTCCAACAAATAAATCTTTGTATTTTTTGAAATAAAAGAGAGTGCTGCTAAGAGTAGGGAAGTGCTGTGGGAAACAGAAGTCTACAGTCTTTCAGCTACCCCTGGTGCCACTGACACCCACAGGGACAATTTGCTTCCTGAGTGAAATGGGGGAAGGGGGCAAGGGGCCTCTGTCATGCCTTGAAAACTCATTTCATAGTGAGCACATGTGTCTCACTTAATCCTTTCCATAATCCTGTGAAGTAGGTTTCCTTATCCCATTATCCAGATGAAGAAACTGAGGTTCACAGAGGTGAAGTAACCGCTTCACCACATGCTAGGGAGAGACAGAAATGAATTTGCTTGCGGGTCCCTGTACTGTCCTACCCAAGCCACCCTCCACCTTGCAGCTAGACCACTCAGCCCCTTGCCAGGCTCGTGGGGAGGATGCACCCAGCTGCCGAGCTCCCACCCAGGGTGCTGCAGAGTCGGCCTGTGAATTCTCCCTGCTCGCACCCGAAGCATCAAAAATAATTTTGAATCATGCTATTTTGGGAAACAGCATTAGAGCCATAACAGAGGCCACAGAAAATATGTAAGAAAGAAATGATGTCAGCCCACTCGATCAGATGTTTCACTTGTTTACATCCATCAAACAACTGTATCCTGGAGATGCCAAGGAAAAGCTCCCATCAGCCCGGCAGGGGGCCTACCTCAGGCCTCACCAAGCAACTCTGGCTGCTTTAAAGATCACACAGCAGTCAACATTTTATCAGCACTCAACAAACAAGTTAAGGTTTGGCTGAAATCTGAAGGTCTCTCTCCCTTTGGCATATTCTGGGATAATAGAACAAATGTCAGATCAGTACAAGATGGCATATTTACAAAATTGCACCCTGTTTTGCATAACCTAACGGTGCAGCAGTTCTTGAGGATTGAACGTTTCAAATCTGCTAGCAGCAGACTGCCAAATCCATGACTGTTTCACACACTTGCCAAAAGCCTATCAAATCTTGAGCAAAATGCAAAATAAATCTCCTCTACAAGTTAAATCAGTCCCTTCTGTGTGTTCCAGGCTGCCCTCTTCTCTTGGCACAGGGCTCCGGACTTAGGTCCCATTTCTATGCCCTTCATCTCCTCTGCCTGTCCTGGGGTGCGTTCACTCCACCCCTTCCCACTCTCATGGCTTGACTTCTTGGCTTCCTGCTCACTGGCCTCCTCTTCCCAGAGGCTGTCTTTGGGGCTAGCCCTGGATGTGTTGAATGTGCCGGACAGATCTTCAGAAAAGCAGCGTGACCTGCCTGTCATGTGTCTACTGTGCGGTTCTGCCCTTGCGCCACGCCGCCTCCAGAGAGCATCAGGCTTCTTCTTCTCTTCAGTCTCTTTCCACTGGCTTTCACTAGCTGCGCTCCAACTCTCTACCCCCACCCCCAGTATCTAAATGTTATTTAACACTCTGTGCCTGTTTGTGTCAGTAAAATGCAGATAATTAGAGCACTTATGTCAGATAATTTGAGGGAGAATCAAATGTAAGAATCTATGTAAAGAGCTGAGAACAGCGTCTCGCAATGGAAGCAAGCTCTCCCGGTGTGTGCCCCTCGGTGGCGGAAGGGGCAGAAGACAACTTCTCGACGGACTGTGTCGTGGCACTGTCCTCTAAAATGACTGGAAAGATGCAGAATTCCTGGAGCTCCACGGTCACAGTTTAGAAACCTCAGTCTTTGGGGAACATGTTTCATCACATTCTAGAGACAGCTTTATTACCTTCTTTTATTGATCTTCAAAATTTCTGCATGGGTATTTTGTCTCACCAGAAAGGTCACACACATCTGAACAACGGAAACTCGGTTCTGTGAGTGGGGAAGCCTGTTTCTACATATCAGTAGTGCTTAAAGATCAAGCTAGAAGATCGAGGACATCACAGAAAAAACCCACTTCTCAGCGATGCATCCACTTTTGCTGTTTGCTAGTTGCTCTTGGGGCTTGAGAACTGTCTGACTGACCAATTGATTCCTTAACTTAAATCTGCCTGTAGTAAACTGAGCCTCACTGGTTCAGAAGCAAGAATTCTGTGGAGCTACACAGCCTGTTAACTCTGATCTGTCAATAACCACTTTGGCCTCCCACTCACGGCCTCTAAGCACCTGCCTCTTCGGTGTTTGGGGAGATAACCATCTTCCTTCAAAGTGCTTCTGCCTTGCACATGGCAGTAGGTGAGTGACTGCCTACAAAGAGAGTCTCAGAGGGGCATGGATTATGTCCCTACAATGGGACATAATGCCCTAATCCCAGAATGCCCTAGTCCTACATTTCTCAATTTAGGGCCAGGAAACCCCAAGGGGACTTCAGGTAGAAATCCATAAATTGGGGCCACAACAGGAGACCAGGGGGACAAGTGGTAGGAGGGAGGGGGTAGGCAGGAAGGAATCGAGATCAGGAGCGGGGTGTGATCAGAAAAAGATTGAGAGCCACTGACCTAATCTACAGGTGGCTGTAAAGTGAGAAAGGGTTGTAGGCAGCCTTGGGGGCAGATCAGGTTTCAGTGCTGTGGAGTTGGACAGCTAACCCAGCAGCCAGGCCCTGTCTTTCCAGTTCACATAGACAGAGGGTTCCTTTCATACCTTTTTCAAATGCAATGGAAGGTATGCCCTTTATTTTACAAAAATATGTTTTTCTTGGTGATGTAGATGCCTCAGATCTGGGTCAATGAGTAACAAATCACTTATCATTTGTGCCGTATTAAAAGGTATATTCTCTACCTAAGGCTAGGCTAGTACGTCAGTGATTGTTTTTCTGCACACACGGGAAATAAATCAGGACCTCACTTATTATACACTCGGGCTCTCATGCTGAATATGCTGAAGAAGATAAATTGGCCAGATGAAACGCAAATCATTTAAATAATTTTCAAAGAACTTCCTTTTTCTTTCTGAGCGAGGGACTTGTACAGAGAGGTAAGTCTATAAGGAACTGTCTTTGTCTTTTGAAAAAGGGTGAGAGGAGGAAGGGAGGAAAGGAGAGAGTGAGAGGCAGAGAGAGAGAAACACACACACACAGAGAGAGAGAGAGAGAGAGAGAGAGAGAGAGAGAGAGAGAGAATGAAAGAGAATCGAATCAACCTGGGAGAAAAAAGTAAAAGAAGATGAGGTCCAGAGGGGCAGCTGGGGCCCTGGAGGAAAATAGAATCTTTGAATATATTCTTGCCAGAGACAAAGCACAGGCTCATTTGAAAAACAAAGGAGGGCAGCTTTGTTCTAAAGCCTGCTGTGCACCAAATATAGGCACTTAGATTCAGTTCTCCACATTTTGAGGAAGCAACTTCCCAGGGTGGAAATAATTTACTTCAGGCTTTTGCCTCACTTTCTCCTGCCCACCTTAACTAACGCCCGACCAAATAATTCCTCTGAGTAACACATTGGGAACCTTTAGCTCCCTGGTACTGGCAGTTTTAATGCGACCATTGCCAGCAATGAATTTTGTGCCAAGAAAAGCCGACTCCTGGCGTGGAAGGATTAAACAGTCCTCGGGAGCCATCTGTGCAGTGAAGTGGAAGAGTGACTTCATGCACCCAGTGTGCGTGTGTTGCCATTGGCAGTATGAAGTGACTTCTATTTACATGACTACCTCATGCGGCGAACACCTAAGGGGACACACAATTGGCCACTGCAGTGGCGGGTAGATGGAGAAAGAAGGGTGTTTGCTTGGGAAAGTGGGGAGTTCCCAGAAAAATACAGGTTGTAAAGACAGACTGAAAGCGATTGTCCTCGACGAGGAAGTGGATTGTGGGAGGAGGAAGTTGGGCTGAAGTTCATCCCGGGAGCAAGTGGCCAAGGGCTGGGTCAGGGCCTGTACTTAACCCTTGTGGATCGAGCTTCGAAGACTTTCCAGAACTGAAATTTTAAAAATGAACTTCTGGCTCGGTGGATATCAGTTTCTAAAGTAGAGATTAGGGTCTTGAGCTCTCTGACGTTGTAGAGGCCTTGCCAGGGCTCAGCAAATCTGAGAAAGCCTTTGGCGTCTCATCAATATAGCAAATCTGAGGAGGGAAGGGTTTGAAAAGAAGCAGCTAATGACTGTTCTCTAGTGACTGAGCACTGAGTGTAGGCAAAGGGGTATAGATGATAGTCCTTGATGTATGCATTGCAAGCTATAGGAGAAGAGAGAAAGAGAGAGAAGAGGCAAAGTGCCTGCCATAGAGGCAGGCTGGGGGAGGAGGGAGAGAATCTGGGGATGTTGGTGGTGGAATGGGCACTGGTGGAGGGATGGGTACCAAAACACTGTACGGCCCACGGGCCAGCATACAGAGCCTCACAAGCTGCTGGGGAGGCTGGCACTCGGCTCGCGCCGGGACTAGCTAACCATGGAACCCCGAGGAGGGCAGATGGGTTTTGGGAGTGGGCCCGTCGCCTCTGGGGGTCCCCGGAAGCAGCCGGATGAGACTCGCCCATCACACTAGCCACCATTTTCACTGTCCGGATGCTGGGAAACTGCCTCACGACCAGATCAACAGAGCAAAACCAGTTCGAGCCCAGGTAGGTGGCTCCAAGAGGCGGGAATCACTGGGAAGTCGTCAGATGGAGGCGTGGTTGCCCTTTCCCCCCTCCATTTTGTCAAGCCTGGTGGCCCCGCCCAGGAGCTGCCCGAGGGCCAGCATGCAGAGCTTCACAAGCGGCTGGGGAGGCTGGAGCTCGGCTCGCGCCGGCCTAGCTAACCATGGAACCCCGAGGAGGGCAGATGGGTTTTGGGAGTGGGCTCGTCGCCTCTGGGGGGTCCTGGAAGCAGCTGGATGAGACTCGCCCATCACACTAGCCACCATTTTCGCTGTCCAGATGCTGAGAAACTGCCTCACGACCAGATCAACAGAGCAAAACCAGTTTGAGCCCAGGTCGCGCGGCCACAAGCGGCAGTGCGGTCCACTAAAATAGTGAAACATTAATCTCTTTTAATGCACTGCATTCCACGAAGAGCAGGAAAGTTTGTTGGGAAGGAGATATAAAGAGGAAAGAAATGACATACAGAACCCGCCAAGTGGTTGAGGTGCGGGGGGAGGAGGGAGGTGGGGACATTGGTGATGGGAGATGGGTTTGGGTGGAGGGTGCGTGTTGGAACACTGTAGAACCAAAGCTCTACATGAGCATCTTTCAATTAAAAAAAAAAGGTGGAATCTACCACAAACATGTGGGAATCAGAGGTTAGGTAAGACAGAGAAGGGAACAGTGTGCTAATATTTGTCAAAAGTGATAATACCAGCCTAGAACTGAGCATTGAATATAGGAAAGAAAAAGATATACATGATAATCTCTAAATGTATGTATTGCAATCCACAATGTGTAAGAGAAGAGAGAAAGAGAGAGAGAGAAGAGATAAAGAACTTGCCATAGAGGCAGACTAGGGGAGGGGGAGGGAAGTGGGGACGTTGGTGGTGGGAAATGGGCACTGGTGGAGGGATGGGTGCTGGAACACTGTATGGCGGAAACTCAAACATGAACATCTTTGTAATTGTATATCACATGGTGGTGTAATAAAATATTAAAAAAAAAAGAAAAAAGTTAAAAAATGAAAAACAAAAAAAAAACAAAACACTGTACGGCTGCAAATTAAGTGGAATGACTGAGAACAGGGAAGTGTCTGGGTCACCCTGTGATTCTCAGGGCTGACTCCCAGCTCTGCTCAGGGTTCGCTCCCAGTGATGCTCAAAGGGTTATATGCACTATTTTAGTGATCAGGCCCACGTTGGCTGTGTACACGGCAGGGGCCTTCACCATTGTAATATCTTTTCAAATAAAATAAAATAAAATAAAATAAATTTTTTATTATATGATTTTCCTTCAAGATGTCTTTTCGGAAAACTTTTAAGGTTTAAAACTTTTACTGGGTAATCCAAAGAGCGCAATGTTTAGTCACCTTGGAGGGTAAATACTGCAAAGAGGGAAAGACAAAAACAAGAAACTCTGAGGCCTGCACGGGTAAACTGAGAAGAGATGTCTGAGAAATATGAGACTCCAAGTGGGCGGAACTCGCGCTCCCCTTTAATGAGCTGCCCACGGGGGCAGTACACGCGTCTCCTTTTAATGAGCTACCCACGGGGGGCAGTACACACCCTCCCTTTTAATGAGCTGCCCACGGGGGGGGCAGTACACGCGTCCCCTTTTAATGAGCTACCCACGGGGGCAGTACACGCGTTCCCTTTTAATGAGCTACCCACGGGGGCAGTACACACCCTCCCTTTTAATGAGCTGCCCACGGGGGCAGTACACCCGTCCCCTTTTAATGAGCTACCCACGGGAGCAGTACACACCCTCCCTTTTAATGAGCTGCCCACGGGGGCAGTACACGCGTCTCCTTTTAATGAGCTACCCACGGGGGGCAGTACACACGCTCCCTTTTAATGAGCTGCCCACGGGGGCAGTACACGTGTTCCCTTTTAATGAGCTACCCATGGGGGCAGTACACGTGTTCCCTTTTAATGAGCTACTCACGGGGGGCAGTACCCACGGGGGCAGTACACGCGTTCCCTTTTAATGAGCTACCCACGGGGGCAGTACCCACGGGGGCAGTACACGCGTTCCCTTTTAATGAGCTACCCACGGGGGCAGTACACGCGCTCCCTTTTAATGAGCTATCCACGGGGGCAGTACCCACCGGGGCAGTACACGTGTTCCCTTTTAATGAGCTACCCACGGGGGCAGTACACGCCCCCCTTTTAATGAGCTACCCACGGGGGCAGTACACGCGCTCCCTTTTAATGAGCTGCCCACGGGGGCAGTACACGTGCTCCCTTTTAATGAGCTACCCACGGGGGCAGTACACGTGCTCCCTTTTAATGAGCTGCCCACGGGGGCAGTACACGTGCTCCCTTTTAATGAGCTGCCCACGGGGGCAGTACACGCGTCTCCTTTTAATGAGCTACCCACGGGGGCAGTACACACGCTCCCTTTTAATGAGCTGCCCACGGGGGCAGTACACGTGTTCCCTTTTAATGAGCTACTCACGGGGGCAGTACCCACGGGGGCAGTACAGCGTTCCCCTTTTAATGAGCTACCCACGGGGGGCAGTACACGCGGTCCCTTTTAATGAGCTATCCACGGGGGGCAGTACCCACGGGGGCAGTACACGTGTTCCCTTTTAATGAGCTACCCACGGGGCAGTACACGCACTCCCTTTTAATGAGCTACCCACGGGGGCAGTACACGCGCTCCCTTTTAATGAGCTGCCCATGGGGGCAGTACACGTGCTCCCTTTTAATGAGCTACCCACGGGGGCAGTACACGTGCTCCCTTTTAATGAGCTGCCCACGGGGGCAGTACACGCGTCCCCTTTTAATGAGCTACCCAATGAGGCAGTACATGTGTTCCCTTTTAATGAGCTACCCACGGGGGGCAGTACACACGCTCCCTTTTAATGAGCTACCCATGGGGGCAGTACACGTGCTCCCTTTTAATGAGCTACCCACGGGGGTAGTACATGCATCCCTTTTAATGAGCTACCCACGGGGCAGTACACGCATCCCCTCTTAATGAGCTGCCCATGGGGACAGTACACTCGTCCCCTTTTAATGGGCTGCCCACATTTCCCAATTGATGGAGATGGAGAGCAGAACGGAGGACAAAGGACAACAGAAGGCCAGAAAGCACTCGGAGAAGAGAGAACATGTTGAACACACGGCCAGAAGCTGGGTGGTTCTCAGCAGAGTACACAGAAAATGCCCACTGAAGTGCTGAGGGGAGGTGTATGTGTGTGCTTTAGACCGAGTGTAGAGAGACAATCTAAGCTATCAGAAGACAAAGATCATTATTGGTCCAAAAGGAAGGAAACATTGGAAGCAACAATTCTGGTTCTAAAGAAGGAAAAGGATGGGTCAACACTTGTTAGATGTGGAAGCTGATGGGAGTAGGAGAAACTGGCAGTTGGGTCAGTTGGCACAGATGGGGACAGCAGAGCTAAGGATTGCTGTGTGAGGTGGACGGCAACTTCCTCCTTTCCTATCTTGACGGAAAGATGTGAACACACAGTGTGTGCAAGATCTCACCCCATCCACAACAAGGACTTGCTGATGAAAGTAAACAAGCTAATTGGGGGTAAAAGCAAATTGTCCACCCTACAGAGAAGGACAGAAATGAAATTGGAGCTCTACAATATTAGAACAAATGGCTCAGAATCCATAACAATCTTACAAAAACATGCAAGTGTTACTCAAAGCAATGGGACCATATTGGTACATCTTAAGTCCAAGTATTGAGAGTTATGGCATCTGAGGGGAGAAATTGTGTCCTTAAATTATTCTTACAGTTGTTTTTCCTTCCTTTTTAAAACTCTGCGTCACACCTGGTAGGGCTCTCGGCTCTGTGCTCAGGGATCACGCCTGGTGATGCTTCCATATGATATGGAATATTTGACCCTTCTAGAAAGAATTTAGACTTTCCCTGAGAGAAGCTGAATGTAAGAGGATTTACCTGATCATTTCTAAGTTTCAGGATTTTTTTCACCAACACAAAGGAATTAGGACACTTTCGGAATGCACAAAGTATTAGTACTTAGATTAACACTTCCACTGGAAAGTGTGTGGCACCAAACAAAAGCTGTGGTCTGGCTTTGTGGTCACATCCACACTGGCACGTGAGTGCCGGTGTATTTACAGTGCTTTAGTCCACCTGCAGAACAGCGTGCCCACTGGGGCTCCTGTGACAGAGCCAGTTTACTGGATACCCCAGCGATCTGGGTTCAATGGCTGTTCAGGTACTGTCTAACTGTATCTCACCTGATTTTCTTACATCGGTGTGAGCAAACTTTTTTTTCCCTATGAATAAGAAAATTATAGGCTTGCACATACATCTTAATTATGACATTAATATAAGAATTTTATTCTATATTTAAAGGTTTAGAGAATGTTTGGGACTTTAAAGAAATATGTTGGGTTTGACATGTTTTCTAAACTGAGATTTTTATAATTAAAGTAATTATCGGGTGTTGCTTTGTATTTCCAAATGAATGCATATTGCGACCTATATAGCATACGACAAAGACTGTAATTATGCAGAAGATAGAAGGCAAGCTATTGGAGTATCTCTATACCACCTGTGTTTTTTAAACAAGAATTTTGTTAAAATAAAAATATATTTTCTAGAATAAATGCACTTTAAAATATTATTGAACATGAATTGGTTATAAAGTGTTTTTATTTCTTTATTTCTTACCCTGTAACGGTCAAGGTTGTCTTCAACAGTTGGGAGACTCATATAACGCTCTGTGTACACTGAGTCTGTGATGGAAAACAGGGGTAAAATTATTTATCTGATAAAAATTAATGTTCCTTTGTTGCGTTACTTGATGTACTTTGATAGAACTTCAATCAGAGGTTCTAAATTTATTTTGCTTGTTGTCCCCTTTTCAGCAAAAAAATTAATCATTGCCCCCTGAAAATTTGCCTTCTTTAAAGGAACACAAAGAAAGTGATACCCAATTACACCCGAAGCAGCTACACTCCCCGATGGAGCGGATACCCATCACCCACCCTGGGAAACATTGTACTAATTTATATACCGACCACAAGCTGTAACGCTCAGAATTGAGATGTATTTTTCCCATATTAATTTTTATCTTTAGACATTATGATTTATAAAGTTACAAATAATTGCATTTTAGATATACAATATTCCAATCCAATCACCTGAGTTCACTTCCCTCCACAAGGGTCCCTGACCTCGCCTTCGACCCCCACCCACTGTCCTCACCCACACACACCCTATCTTATGACAAGCACACTAAAAAATATGCACTATGGTTTACCATACTGTTACTGACAGGGTTTCCTGCTTGGCACATTTGAGTTCTGTCGTTCTCCCACAGACTGACCACCTCCCGCTGTTGATGTCTCAGTGGCCCTTTCCCCACCACACAGAGAGACCATTGTCATTGTTGTGTTAATGTGAATACTGCTTGGATATGGCTTTTCACCTCCAGTCCTAACCCTTTCTCGCTGACTTCTCACAACTGGAGCAGAGGAAGAGCAAACTAGATGTTCTAAAGTAGCCAGAGTCTCACTTTCTGCACAAAGGTGAAGTGCTAAGTGGTGAGGCTCTTTACAATATCATCTGACCCTCAAAAAGCTTACTGAAAAGGTCACTTAAGGCTTTGATTTCCTGAATTTTTGATAAACAATTATATGTGTTCTAATTTCTGATAGGCTTCTTCCTTTGGCAAGCCCCTCCCAATGTTCAACTACTAGTTGTTGACTTAGATTCCATTTTATTTTTTGGACAGGTTGCAACTCTCTCGAATGAAAGGAAGAAATTCAGTTATCATTCATTTTCTGTATGCTCCCACCATAGTTTGGCTTCACAAAGCCGACCAGACATTCTCTCATTTTTGTGGAGATCGCAGTAGTTGAGTATTTTGAAAGACTACATTAATTTTGGCCTCTTGAAATGATATAAGTTCTTTCATCTATAAATATAGTAGAAAAAGAAGATACTGAATTGATCTGGTTATTTTGGATAATTAAACCTATTTTTGGATTATTTAAAAATATTAGTCATACATTATATACAAAGAAACACACATTAAAATGGTAGTGAGGCCAACTTTGGAGAAGCTCATGGGTTGGAGCACTGGCCTTGCATGTGGGAGTGAGAGCTTCGCTCTTCAGCGCTATTGGGTGCCCAGAGCAATGCTCAGGTGCTTCCCCTGACCCTCCAACACATTTTCATGAAAGTAGCTATGACTGAATTCTAATATAACTTAAAAATTGATAGTAGCTATTTTTGAAAGATGGCCCCTTAAGTGACCTCTGATTATAGTATGAGAATAGATTGCATGGTGCCATTGTGGTTTGGATTTCACTGTGATTGTACAGGTACTTTGACAATGACGTTAATAAGTAAATAAATCTACATCCAGAAATGTTGTAGTCCTTTTTAAATGACTGGCATTGCAGATTGAAAAATGGCATTGTTAATAAATGTTAGTTATTTCACGTGATTTAATCATCCCATTTCTATGGAAAAAGAAACATGTGCCTCTATATAATACTTGTTTAAAGTTGACTGACAGCAATTTCTGAAAAAGGTCAGGCTGATTATTTACTCTGAAGGTCAGGTCAGAAGAGGAGCAGGATAAAAATCATCTCCTAGGCACCCTGACATTTCCCTCCTACTAATCACCGCCTTGGAAACCCCACATGTATATGAAGCTTTGCAGAGGGGAATATTTTCCCCCTGATGGAGAAGACACTGTAGAGTGAGTGACTTTCACTTACATAAAGACAGTGGAATTAAAAAAAATCTTGCCAGGAGCTCCCATTTCAGCTTTTCTTAACACTTACAGCCATTTATATATGACCTTTTCCTAAAGAGAAAGACTCGTCTTTCATCCAGCTAAACTGTCAAGCCCTACACTCAAATTAGAATGAATATAATGAAGGGTTTCTCTGTTGAGAAAGAAAGAAAGAAAGAAAAGAAAGAAAGAAAGAAAGAAAGAAAGAAAAGAAAGAAAGAAAGAAAGAAAGGAAGGAAGGAAGGAAGGAAGGAAGGAAGGAAGGAAGGAAGAATGAAAGAAAGAAAGAAAGAAAGAAAGAAAGAAAGAAAGAAAGAAAGAAAGAAAGAAAGAAAGAAAGAAAGAAAGAAAGAAAGAAAGAAAGAAAGAAAGAAAGAAGAGAGAGAAAGAGAGAGAGAAAGAGAGAGAGAAAGAAAGAAGAAAAAAGAGAGAAAGAAAGAAAGAAGAAAGGAGAAAGGAGAAAAAAGAAAAAGAAAGAGAGAAAGAAAGAACGAACAAACAAAAGAAAGAAAGAAAGAAAGAAAGAAAGAAAGAAAGAAAGAAAGAAAGAAAGAAAGAAAGAAAGAAAGAAAGAAAGAAAGAAAGAAAGAAAGAAAGAAAGAAAGAAAGAAAGAGAAAGAAAGAAAGAAAGAAAGAAAGGGGAAAAAAAGAAAAAGAAAGGAGAAAAAAAGAAAAAGAAAGAGAGAGAAGGAAAGAAAGAAAGGAGAAAAAAGAGAGAAAGAAAGAAGAAAGGAGAAAAAAGAAAGAGAAAGGAAGAACGAACGAAAGAGAAAGAAAGAAAGAAAAAAAGAAAGAAAGAAAGGAGAAAAAAGAGAAAGGAGAAAAAAGAAAAAGAAAGAGAAAGAAAGAGAGAAAGAGAGAAAGGAAGAAAGAGAGAAAAAGAAAGAAAGAAAGAAAGAAAGAAAGAAAGAAAGAAAGAAAGAAAGAAAGAAAGAAAGAAAGAAAGAAAGAAAGAAAGAAAGAAAGAAAGAAAGAAAGAAAGAAAGAAAGAAAGAAAGAAAGAAAGAAAAGAAAGAAAGAAACAAAAAAGAGAAAGAAGAATAGATTTTTTAAAAAATACACCAAGATTGGATGTTTTGAGATTTGGCAAAGAGAATGAATTTGTTGATAATTAAATGTGCAGAAAATATGTAATACCACCAGGCTTGCACAATAGTAGCATAAGTGAGGTTGTTTGTAGCTGTCCATGAAGTACATGATGAATCAGCTTATTTGCTATAAAAACACTAACAGACAAAAAGAAGAGGCATTTGCCTTCAGATGCTAAGGTCACACTTAGTCTCTGTACATGAGACAGCAGTTACGTACCGTAGAGCTAAGGTCACACTCAGCCTCTTCACACAGGAGAGCAGTTACGCACTGTAGCACTAAGGTCACACTCAGTCTCTTTACACAGGAGAGCAGTTACGAACTGTAGCACTAAGGTCACACTCAGTCTCTTCACACAGGAGAGCAGTTACATACTGTAGCACTAAGGTCACACTCAGTCTCTTCACATGGGACAGCAGTTACATACCATAATTGTAAGTTCACACTCAGCCTCTTCACACGGGACAGCAGTTACGTACTGTAGCGCTAAGGTCACACTCAGCCTCTTCACACAGGAGAGCAGTTACGCACTGTAGCACTAAGGTCACACTCAGTCTCTTCACACAGGAGAGCAGTTACATACTGTAGCACTAAGGTCACACTCAGTCTCTTCACACAGGAGAGCAGTTACATACTGTAGCACTAAGGTCACACTCAGCCTCTTCACACAGGAGAGCAGTTACGCCACTGTAGCACTAAGGTCACACTCAGTCTCTTCACACAGGAGAGCAGTTACGTACTGTAGCACTAAGGTCACACTCAGTCTCTTCACACAGGAGAGCAGTTACATACTGTAGCACTAAGGTCACACTCAGTCTCTTCACACAGAAGAGCAGTTACATACTGTAGCACTAAGGTCACACTCAGTCTCTTCACACGGGACAGCAGTTACGTACTGTAGTGCTAAGGTCACACTCAGCCTCTTCACACGGGAGAGCAGTTACGTACCATAGTACAAAGGTCACACTCAGTCTCTTCACACGGGAGAGCAATTATGTACCATAGTACAAAGGTCACACTCAGCCTCTTCACACTCAGCCTCTTCACACGTGACAGCAGTTACGTACCGTAGTACTCCCACCGGGACACAGGGGCTACCGCAATCCCACACTTGAACACGCCACTTCCTGCTCCCAAGACCATTGAGGTGACATACCCTCCATATGACTAAGAAATAGAAACAGTTATTTTTATGGAGATAAAAGAATTAAAGACATATGGTAAGCTACTTGCATTTCTCACATCTTTATATACTGTGCTTCTTTAGAAGAAGCATGATAGAGAAGGCTTAAATTGGCCTTAATTGGACAGTCTCTAAAGACTACATATTCAAAGCCCTGGGCCATGTTCTTGGTAGGCAGAGGGGAGAAAACAATAAAAGCTGTCTGGGTAGTTCTAATTGCAGGGAGGAAACCCCAATAAGCATAAATTCCTACTGTCTTTGACAAGAAGACAGTCCATGCACACCCTTTTATTTTTTCATCTCCTCATGCCCTCTTTTACTTCTCTTCCTCTTTCTCAGTTTCTTCTTTCCCTTCCTTTCTCACTCTCTCTTCTTATCATGACAAAGATGTGAAACTGTTAGTTGGAACTTTTTGTCCAAAGATCTAAGACATTTTATTTGGACATTCTTAGCTAAAATGATAGACATGATTTGCCTCCAAATATTTAGATATGAAAGATAAACCTTTAAAAAAATTCTGTTCTTGTTAAATTCACTCAGCAATGCATCTAGCTAGATTCATCAGCAAAACAACTACTTACCCAGCCCCAGATTGCAACCCTCTTGTCATCCACAAATCCCATTTTTATAAATTCTCTAAAAATACATAGAAGAAATACATCAATTAATATTGTACTGTGCAGAAAACAAAGATAACCACCCAAGTGTGAACCTGACATTTGCTCTGCATGTTATCCTACTAGAAATGAAGATAAATCACTGCAAGGAATTTAATAAATACTTGAGATAAACATCATTTTTATCTTTAGTACCAGAACAAAGTTTACTTTTTATTAGACTCCATAAAAATTCTCTCTCCCCACCCTCTGTGACTATAATTGTGTGTGTGTGTGTGTGTGTATGTATGTTTGAATCATAGACAACAAATCCTGGCAGTTTTTTTCACAGTTTCATATAAAAATTTGCAGCCCAGATGCACTTTTCTTTACATAATTGAATTTAAATCTCTCCAGATGTTTTTTCAGTTTGAGAGACTGTCCCTGCATTGGAGAATTACAAGGGCATAGAGAACATCTGGGTAGGGCTTAGCAATGTCTCTGGGCCCTTCCTGAGAATTTAAACACCATTTTCTAAGTAAATGCCTTCTTGTGCTGGGTGTTGATTAGTTACTCAGTACCATTAAATAGGGAGCAATTTTTCCTTGATAGATTAAAAGTCTTTTTGCCACTAAACTGTGTTCAGCAGTGGAATCCAGATAAGGAAATGGAAAAGACATTTTGCTCATCCATTTCTTAGGCTTACATCAAAAGGCAGCTTCTTTTCTTTAAAAAAAAGCCAAAACAAAACAAAACAAAACAAAAAATAGCAGTTGAATTGAGGTAAGAAAAGAATGCTGACTCAATTTTGTCAGATTTCATAAAGGATGCAGGCCAAGAAAGCGGCAGGACATTTATATATGTACTAATGAACCTTATTTTTAATTATAATTTGGTCATTAATATTGACAATCATGAAGATCTGCAATCACTCTCATGGCTGTGGACAGTGAGATGTCTCGCAGTAAAAAAAATAGTGTTGATTTGAATTTTACTATTTCTCAAGCATATTTAAATAGGAATCTTTTCACAGTAAACTGAAGCTGCAAAGGCTGGGGGAAGAAGGGACATTGGGACAGTGGCTGGCCGTGTGCTGTTACTGACCCTTGCAATGGGCAGTTGGGAGAGTGGCGGCAGTATGCTGTTACTGACCTGGCGTTGGGAAGATGTAGCATTGCAATATAAAATAATAACTCAGAAATGGCTATAAATCACATTTGAATAAAAAGAACTGAAATGTAAAGAGTCATCAAATGATACTCAGTTTTGTAGTACTGAGGCAGGATGAGGACCTTTACATTGCCGCCTTATATGTGACTGAGAATTTTGTGTTTGCAATTGCTATTTGTCTTATAAATGCTTCATCAGTAAATGATCGAGATGAGAGCCTTCTACTGAGAGTATACCACTTACACGGCAGAGCCTGGCAAGCTACCCATGTTTTATTTGGTATGCCAAAACCAGTAACAATTATGGACCTCAATTCCATGACCTGAAGAATGGATTGAGGACCTTCCTGTCCCTGGAGCAAGCAGATGCCCTTTGGCTACACTTGCTTACCACTTGCTTACGACAGGACGTATGGAGATGTTACTGGTACCTGCTCCAGCAAATTGATGAACAACGGTAAGACAGTGATACAGTAATTTGTCTTATGCTTCTCTCAGGTAGGCAATCTTAGAAAACATTAATAGTTGTTCTACTCTTATCTTTTCCATGCAAGCTTTAAACACACATACACACAACAACCACAGCATACAGAAATATGTACCTGATCGTGAGTTTGTGAGTGCGTGTGTTGATAATCCTTTAAAAAATGAGCATATTCTCTGAACCCAACAAAGCACATTACTACATCCCAAGTCTCTGGGTCATTTCTCTTATTCAAAAGGCAAAAAGGAAATCTCTTCATGTCTCATAAAAAAATTCAAAATGTGCCTAGCTTAGAATTTAATAAAATGAGGTCATAGGTCACCAAATGCAGACTTTCAGGCTCATTTTCTTCCACTCAGCAGTCTATTCCTTAAGGTCATCTATGTTGTGTGTAATTCTTTATACTTACCGAAATGATATTTGAGAGCTGGGGTGTAGTACAGGGATCAGGGCACATGGGTTACAAGCACAGGACCCCAGTCCAATCTCTGGCACCACATACCACTGACCCTTACCCTCTGGGTGTGACCTGGAGGTTCCCACACTGCAGGGCCTGAGTAACACTGTGCTTTGGGCCCTCCCACTGGACTGCAAGCATAGTTCACTGAGAATTCCTGAGACTAGCTCCCTGCCCCTGTGTAAATGCATCATCTCTCAGTATTTTAGCCAGAGTTGTATATTGTGGATGCTCCAATATGAAGTTTTAAGACATTAATCATCAATTTGACAGCCCTGAAAATAATATCTCCTTCTATAGAACAGAAGTGTGAACAAATAAAAGTTGTGTATCACTAGACCAAACTTTTATTCTCTAATCATTACCTTTAGTATGGCTCTTGAATACTCCAAATTTGTCATATTTTAGCTCCTTTTTCTAAAAAAAATAATTTCCTCCATCTACATTCAGTCAATTACAATTTTATGCATTTCCTAGTTTATAGTTTTACACCACTGATTTAACTCAGCTATTATTATGATTCTTCCTTAGACATTTAACCAGGTACCCTAGGTTATATTTCACATTTACTAAGGGAATGCAAAGGAATTATACTGAAACCTGGATTCAAATACCGCTTTTCTTAGCAAATGACCTAAGAGATTCCATGTCTTCACACCCCTAATATATGGGCTATAAGGACCCATCTCGCAAAGCTCCTATTCAGCTTTAATGATAATGCCAGTGAAACATTTCTTGTGTTCTGTGTACATTCCGCAGCCAGACCAGATCACATTCATGTATAGTGCCATATTCAAAGAGCACAAGAACAAGATGGGATTTAGACTTAAAGAAGCTCATAATTGTAAGTGATAATGGGCTATGCTCCACAATTTCCATACACACCTCCTCCCTCGTCAACCCCTACGCGACTAGAGGGGTAACCTTGTCCAGAATATACGAACTCTTCCAAGGTCAAGCTCTCATCCTCCTCCGTGCCATGTACATTGAATTCCCCCAACCTATACCTGGGATACTTTGCTTATTTCATTATATACTTGTTGGAGGGTACATTTATTTCTCTCTTGGTCTATGTGATTAATGGACTTCCAGTCTGTTCCTTGAAGGTGGTAGTAATTTGTCAGCTCCCTTTCTAGTGGAATCTAGAAATACCATCTTTAAATCTTTGAATAAATCAGCACATACATTTTAACATATAATATTTAATATATCTCTGACATTTTCAATAAAAAATATATTCCAAGGATAAAAGATTACTCAAGGATAAAGGATAAAATTCAAATCGAAGCACTCTAAATGTTTTACACTTCAAAATATACATTGAGGGGTGAACCAACTCTTGAGTGACCTCGGTCTTCCCACTTCGGTTCAAGTGGGGCTGGCTCCCTATAAAAAATACATAAACTGAAGGAAGAAAAACTCAGCTTTTTTCTTATGAATTTGACTTTAGTTACTCACCTGGCTGCCTGAATCTGGTCTTCCACTTCAAACGTTCCCAGTCTTCTGTAGATTGAATGCATGATCTTGTCGCCTTGGTAACCACTTCCTCTGCCGTCAAAGCTTGCTACTATAATGTTTTCTGTGCTTGCAAGGTAAGTGGCCCAGTTGAGCCTGAAGACTGCGTCTGCTTTTTGGCTACAGGGGGCCTGCATAGCTGTGAAAAATCACAACTTGTTAGCACTTGTGGGCTCTTCCTGAGTCCAATAAGAGTTCGTGTGTTCGTATTCCCTAGGTCAAGAAGTGTGCACCTTCCTGATCAATGAGTCTGAAATCATGCCAGCCACTACAGTATCCACAAGTGTCCTCTAAAACTGGCAATGTGACTGCAATGTCAGTGTGTTTCTTTCAAACATGCCCATCAGCTCATCTTTGAAGATTGCTATCAAACAAAGACTTCATAGGTCACTTTTTCTAAGTCCTATCTACCTTTGAAATCAAAAAATAAATTCTCTATTAGTTGGAAGGAGAAATTTTGTGATGAAATACAATGCTGACAGGAAATGCAGTTCGAACACATCTTTCTGCTTCATCTTACACACACGCCAAAAGCCCAAGTTTATTGCCTAGGTTGGAACTTCTCTAAGGACTCTGCTAAGTGATATGCCCAGCACCCAGGACAGTACTGCACACTGCGACTCCAGAGATCACTATGAGAAGGCCCAAAGTAGGAACGAACCCTTGCTTAAACTCAAAAGGCAAGAGAAATAGACTATAGTGGAAAATGGGCGTGTTGTTTGGCATCTCTTTTTCCCCATGCTCTACAGGTACAGTGGATCCCCAGGTAGAAGAACACCCCATTTCCATGGAGACCTCTCATATCCAAGTGTGAGTCAAAGTAGCTCCCAAAGTTCTTGGCATAGCGCTTAAGTATGCCGTGTTGGCGTCCTTCACAGCACACCTGGACACGAGTGTCTACAATCGTTCCTTCCCATCTGCCCGCCTCCCCTGTCTTCACCCTCCAGAATTGAACAAGTCCAGCTTGGGCGTCTTTACTAACATTTCCTCCCTCTTTGCTCCTACAGTCAAAAGAATTCTTTTTTTTTTAAAGCAAAATGTTGAATTACTTTTAAAGTTATACATTATAAAATTCTATCACTTGTATCACTTGTCTTCTCATTCATCATCAATTTGCTTGAGCTGGCAAATGTACACTGCTAAAGGCTTGGGTGCTGGAACGTTTGACTGAAATCCAAATATGAACAACTTTGTAACCGTGTGGCTCATGGTTATTCCATTTAAAAACAAAATAAAACACAACACAAAAAGAATACATGCATATTTTTCTTAGAAAAGTAAGTACTTTTAACAAAGTAAAATTTTAATGATAATTGAAAGTGCCTTTTTATGGATAAATTGGGTAAAGTAGCTGCCCTTAATATTTATTTTCAAGTGTCCCAATACCTAGAGATTAAGTGACCTTATTTTTATTTACCATTGTTACTGAGGTACTGGGATTTGCAATACTGTTAACTAAATTTTTCACCCTTGCTTCCCTCCACCAGGGTCCAAAGGGCCTCTTACCCGATATCCCATATAACCTCAGCTCTACAGACAAAATCTCTAGTTATAATAACTGTGCTCTTTTTGTTGTTTTATATCATCAAATATGAGAAAGATCTTTAAGAAACATTATTCTGGAGGTGGTGACACCTACATTTAGATGATCAAAGTTAAGTTGAAATATTACAAAACTGTAGATCAATAGACTAACAGAAATATTTTCAAGACCTGTAGCTTTATCTTTTTGTAAGAATATAAATTTTGCTTGTTTGTTTGTTTTGGAACCACATATGGCTTACTACTAGCTCTGCACACCCCTATGTCAGTCCTGGCAAGACGTGGGACCATATGTGGTGCCAGGGATAGAACTCAGGTCCCATGTGTGCAAAGTTGTACTATGTCTCCAGCCCTTTAAGCATATAAGTAAAAAAATAGATAGTATGATAATTCTATATTAATATATTTGAAAATTAATACAAAATAAATAAATCCTAAAATATGTAATTTATTAGTGTAAAAAGGAGATAATTAAGAAAAATTTAAGGGAAAATTTAAATAGGCCTATAAAATATAAAAGTGTGTTAATAATAAATAATTTTATCAAATTAACAATCAATAAATTAATTATTAAATAATTATAAGTTAATAATTAATAAATTAATTATTAGGTTTTATTAAATTTAATTAAATTAAATTAACTTTATTAGTTTATATATAAAGGACTGTAAAAATATTCTAGAAGTACAAAAAGAAATCACCTGAATAGACAGAGAATTCAATATAAATGAAACATTAATTTATCACTGAAAAACATATAATCCTTTAGATCCTTTAGCAAGTTAGAAATAAATAATAAATTAACCTTTCTTAATTGAGTAGAGGGCAGCCATAAATGTCATGAATGACTACCCCACTCCTTGATCAAGTGCTGAGAAATTTGCTTAGTCTTCTAAAGAATTTCCTTTAATGTTTCATACAAAACTGATTTTAAGGCTATGAATTTCTTAAGCAGTTGTCTGTTCATAAAGATTTGTATTGTTTCTTCAAGTCAGGATTATGTTATTGAACCTAAATTAAAGCCTATAGTTTGCTGGAGCTATTGGTTTTAAGCAGGAGCCCAGAGAAATGCCTTTCTATTACCGGTTCATTCTAAAATGTCAGCAGTTTGGACAGTATTTTCTTTGTTCTGGTACTGAAACTGTTGTTAGAAAGAACAGTAATAACAACTAACTTTTGGTACTTTTGCTTAATTGATGTTTAAAAAAATTTCAAATGACCTTTCTTAAAAAATAAGAATGAAAAATAAACAGCCTTATTTGGAAACATGGAAGATGAAAAATTAGATATATAAGAATAGGAAGAAGAAAAATAACTAAAAGAATAAAAATAACTAAAATGAACACATACTTTACTTTTTCTAAGTATTTTAGTAAAAGGCAATGTAATTTACTAACTGGGAATAAAAGAAGAGAAACATATTTTTTAGTATTTGGACTATACCTAAACGAAATTAGTGCCCCTACAGACAAAATTAAGCTAAGTGAAAATTGGATAGTACATCTGGAAGCTTAAAATACTCATCTGACAATAATATATTTTCACACACCTTGCATGTGTGTAGCCCTGGGTTCAACCCCGCACCATAAAATAAAACATAATTTTCTTTCTTTGAATTTTAATATTTGGTATATATTATAAAGTCAATGGGGCAAGACCATGCATGATACTAATATATGTACCTCTTTTTTTGTTTTTAAGTTTTGTAATAGTAACAATGAAAAAAAATTACGTCCCTTGAATATCAATTTTCTCTTCTGTATCATGGGCCTAATAAAACTCTCCATATTGGCTTGTTATCAGTGAAACATGACAAATTGCCTGGCATGGTGTAGTAACTAAACAATTTGCTATTTTTTTTGTTCTTAACAAAGGAAGCGAGGCAGCTAGGACAGGAAAAGTAGTTTTATGGTTTGGTCTTGAGGCCCAGTAATGTCAGGATTAAAGAAAAATACGTTTCTAAAAATTATACAAAATATTTTACAAAGTTGTTATAATAGATTTCATGAGTCCACATTACTCATGTGATGTGACTTATGATTCCAGAACTTTCCCTAAGACTTTAAAAAAATTTGAATTATGATAAAAAATATAACCACATAAAAACACATCCAATCCTCAACAAAATGTGAAATGGAAAATACTAGGTAAGCTATTTCAGGAATTAAAAATAAGAAAGTTAAAACATCATAATGAGCACCCCACAAAAAAAGTCAACAGGAGAGTTTGATGTAAGCTTCAAAATAAGGAAAACGTTAAGGTTATTAATATACTGTTCACTTGATCACTTGATCACTTGAATCCCGTTATTCATCGATTTCCTTGAGCGGGCGCCAGTAACATTTCCATTGGACCCTATCATGTGCCAATGTAGCCCAATGGCATCTAATATACTGTTTATTGGTTTTTAAATTTTCCATAAGATAAAGATAAAAATATAGACTTGAGCATTTCTTTGGGAGTCTTTGGAGGTTAAGGAAACCAAACCAAACCAATAATAAGAACAGAGGGTCTACATTCTCCATTAGAAATAATGGCAGAGCATGAACTTTTGAAGTTGAGGTAAAAACAGAAAGAGAGGGGCCGGAGCGGTAGCCCAGCGGGTAGGGCGGTTGCCTTGGACCGCTGGCCGGCCCCCTGCCGCCCGGTTCGATCCCCGGCATCCCATATGGTCCCGGAGCACCGCCAGGAGTTGTTCCTGAGTGCAGAGCCAGGAGAAACCCCTGAGTATTGCTGGCTGTGACCCAAAAAAGAAAAAAAAAAAACCAGAAAGAGAAAATTGGAAAATGACTTAACCAGAATTCAGGAGGAGTCTCCATTATTGAGCATACTGCACTGTAAAAAATTAATAATTAGCTTATAAATAACTCCCTCATCTTAAATACTTACACATCTATTAGTAGAGGATATTTCTTGGATTCATCAAAATGAGGAGGCAGAATCATCTGGTACCAAAATTCTAAACAAACAGAAATATTAGCACAGTAAGAACAATTATTCATATCTAGAGTTTAAAACATTTTTATTAGGAAACATAGGAAGATGAGGTACTTAGTTTCAGCACGTATGTAAGATATAAAAACATCTTGCAGCTTGAAATACTATTTAAGGTAAAAAAACAATAAAGCTTGTTTTTCATGTATCTACTAAATACATTAGTGCCTTGTAAAATAAAAGTACATCTTAGAATTGCTAATGTTTTGTTTTTATGATTCTGTTCTTTGGCATCTGATCTACTTATTTGGTTTGTTTATGGCTTATGTTCTAAGTTTTCCTCCAAAATGTTTTCCTCTTTTTTAAATTTTTTTGAAGATGTTCAAGATTGTTAGTTGGCCCCAACCCTATTTTAAAATTCTGATTTAATAACTTTTTTTTTATCATTCTTGCTGCCATCCCAGACCTCAAAGCTGAGTTCCCATTTTCAGTTCTGTGTTTCACAGAATAAGATGAGGTTTACATAGAGCAAACTCTGGTGTGTGTCGTATTTCACTTCTACAGATCTCTTTAATCTCTGTGCTTCATTTAATGTCAATTTAACAAAATTTGTCCCTAAAATCAATTACTTTCCTTTGATCTCAAATTCAAAGTGAGCTAAACTATAAACTATAAATTTTTTAAGACTTGTTCCATCTACAGCATTACTGTTTTCATTTTCAATAGGTTTAACCCATGAAAAGAAATAAACCTCCACATTATAGCTGCTTCTGTCTTTGTTTTCTGTTTGTTACAATTATTTTAAATTTGGAAAAACATTTTAGGAACAGAATTTTTATACAGATAATTTCAATTTGTATTTTAATGATCATATCATCTGATTAAATGTACTTATAAGAATAAGCTTGAGGGGCCCGGAGTGATAGCCCAGCGGGTAGGGCATTTGCCTTACACGCGGCAGGCCCATGCCGGCCCGGGTTCGATCCCCGGCATCCCATATGGTCCCCCGAGCACCGCCAGGGAGTAATTCCTGAGCGCAGAGCCAAGACTAACCCCCTGAGCATTGCTGGGTGTGACCCAAAAAGCAAAAAAAAAAAAAAAAGAATAAGGAATAAGCTTGAAATTTTTGTTATATTTCAGCAAAATGTTAGACTATGAAGTGTTTTTTGTTTGGGGGCCTCACCTGGCTCTGTTCAGGGTTTACTTCTACATCTATACTAGGAATCACTCCAGGGAAGCCTCAGGGGACCATATGAGGTGCTAGGGATTGAGTCCTGGTCAGCTACATGCAAGACAAGAGCTCTTTGCTGTATTATTGCTCTGGCATCCAGTCAGTTATCTTTCTGATGAATACCCCAAAAACCCTCTATTTGAACTTACTCTGAATCAGCACTACCTGATTTTAAGTGAATTAGTTACACCATTTTAACGGTTCATAATTTTCTTGACGGAGATGGGCTTTAGTCTAACCTTAATCCTAACTAACTTAATCTTAACTAGCTTTAATCCTAACTGACTTTAACCCTGACCTTCACCTTAATCCTATCTAACTAACCTTAGCCCTAACTAACCTTAATCCTAAGTAACTAACCTTAATCTCCACTAACCTCAGTCCTAACCCATGCTCTGTCCTTTTCTTAGCTTCCAGCTCGACCTTGCCCCATTGGCAGCTGTATTATCCCCTAACCAGGTGTCTCGTGCATTTGTGGTTCCCAGACCCTGAACTCTTTAGGGACTCTAGCTCTGCAAATGGACCATCACACATCTAAGAACTCAATGCTATTGGCACCAAACTGGCCTGTTAGCACTCTATAGTGGGAAAACTCTCGCGACCCTAACCTGACTCCAGGGACACAACTGATTCATACCTCAAAACAGAGCAGAGTTATGGAGGAGGTGAAAGCAAAGAAACAATAGTGCATTTTCTTCAAATAGCTGTACTTTTAACAGGGTAAGTTTTACAAAGACTGGTGTTTTCAGACAAAAGATTTGAAAAGTAGTATTTCTGTGACAGACGTTAATTAAAAAACTAACCTTAAATTGTATTTGTATATAAATACAAACATCTGCATATTTCCAGATAAAATGATAATATTTGGTTATAATTATGTTTTGTTTGGCTTTTGGGCCACCCCAGCAGTGCTCAGGGCTTCCTCCTAACTGCAATCAGGCATCACTTCTGGCAGGACTTGGGGGACGACATGGGTCTTGGTTGGAGACACCACATTAAAGGCAAATGCCCTATCTGCTGTGTTATGGGTGTGACGCCTCACTGGTGCTTCTAGGCAAAGTTCTGTTTCAAGAGAAATTGAACTTACTTGCTCCATTCAAACTAAGAGAGGCGCAGTTTTTTGGAGGGCATCTGGATATCCTGCAGTGTTGTGCTCAGAGCTGAATTATCTTCCAGGACTCTCAGTACTGAATTAGTAAGAGAGAGGGAAAGAGAAGTAAATCATCATTAAATCAAGAGTTTCCATCATGAAAACACTAAGAAACTGATCGCAGTTCCCCCAAAGGCACTGATATTCCAGGCTGCAAAGCCTTGTGTTCAAGCTAAAACACTCTGGAGCCGAGGAAATCACACTATGCTCAGAACATCTTGGTCTGTTCACACACAGTTGCTAAACTGCCAGCAAAGGGTGAATAGAGAGAATACCTTTATCATCTGTGCTGTTGTGTAGAGTGTAGCGGGCAGTCCAGGACCTGGGAACATAATCAGAGAAAATATATTTTAGATGAGTTACAAGAGAGCTAAAAAAACAGCATAGGTTTCAAAAATAGGCTTTGTTACCATTTACCTTTTCTATAATTTGATAGCATTTAACTTTGGTCAAATAACCATCCCTGGATAAGGGGTTTAAAGAGTTTCAGCTTTTTTTTTTTTTTTTTTTTGCATTTCTCTGAAATAAGTACGATTTGGAAGGCCTCTGATTGGAAACATGTATGTAGTGGAACAAACAGGAAATGAACCTCTGTTCCTGCTGGCTGTTGGGCGATCCTTATCTCTGCCCTATCCATGTGTGTCTCGGGCCTCGAGGTCTCCCTGGAAGCAGCTTCCTGCTCCAACTGGGCTGATTCCTTGGGAATCACACACTAGCTTTCAGACACTGCCCACCTTGCCATGGCAGACGGCCAAACACACAGAAGTGGATCTTCCTCCTGCTAACCCCGCCTTTGAGACCTGGAGCCAGTGGGGGGAAGGGAGAGGCTGTGGATCTCCTCGCTAACCCCTCCTGAGCCAGGCGACACAGCTGCACAGCACTGACTTGGATGAGCTATTCCTTCCTGGCACGCACAAGTGTTTTCTCACAAGTACATGTCTTCACTATTTATCCCAACTGTGGTAGCTGCAAGAGTGGAAGGTAATGTACAGAAAAGTTCTCTGTAGCACTTTAATTCTGATCCATGTGGCTGATAATGATAATTAAATACCTTGTTTTTACACTGGCTTACCATCACAGTGAAGGCATTATGCAGACCTGAATTTGAATCCTGTTTTACCTGTTGTGTGACTTAGGAAAAAGTGTCTAGGTTTCAATCTCCTCACATATAAAATGTGATTGATAAGATCCACTTTATAAAGTATTCTTATGGATCAGACACAGTGATAAAAATAAAAACCTTTGGCACTGTGCCTAGTATAAAATACATCCAATGTGAAGAACATTATGACAATATGACATTAAGTAAACTATTCTGGCAATGAAAATTTATTCAGGAAAGTGCTTTGGCTATCTTCTCTGGCGATAGAAAGGTAATCCAGCACATTGGTGCAGAAGGGTTAGGCTCACCACCTCTGCTGGAAGCCTCCTGGGTCCCCTAGTGGCTGTGTGACAGTCATGTGAGCTGTGTGATGGGGGCAGTTCAGTACCCTCTTCTTGTCTTGGCTGCTTTACTGACAGTAAAGCAAACAACTCCTGCCCCTCGAGGTGTTGCGGGTGTGGCTGTAGTGATTGCTGCATCGGCATTTGGAAGACAGGAGACAGGCTTGCTCTACAGCCCCAGCGCTCTGCCCTGTAGGCCCTGGATGGTTGATGACCTGACATAGAAAAAGACTGGGCCCCCTGGAATGAACCCCGAGCCACAGCAGAGCCTGGCAAGCTACCTGAGTGAATTTGATATGCAAAAAACAGTAACAATAATGGACCTCATTCCCAACGAATGGAGACGTCACTGGTATCTGCTCCAGCATAGGAATGAACAACAGGAAGACAAGTGACAAGTGACAAAGCAAGCAACAGCAGTAACAAAAGGAGCGGTGAGCAATGGGTGACAAGAGGCTTCCACATACATTTTCTCATTTATAAGGGAAAGTGCAGAAAATAGTAGTAATACAAATACAATGTAGGTTTGGGTAAAAAAAGAAAAAGTGCCTCTATGTGGCATGAGCTCTGTCTGTGTGTGTGTGTGTGTGTGTGTGTGTGTGTGTGTGTGTGTGTGTGCATGCATTCTGCATTTGGTCTAAAGTAAGTCATTGAGTCTTAGTTGGAAGGGAAAGGGAAGTGTGGTTAGCTACCACTTAAACAGAAGTAAAGAAAGGGACTTTATAAGATTTCAAAAGCTCCTAGATACAAAAGGGAAGTATTGAGCAGGACAGAAACTAGACACAAACAGAGAGACAGGAGGAACAGCGAGTCTGAGCCAGGGCGTGGCAGGACAGTGGAGGCATGGGGGTAGGAGGCGGAGAGAACAGAGGCTGGGGGATGGCAGGGGCCTCCTGGCAGAGACCTGTGGCGTCACCTGGTTGTGGATTCAGGATTCAGACTCACCAGAGCAGAGCAACTGGTAGTAGCTGGCTTCTTTGCTAAAGGAGGCCGAGTAGTACTGGCATCTCTCCGACTCAGCTCACAACTTAGGCACGTCACTTTCGTGACGTCATTCAATTGGATTCTGTAAAGTCATGGCAGGAATTAAGCACTGGGTGAAGGGGCAAAGTATAGGAACAGGTGAAATCATGCTAGATTTTAGTTTTAAAGATTAAAACACCAAGTCAAACCTCCAAAGATTTAATGTGAAATATATCAGCAAATTAATTCATGATAAACTCACACAGCTGATTGTTGGGAAACATCACAAAGCATCTAAGGAGGTTATCATTTTTGATATGCCGATTAATTTATAAAAAGGATTGAGTGTAATTACAGTTTAATGAATCAGTTAAGACAAGGTTAAAAAACTTGGCAATTCTTCATCAGCTAAAAGATTGACAACATAGAGTTCTTACTTATAAAGATTTCGTCCACCTGGCATTCCTTTATTTTCATTGCTAATATAGTATCTGGGAAGAAAACAAACAAAATATCTATCAATTGTGTTTTTACAAAGGGTAAACACATTGCCTCTGGTTCTAACCTGAGCATTAGTGCATGCTCACATGTGCATACATTAGTGTTTTTATTTTCTTTTATCATTAGTTTCTTAGCCTCCCCACTACCAAAACTCATTCTTCTCCATCATTTATAATAGAACATTATTTCCTCTTTGCTTCTCTTTCTTTTCTTTTGCTTTTATGGAATACTAAGGAGCTGAATGCAGAGATTTCTATCGGACTTAAAATAGGCAGCAAAATAAGTCTCATATGCAAAATAAGAAGGATCAACTAGTCTAAAGCACAGACCTGCTAAGTTTTTCATAATTTCAGTTTTATAGCACAAGAGTAACCCCATCGCTCTGGGAGCCACTTCTAAAAATTACCTTCAAAAATTGGTTTGGACAGTGGCAACAGTCCTCTTCGGTGAGTCCAGAATGAATTATAAAACTGCCAAAGAGGCTAATGAAAAAAATCACACCCCCTTTCCCACTGGTTCATGCGTGGTCGCTGAGCTGTTCTGCACAGCTCTGTTTTCCTCGGAGTAGGCCAAAGGAAGCATGAGCAGGTAAAATGGCCTCTCCAAGCCTTCCCCAAATCCTGCACAGACCAAAATCTCACAAGATACCTCTGGATTCTAGTTCAATGTTCCAAGACATGCATGAGAAAGAGGCTGTGGCTCTCCTCGTGGAAAGCAGGTAAGAGCAAGAGGTAGAGCTGCTTGGCGGTGTGGCTTCAAATCTGCTCAGCATGTGTGAAAACCATTAAGGCTTCCGTATGTTAAAAAAAAAAAAAGTTCTGAACACGCTCCAAATAGACTACTTTTACTTGTAGGAGATTTTTTTCCCTATTTCTGGGCAAAGAGGGAATAATTACAAGGGATTATATTTGATTGATTATATTTGATTGACTTTTAGAATACTCACAGATAATTATTTGAAAGAGCTTCTATTGCTATGACTTCCCAAGGTCCTCTTGTAATAAATTTGCAGTTCTGAGGGGAATTTTAAAAAAGGAGGTTTATTAGACTTCCTTTTTCTCATCATTTACATGGAAGATTAAATGCTTTATCTCAGATATTTCAACATTTTTGGCTGTTTTTGTCTCTTCAGACCACCTCACTACATATACCACCAGAAACTTTGGATTAGTTTATTTGCACACATTCATCAAATTTACCAAATGAATTTTACAAGGTTTCAAAAGAAAATAAAGTAAAGGAACAAAGAAAGAAAAGACCAACTTGAAATTCAAAATAATACGCAATGTCAGGATACTCACTGTCTTATCTACTGTGAAATAACAAATATGTTTGTAGCCTTCTTCATTGCTGATAATCTTATAGAAGCTATTACCATCAGAGGTAAAGTGTGGTTCTGCAGGTCTAAACTAAAATTAAATAAATTAGAGCATATTAGTCTAATGTTAGAAACAACTTTATTTTCAGACTGTCCTCTCAATATATATCTATGCTTAAAACCTGTGTTTCACTTACTTTTCCCCAAATCTCAGTGGTTATAAAGAAAATTCTCATTCTAGAAAATGTAGACACATAGATCTAACTTGTAGTAAAGTATATATTTTTTGAGAGTGCTAAATGAGATAATACACAAAAAGAAATTCCATAGGACATTCAATACATAGAGAGGGTTACTAATATTCCTGGGTAGCTTCCTTATAGCAAAAAACGTTTAGATATAAAAAGTGCAAAAATTTAGTTCTTAACATCTCAGCTCAGTTGTAAGAAGTAAGCTTCCTCAGTGTTAGCCTGAAACAGATATTATTTTTGACTATTTCACATTGTTCGTTTGAAATTTCCCTCTGTTTTTTTTTTTTTTACATGCTTTTTCTTGAAAGTCAGATTTAGGAAGTCTTTAACCATTTCTGCACTAGAGACTATAAAAACTATTTGTAGTATATTTCATAGAGAAACGTACATATAGTTAACCATTGTATGCCTTTATATTTTGTTAGCTAGGTTGAACAATTTATAAAAAAGACATAGTTGTTTGAAAACACAGCATAAGATTTCCATTTTTACAGTTTGATAAAAGGTAGCTCTCAGAACGTACTGTAATTTAAGCAGTTGAGTATCTCTCCCAGGCTGAAAGAATATGTCACTTTACAATTATGATTTCCTTACTCCATGGAGAGCAGGTAGAGATAGTCTTTTAAAATTGTTGCTTCACTTCAACCTCGATGTTTCCTTTCATCAGCTCCCATTTGCGAAAGAAAGGAAAATGCTCCCTTTTCTATCTAGTGATTCAAAGCAAATTCATTTACCAAGCAAGCCACAGCGCAGTACACTTGCTGTTCTCATTACAGAGCTCTGAAACACATTCTCCTCTCTAGACCTGTGTTCACAGCCTTATCTTTTTAATACATTTCCCTCTTTCCCCTGGATGGAGTTGTGCCTAGTAGAAATGTGTGAAAAGTGGCATCTGTCTGGTTAAATACAGAGAGGAAAAAACATATTTTTTTCAAAGAGTCGTGAGGAAGTGTAGCATGTCTCTTGCCATGGAGGAAACCACTTTTCATGTTGGCAAACCTCTCCCCTGCCCAATCCATGCCTGAAGAAAAAGAACGTGTGAACGCTCTCGGAGCCCCCAGCCCAGCTGGAAGGGGTCATGTTCCAAGACCAGGGGCTTCTCTTAATACCTCAAGAGATGGGAAATTTCTACTTTTTTTGGGGGTGCCACTTTGTTTCTTGCTCAGAGAGGGCTTAAAAAGAAGAGATCATAAAACTTAGGCAAAATTCATCCATGTCACACACGGCGTCCCCGTGCCTGGAGTCCTTCATAGGTGCTGTTTCAATAATGGTCCTGTGGTCCTGTGCTAACATTATTGGCCTGCTGAGAGCACAGGCTGTTGCTGAGGGTCACTCACTCTCCCTGAGAGCACAGGCTGTCGCTGAGGGCTGAGGGTCACTGCACTCCCCCTAAGGGCACAGGCTATCTCTGAAGGTCACTGCACTCTCCCTGAGAGCACAGGCTGTCTCTGAACATCACCACACTCTCTCCCTGAGAGCACAGGCTGTCTCTGAGGGTCACCACACTCTGAGAGCAGAGGCTGTCTCTGAGGGTCACCGCACTTGCTCTGAGAACACAGACTATCGCTGAGGGTCACTGCACTCTCTCTGAGAGCACAGGCTGTCTCTAAGGGTCACCACACTATCTCAGAGAACAGGCTATCTCTGAGTGTCACCACACTCCCCTGAGAGCAGAGGCTGTCTCTGAACATCACCGCACTCGCTCTGAGAACACAGACTGTCGCTGAAGGTTACCACACTCTCTCTGAGAGCACAGGCTGTCTCTGAGGCCACAACACAGTATCTCAGAGCACAGGCTGTCTCTGAGGGTCACCACACTCTATGAGAGCACAGGCCGTCTCTGAGGGCCACCACACTCTCTGAGAGCACAGGCCGTCTCTGAGGGCCACCACACTCTCTCTGAGAGCACAGGCTGTCTCTGACAGTCACTACACTCTCTGAGAGCACAGGCTGTCTCTGACAGTCACTACACTCTCTGAGAGCACAGGCTGTCTCTGAGGGTCACCACACTCTCTGAGATCACAGGCCGTCTCTGAGGGCCACCACACTCTCTGAGAGCACAGGCTGTCTCTGAGGGCCACCACACTCTCTCTGAGAGCACAGGCTGTCTCTGAGGGTCACCACACTCTCTGAGAGCACAGGCTGTCTCTGAGGGCCACCACACTCTCTGAGAGCACAGGCTGTCTCTGAGGGTCACCACACTCTCTGAGAGCACAGGCTGTCTCTGAGGGTCACCACACTCTCTGAGAGCACAGGCTGTCTCTGAGGGTCACCACACTCTATGAGAGCACAGGCCGTCTCTGAGGGTCACCACACTCTCTGAGAGCACAGGCTGTCTCTGAGGGTCACCACACTCTCTCTGAGAGCACAGGCTGTCTCTGAGGGTCACCACACTCTCTGAGAGCACAGGCTGTCTCTGAGGGTCACCATACTCTCTGAGAGCACAGGCTGTCTCTGAGGGCCACCACACTCTCTGAGAGCACAGGCTGTCTCTGACGGTCACCACACTCTCTGAGAGCACAGGCTGTCTCTGAGGGTCACCACACTCTCTGAGAGCACAGGCTGTCTCTGAGGGTCACCACACTTTCTGAGAGCACAGGCTGTCTCTGAGGGTCACCACACTCTCTGAGAGCACAGGCTGTCTCTGAGGGCCACCACACTCTCTTCGAGTGCCTAGGCTGTCTCTGAGTGCCACCACACTTTGAGTGCACAGGCTGTCTCTGACAGTCACCACACTCTCTGAGAGCACAGGCTGTCTCTGAGGGTCACCACACTCTCTCTGAGAGCACAAGCTGTCTCTGAGGGTCACCACACTCTCTGAGAGCAGAGGCTGTCTCTGAGGGCCACCACACTCTCTGAGAGCACAGGCTGTCTCTGACAGTCACTACACTCTCTGAGAGCACAGGCTGTCTCTGAGGGTCACCACACTCTCTGAGATCACAGGCCGTCTCTGAGGGCCACCACACTCTCTGAGAGCACAGACTGTCTCTGAGGGCCACCACACTCTCTCTGAGAGCACAGGCTGTCTCTGAGGGTCACCACACTCTCTGAGAGCACAGGCTGTCTCTGAGGGTCACCATACTCTCTGAGAGCACAGGCTGTCTCTGAGGGTCACCACACTCTCTGAGAAAACAGGCTGTCTCTGACGGTTACCACACTCTCTGAGAGCACAGGCTGTCTCTGAGGGTCACCACACTCTCTGAGAGCACAGGCTGTCTCTGAGGGTCACCACACTCTCTGAGAGCACAGGCTGTCTCTGAGGGCCACCACACTCTCTGAGAGCACAGGGTGTCTCTGAGGGCCACCACACTCTCTGAGAGCACAGGCTGTCTCTGAGGGCCACCACACTCTCTGAGAGCACAGGCTGTCTCTGAGGGTCACCACACTCTCTGAGAGCACAGGCTGTCTCTGAGGGCCACCACACTCTCTCTGAGAGCACAGGCTGTCTCTGACAGTCACTACACTCTCTGAGAGCACAGGCTGTCTCTGAGGGTCACCACACTCTCTGTGATCACAGGCCGCTCTCTGAGGGTCACCACACTCTCTCTGAGAGCACAGGCCTTCTCTGAGGGCCACCACACTCTCTTCGAGTGCCTAGGCTGTCTCTGAGGGCCACCACACTTTGAGTGCACAGGCTGTCTCTGACGGACACCACACTCTCTCTGAGACAGCTCTGGGCATGGGGCTGTGCCAAGGGTGAACCCCTAAGAGTATTACTTCCCCAAAGAGAGTTTTAGCGTGGATGTGTCCCACCTGCTGGGTTCTGCACTTCTGGTAGAGTCCTGTTGCTTATGCTTTTGAGTAGATTGTGGCTACAGACCATTTACTGCCTCCAAAGCAGAAAACTTTGAATCAAAAGGTCAGAAGGCACCTTGGGCATTTTTCCACCTGTCGGCAATAGTGGCTGTATTAATTACTGAGGGCTAAGATTTGCCTAGAGTGTGTGTTTTATTTTTGTCTATCTTGTTTTGTTTTTTTATTTATACTTTATTTTACCTTTATGTATTTCTAGGAAATAAATTTCTATCTCAACAGAGAACATCTAAATATTTTGAGAAATAGTTCATTTGATACCTCTAGTCACAACAAATAAAACAGGTCTCTCCTTTGGTATACACACTAATAAGCAGCGTTGAGGACCTGAGCCACTACTAGAAAAACTCAGAGACCACGCTTCAACACTTACTCTTCCGACCCAGCCGGTAGTGCTCACTTCAATGCGCTGCCTTGCCTAGGAGGGAAACATACACAGACAGGTTTCAAAGAAAGTAAGATGACAAAGTCTGGCTGCAGTTTGTGGTTAGAGAAGCCCATGTGTACCTTTCATGAAATATTCCCAACTGATTGTCATTTGTGTATTTCAATTCAACATGTTTTAGGTAAGTATGGTAGATCCTTTGCCTGTTCTGCCTGGGTACACACAAATATATTGTCCCGGAAGTGTGGCTGTCAACGGAATGTTCATTTCAGTTCATTCCGAGGAGACACTTGGTATCTTTCCCCAGTTCCCACCACCTTATTCTTCCATTCCGCCTCCCTGAGCATGGCTCTGATTCATCTCAGGCGAAGATCTGAAATAGTTCTAAGCTCCCAGACTTCTGAGTCCTCTTCCTTCAGCTTTATCAGCTGCCCACTGACTTTTTCTGTCTCTGCCATTGCTATTGTCCAAGTGCCATCAGGTTGCTGGCAGTCTGTGACCTCCATCTCCTGGAGACCCTGAGGCACTCTTGCCCTTGGCTACTTGGAGTCAGCTCTGCACCCTGTTCAGTCCCCTACAACGTGAACTTATTGTTGAACTTACTTGTTGGTAATTAGTTCAATGAACAGGAATCTTTTGGAATCTTTGAAAATAACTTACGCGTCTGACTGGAGAAGACCCAGCAACTTGGAATGGACTTTAAGACTGAGCTTCTATCTCCAAACTCAGCCTTCACCTTTGTGTTCTCCCTCTCCTCTAACCAAATGCTCCCTGTCTTGGCCTAGCATGTACCCAGCTCTACATGCCTTGGCATGGCCTATGGGCATGAGTTCATGCTGCTTTTATCTGCCTAGCATGTGGGAACCTGGTTCAGACTGTTCCACTCTCTCCCTTAGCATCTTCCATCCTGCGGTGCTTTCCCCAGTCAGGCTGATCGTCCCCTGGCCCTGCATCGCCTCCTCACCTTGTTTACACTCTGTGAGGATATACTATACTGCCCTGGTACCAGATGATCTAACTGGCAAGAAACAAAAATTCTTGCAGTTTGGAATCTGGTAGTCACATCACCCAAGTAAGTTTTCTTAATCTTACTGGCCCTCAATCTATAATGCCTAGCTTTTTTAGTGATCACGAAATGGTATCTTTTAATAGTTAGGGGACAAGCAGGCTAATTCTTTCTTTCCTTTTTTTTTCTTTTTTCACTTGTTTGGTTTTTGAGCCACACCCAGTGGTTCTCAGGGCTTACCTCTGTCTCTGCACTCAGGAATCACTTTTGGTGGGGTTTGGGGAACCCTGTGTGGTACTGAGGAAGGAATGAGGTCAGCGGTGTGGAAGGCAGGCACCCTACAAGCTGCATTAATGCACTGATCTCTTTATTTCTTACTGCTGCAAGTTAGCACACGGCTAGGAACAGATATTCAGTGTTTCATAAATAAATCAAAATGGTAGATGGCCGAGCCTTAAAACCCTTTTTTTCCAGTGTTCCACCACAATGGGAGCAGGAAGTCTTATATCGTGGTCGGAGGGCCCATGGACACAACAGTAGCATGAAAAGGTGCCTTTGACATACCCCAGTACGCCTGTCCTGGGAGTCACTCTCCCGAGGCTGCTGCCTCCCAGGGGAGTTAAATTCTGATGCTTCAGTTTGCATGCATTATGGCCCCTACATCAAAACACCACAATGTCGCAAGTGTGGAACTAACACTTGCATATACCTCAATATTTCCATCCTCTCTGCCTTGTAACTAAGTCATAAAGCTGTTGACTCCTAAAAAATAATCACAGGCTGGAAATAGAACTGAAGACTCACTCACATTGGTTTTGTTGTACAGTCATTCAGCCTGTGCCTCCCGTCTCCTGCGTCTCCTGAAGACACGCTTCACTGACCGCGTGGTCCCCCCCCCCCACGCATCCCCCTCCCTGACTGTTTGAATGACGACATCAAGTCTGTCTTCTGGCTCTCCAGTCGCCACCATTCCCTTCCTGGGGATCGGTCTCCCAAACCAGAAGAGAACGATAAGGAGTAGGAGGTGAAAGCAAAACACCAACAGACATCACATAGCCTCAAAGCTAACTAAGACCTACTCGCTGGCTCAGGCACAGAGTCAGAAATAACAGAAACCCAAAGTTCTTTTCCCTGATTCCCGACGTTGACTGTTCTGTGGACACACAGGCCTCCCTATCACAGACAACGCTAGAACAGAACGTTCTACTTACCACTGAGCAGTTCCACATCTCAGAGTTGCTTTCATAGTCACAAATATCCATGACGGAATAGTTCTGAATCCTTCGGAGCCACTGTAAGGAAATCCTTTTGTTGGTGGCCCATGTCACATCACACAAGTAGTGATCCCTGGAAATACAGGAGAAAGGACAGAATCACTGTTTCTGTTTTTTTTTAATACTGTTTCTGGATCTTTAAACTGTTTCTGATTCATTAAACTGTTTCTGGTTCTTTATACAAATAGACTTTTTACTCCATACAGTCAATCATTAGTATTGTGCACAATTTTAAATGTTTCTTAAAACCATTCAGGGGCTGGAGCAATAGTCCAACAGGTAGGGCGTTTTCCTTGCACTCAACCGACCGGGGTTTGATCCCCGGCATCCCATATGGTCTCCTGAGCATCACTAGGAGTAATTCCTGAGTGCAGAGCCAGGAGTAACCCTGAGCATTGCCAGATATGACCCAAAAAGAAAAAAAAATTCAATAAGCTGTTTTACATTTTCTTAAAGTGCAATTTAAGTTAGAATAAAAAATCCAGACAATATATCAGATAGCAGTTGGGCCTTTTAGTGGCACCTGGGAGTTAAGGGTGACATGACTTTCCCCAGGGTGCTACAGTCAGGCCACGGATAGAGGCTAAGATTTGCCTATTTGCTGATAAATTGATGTGATGCTCTAAAAAATTATCCCTTCTAAGATGAATCATATAAGCTTTCCCTTACAGCTTTATTTTCAAAGAAGAAAATGCTAGATCGCATATCTATAAACTTTGAAAACTAAACAATTGTATTCTAAACACCTTTTCCCAAGAGTCAAACTAGCAACTATTTATAAGCAAGAGACAAACTAGCAACTATTTATAAGCAACGACAACAAAGGCGGGCAGGGGCAGCACAGGGGGAAGAGCGTGTCACTGGGGCCTTCGTGGTCCCAGCACTGTGTATGGCCCTTCAGGCACTGCCGGAGAGACCCCTGAGCCCCGCTGGCTGTGGCGTGTCTCCAAAACAAAACAAAGCATAAAGTTATTCAGATAGAGACCGCACCAGCGGCACAATTTCCCCTAATGCACTTCGCCAACTTTTTTGGGGAGCAACTTTCTGGTATATGGTTTATGTCATATTTAAACCAATTTATGGGATTCATGGTTTATTTATATCCCACAAGTCAGTAAATTTTCTTTCTTGCTTTCACTTCTCTGTTATATATCACTTGCTCCACTGCCCCCTCCTGCTAACAATGCAATTTTGTATAGATGGCTCTTAAGTCAATCTGCTCCAGGATCTTTCAAAGCTTTGCTACCTTCACTCAGGTTCCAAAGGCATCACGCCATTCCTGCCTGTCTGGCCCAGAGCTGTATCTCCTGTGTCCACTCGGGGGCTCTGTTCCTTCACAGGTGGGCAATGCCCATCAGACTATGTCCCTCCTGGCTTCCCTTAACTCTCCTGACAGCCAGTTCTCAAAAGCAAAATCACTGTTGTCTTGCATGGAGTATCCCAGCCAGAAGACATGGCACAAACAGGCACTGCTAAAATTTCTCGGAACACGGCAATGAAGAAAGGGACAAAAGACTCATCTCGGTCTTTGAGCCTAAGCAGCTCTGTCCTCCGGCAATGCGCTGGTCACTTCCTGCCTCCGCCTCTCCTTCACAGGGACCATAGGTGCTGGATAACGCATCCTAACCCAGGACCAGAGAACTAGTGCAGAGGTTAAAGGGCTTGTTTGCTACCCAGCTAGTTCAATCCCTGGCATCACAGGGTCCCCCAAGTCTGTCAAGCATGCAGCAGAGCTGGGAGTAAATCCTGAGCACCCCTGGAAACCCACCTTGAGGAGGGACTGGGGTTCCAAGAATGTCACTGTTGCAAGTAGCAGGCGCTGAAAGAAGACTAACCCCTTCATTGAGCAGCCAAGTGCTGGACTTACACAGGAAATCCCCATAGTAAACTCTTCATCTCAGTTCTTTCTCTGGCTTATTCAGAACTTAACTAGTGTCTGTTCTCCTTGCTGCTGCTCCATGAACACCGACTGGAGTTTCCCAGCTGCCCCACTTGGATCAACTTTGCCTTGGTCCAGGGGAAACAACTGCCATGCTCTAACTGATTTGGATGTTACTAAATATTCCATGACCACAATGCTTTTCTTGGGAAGACCCTGCTTCTTCCCAAACTGCTGGACAGGAGATTCTGAGAGCGTGAACCCTCATCACATGCACAGAGGCCAGGAGCCTTATCTGGCTAATCCTTTTACACTGTGCCCCATGAGAAAATGAAAGGCAAGTAAATCTTTTTAGGGTTAGGGAATTAATGTTTGTAAGGAAATAGAAGAATTAAAAAAACATAAGAGAGAAAATAAAATGATCTCCAAATCAATGTTTCTTCGAAATGATTTTCTAGTCCAGGGTGGGAAAACTTTTTCCCTAAAGGAAGTTAGTGAAAACAAAATCAGCTGCGTTGAACAACAGGTGAGCGCATGAGCGCAGCCGAGACTCATAACACGTTGGCATTTGAAGGCTATTTGACTCTCACGTTATAAAGTATGATGGTTCTTTTGTTTTGCTTTTGTTTACCAAATGTAATAGTCATTCTTACATGGGAATTGCACACACACACACACACACACACAGAGCTGTGTCTGCTGGAGATAGCCTAACCCCTTCTCTACACCCATACTTCCTATGGCTCAGGCAACAAATGCTTAGTAATTCTGGTGCCTTGGGAAGGGAGAAAACAAATATCTCTCCAGACTCATGCATACAGTTCTCCAGGGTCCTGGGGCATCTGCTGGAAAAAGTGGGTCTTTTCTTTTCTAATGGGGTACTGAGGAGCGAGCACTGGTCTTCCTCAGGCAAAGCGGGCACTCAACCAGTGAGCCTCTCTAGCCCCCAAAGTCTTATAGTTTATGTTATTAATGAGCCACAACTATTAAATAGCTTTATCTACTAAAAGCCACAAAGTATACTTCAGAAAACACTGATTAAAAAAGTTTTATAAAAAAGTAAATCTGTCCTATCAGGAAACATTGGCTAATGACATTTGCAAAGTCAGCCAAGACACTTGCATGCATCATAGCATTCTCTGAGGCCATTTCTAGCTCAAAGATCATAAGATTGTTTTTCTACTTCCTTATCACTCTCAGGGGCCCAAAGGGTACTCCCCCAGGATCAATAAATGCCTTCACCAGAAGTGCGATAGTAAATTTTAAATTTTCATATGAATATGCTTCCTTTTTATCACAATGATTCTTTAGGACTTGGAATGAAGCAGAGAGGGAAAAAGAGGTAGAACCCAGCTTGGGGTCATGGTCATGCCAGCCTCAGATGAATGAAAAAGAAATAAGGGAAGAAGAGCAACTCATCCAGGGAAGTCACATTTATGGAAAAACTTAAGGCCCCATTTAAGACAAACAAATTCCAACAGGCCGGGTGATGAACTTTCTGTTTCATGCCCATTCCATGCTTCAGACAGAGGTGACTGAGTGGTTGGTGGTCATATAATGGCTGGGAAGGGAAGAGTCTGCTTTGCTTGGTGCCAGGGTCTGCCGGTCTAGCCCAAGCTACACAAAGGGATGCAACAAGTTCTTCTAAATTCTGGAATTAGGTTATTCCAAGGTTAATAGGTGGATTTTGATATAGAGCACTAGAATAATCTCAAAATAAGGTAATGTGTTCATGCCCCACGCATCTACCTGTGCCAGGAACTGTTTCAAGCCTTAACATAAAAGCCCTTGGCCACACCCCGAGGTCAGAAGTTTGCATTTCATACTTTAATGACTAAATAACCCAGAAGAGAAGAGTGAGTCAAAAGAGTCCGTGTTGTGCAGACTGGGAAAAATTCTAAGTGCTGAAAGGTTAGGGGTTTTCCATGGCCAGGCATAGGAAAGTGCTAGAACAGGACTCAGAAAAAGCAGCTGGCTCCAGAACTCCTGCTCCCAACTCCTTCTTTATTAACAACTTCCACCCATCCCTCGGTGAACTTTGCTAGTTCACTTTACTCTTTGGCTTCTTTTAAGGACATTTCTTGCTCAATAAAATCTATTTCTGAGACAGAGATGGATCCCATTGGACAGAGTTCTGCCTTGTATGTGTGAGACCTTGAGTTTGGTCTCAAATACTGAAAACAAAATAACTTTTTAGAATAAAAACAAAATCTATTGATTTCTAGAGAAATTGTGTGCAAGTGGAATAAATGAATTTTATGAATCAAATAATATTTCAATGCACTGGGAGAGATTAGATTTTGGAAATCACACTATAGGGCGTGCTTGGTAACAGGAACCGCCATTTAAAGCAGAATGCCTTGCAAACAGTAGACATTTAATAAATGTTGAGTGATATTAATTTTCTTAATTTGTGTAAATGTTTCATTTTGTATCCTAAGGATATTTAAAATAAGGTTCAGATTACTAACTAGAAAGAATGTTGGAGAGAAAAATGCTAAGAGCAACTGCAGACGGTGAGTGATTAATTCAGTGAATCACCCAAGGAAGCAGGCGTTCTGCCAGTGCTGGCCGTGGGCTCCATGCCACCCTTTGCACTGCTCGGGATGCCAACCTTCCTGGGGCCTCTGACAGATCGCTGAAGGGAGGAAAGGGTGCACAGCAAATCCGAGGGAGCTGGCGCCCGTACTGTGCAAGTCTTTCCCGCGAGTGACACCAGCTTCCAGGGTTTTTAAGTCCAGTTCATTGGTCTCCTGAGTGACCAATGGATCCAAGACTCCATTGTCAACAGAGGTGCTCCTTCATCTCGGGGCCAGTGAGGATGAGGAAGGATACATGTGAGGTAAAGGTGACAACCCAGCAAATGAGCCTCCACCCCTGCGCTCCTCTGGCTTCAGGTCACAGAATTCAAGGTGACTGAGCACACACCAGAGAGATTACTATGCTAGCTAATTCTAAAGGTCACCTTTGGGCTGGCTATCCAGTTTTTATTTCACATACACAAAATCAGATGGATAAGATCCTTCCATGCTTCCATCCATGCATGCTTTAACTTGTCTATTTATTGTGTCGACAGACATTAATTGGACGATTGCTCTGTTCCAGACACCCTAGAAGGCACTGGAGATATTGCTGTAAAACTGGTCCCTGTCTATAAACCTGTCTTGCATCAATTCAGTGATAGGGAGCACTACTCCAAATAAAGAGATTAGAGAAGCTTTTATATTCTATCTTATTTTTCTCTCTCAAATATATTGTGTTCTGATTTCTGTTAGACATAGTAAACCCATATGAACAAATTAACAAATACAATACACTTGAGCTCTGAATCCCACCCTACTGGGAAGCCTATTTCAAGCCCAGGTATGCCTGATCCAGACACTTAAATACACAGGGCAGAGCTGCTACCGGCTCTCCCTGTGCTCAGCTGATCATGAGGCACCCAGGAAGGAAGGTGGGTTCTAGCCCTGGCCCTCCATGCAAATAGAGCCTTGCAAGAAGCCAGAGGAACCCCCCCCCACACACACACACCATGAGGGCAGACATTTTCAACATCTGGACTCCACAGCTCATCAGAGCTCCAGCAAAGGGAAAAGCCAATCTCTCCCCATTGCACATGGCAGATTTGTGGCCATGAGATTGATCAGTAAATGCACGAGATGACAGCCTACTACTGAAGAGTATACCACCCGCACAGCAGAGCCTGGCAAGCTACCTGTGTTGTATTTGATATGCCAAAAACCAGTAACAATTATAGACCTCATTCCTATGACCTGAAGGAATGATTTGAGGCTCTTCTTGTTCCTGGAGCAAGCAGATGCCCTTGGGCTACACTAGCATGTGACAGGATGTATACAAATTGATGAACAACAGGAAAACAAGTGATACAAGTGATACAAGTGAGCTCTGAATCATGGAGGGTGTCCAGGGCAGCTCTCTCAGTTCTCCTGATTTAAGTTCAGATTTAGGCTGTGGAAGATTAACCTGAATGCCCTTTTTGCTTTTGATCAGAACAGGCTTTTTCCAATGTTATCACAAAACTGACTTAACCTTCTGTTGGAGGTTGACCTAACCAGCTTCTGGAATCACAGTGGTGAAACTACAGGGTTTAAAAAAATTAATGTGACCATGTATATGGTCGATAAGAGAATTAATAACTAAATGGACAGAGGTGGAGAAGTGTGCTGAGACCAACAATGTCTCATACATCAGCCTCAATGAAAAATCTCAATTATTTTATTTTATTTTGAAGGTCCAGGAATTAAACCCAGGAACTCAACACACATCAGGCAGGTATTCTATGGCTGAGTCACATCCCGGCCCCTGGGGCCTTATATACAGGAACCAGTGAATGGAATGCAAGGGAAGCAGCCAAGTACTTTACTAAAAAGGTACTTGCCTGGATTAACCTGGTTCTTCTGGATCTGTGCATGAGGCAGGACAGAGAATAACACAGACTAGGATGAGCTCCCCAGAGAGGACCCCAAGTCTGCATGGAGACAATTCAGGGGCCTTACTGGTATTGACAGACTATAGCTGGGCTTAAAATTCCCCTTTTCGATACACCCTGTGGCATCTTTAGAAATAATCTTGCAAAGTAAATAGCACATAAGAAATCCACAGCAAATGAGACCGCTTGCATCAGAGAGTAGAATAAGGATTTAGGGATTAGTGATTAATCCATCTAGAGAAGAAAATATGTCCTTAAAAATGTTTAAATTTCCTTAGCTCAGCAGTCTACAACTGGAACTGTGGAAAATGATTTCTGACTGGGGAGACTCCAATTCTTGTCTGTGAGGTGACCTTTAAAATGACCACATGCTGGGCTGGAGAGATCCTCAAAGTGCTGGAGCACGTGCTTTGCAAGTGGGAGTCTCAGGTTTGATTCCTGGCACTGTAGTAGTGCCTGAGCCTACAGGAAGGCAATTACGAAGTGAGTTAGCAACCCCTAACCACTGCAGAGTGCGATGCAAAAGGAAAAAGGAAAGGGGAAAAAAAGAAGGGAGAGAGGAAAGAAAGAAGGGGGAAGGAAGGAAGGGCAAAAGGGAGGGAGGGAGGAAGAGAGGGAGAGAGGGAAGAAGGGAAAGAGGGAAGGAAGGCAAATTTTCATTTGTCCTAGAAGCACAAGCCTCGGGTCTAGCTTCCAACTCCGATCTCATTTGCTGTGTGACTGTAAAAAATGAGTTCACCTCTCTGGTCCTCAAGTCTCTCATCTGTGTCTTTCACTGAAGTTGAGAGTGTTCTGGAACATGCACAGGTTCTATCTAACCTATTGAGCATCCTAGAAGAAGACAAGGGATGAGACTGGGCTCTCTGCTGCCCGAGCAGTGACTCCAGTCACACTGCACTGTGTGGCATCTATTTAAACAAAGGATGTCAAATAGTTACCACCTACATGGCAGAGCCTGGCAAGCTACCTGTGTTGTATTTGTATGCCAAAAACTAGTAACAGTTATGGACCTCAATTCCATGACCTAAAGAATGGTTTGAGGCTCTTCCTGTCCCTGGAGCAAGCAGATGCCCTTGGGCTACACTTGCTTGCCACAGGACATATGGAGATGTTACTGGTGCCCACTCGAGCAAATAGCTGAACAACGGGAAGACAGAGATACAGTGATACAGTGATGCCAAATAGTATGTGTGGCAAAAGGTTTCCAGGCTCTTCCCACACTAAACTACTCGTAAGGTCAAGAGCTTATTTCAATTCCACCTTATCTCAGAGCAGAGCTCCAGGTCACCAAGAGGTCACGCCAGGCCCTGGAAGACCGCAAGCTCACCTGCTCTGTTCCTCTTGCCTCAGTATTCTTCCTCCCCTGGGCCTGGTCACCTGCAGGACGCTTTCTTTACACTGAGCTTGGGAGAACCATTCGCCCTTGTAGGACAGGCTCGCCTCATTTACAGCTCTATCATTCACACTCATGTAACTATCTGTCAGGAATGTGCCAGACCCCTCCCTTTCCCAGGTCATAAGGGCTAAAGGTCAGGAGAGGACCCTAGAGGGCTGACATGAGCGCTGGCCGGGTCACACTGAGCAGCAGACAAAGATTCTTTGTGTCTGGAAGACATACTTCAGAAAAAAGTTGTTTAATTGATAACTTTATTTCTCCCAGGATGAACAAGTTAATGCAGGTATGTCTAACCACATTTATGAAAGAGTGACCACTGAGGAAAGCTTATGCAGGTGTAATAAATGCAACCCCAAGAAGAGGATGTCTCTCCTGTGCTCTGCTGGAGATCTCAGGCATCTTCTATCACCAGCCAAATTTGCAGTGGGTGAAGCCCCTCACATAGCACCTACTTGGCCTTTCATACCGGCCTTTCATCATCTTTCTCTCTTCCTCCCTCCCTCACTCCCTCCCTCCCTCCTCCCCTCCTTCCTCCCCTCCTTCCCTCCTTCCCTCCTTCCCTCCTCCTTCCTTCCTTCCCTCCCTCCCTCCTTCCCTCCTTCCTTCCCTCCCTCTCTCCCTCCCTCCCTCCCTCACTCCCTCCTCCCTCCCTCCTTCCCTTCCTTCCTTCCCTCCCCTCTCTCTCCCTCCCTCCCTCCCTCTTTCCTTCCTTCCTTCCTTCCTTCCTTCCTTCCTTCCTTCCTTCCTTCCTTCCTTCCTTCCTTCCTTCCCTCACTCTCTCTCTTTTTCTTTCTTTTTGCAAAAGGGGTCATAAAGATTTCAAAGTTGAGTCCTACCTGATCATTCTTAAGACTCTAGCCTTATCTCAAAAACAGGTATCGAATACTTGTTGGAAAGAGAGACCCCTTTAAAGATGAAAAGGATGATATCGTGCATCTGGAACATTGCCAGCATAAAATACTTGCTGTGTTTTAAAAAGACAGAAAAACCAACAAATAAGTAAAGGGACTCAGAAGAAAGCAACGTGAGAGCCACCAGTTGCATATAAAATGATGGTTCTCTGGGTTGTTGTGGAACAAAGGGTGCTTCTGGGCAGAGTTTCAGACTCCTGAGGAAAGTTCTATTGTGGAGAGTCATGACCAGCTGCACTTCAGGGCTGCTCCCTGGCTCTGTCTGAGCCTGCCGGGGAGCTGTGACTCTAGGGTCTAGTCCACAGCGCCCAGCCACAAGCCTCAATCCCTGTGCTCTCTCCAGCTCTGAGCTAAAGATACATTGCCCAGCTTTGTTGGGAGCCTTCCTATGCCAACTTTTCATCCTCTCGCGTTTCTCTAGAAGCTGCATATCTCATGTGAGATGACCTTCCTCTGAGGCCGTCCTTTCTGTTGAACTCACTGCACTGAACACAACAAATCTGTAGTTTATGCACTTGCTCCCTCTGTGCAGGGACTGCAACTCCAGTCATCCATGAGTCGATTCTCTTTTCATATTATTCTTCTGCTTTTTTGGGAGGGTTGTCGGTGCCACTTCTGGGGTGTCAGGACTTACTCCTCCCTCCGTGCTCAGCAATCACTCATGGCATGCTTGGATCTGAACCAGGGTTGACCACATGCAAAACAAGTGCCTTCACCCCTGTGCTATCTCTCTGCATGCACACTCCAACTCCATCACTACTTCTGTGTCGCTTCATTCCCGAGGGCTGCCCAGAACTCTCTTCACCAGCACCAGCACCTATGTTATTGGGGTCTTCACAATATTGTCTTCACCCAACATGTAACAGTTTCATTTATTTTTTGACAGTTCTCTTCTTCCCAACCTCAAGCACAGGCCCCAGGACTCGAGGAATTACTGCATATACCCCTATCGCGAGCCCATGCTCAGCATATAGGAGCTGCTCCCATAGGATTGATGAATGAAGGGATAAATGACTTCCTAAAGTTCACACAATCGGACCCTGCAATCAATCATCTTTTAATGTTCTTCCTGGAAGCAGTGAAAGTGTTTACAAAGCAAGTATCGGACTGAAGACTCTTACCCAATCGAAACAGAAGCAGAAGCAGTGACTTGGAATTTGAGTTAAGAATCTTACCCAATTATAATAGAAGCAGGAGCAGTGATTTGGACAGGTAACGCTGTGCTGGTGCTACCGTGATTTGCAACAAAGAACTTTACAGTTGGATTCTCAGCCCCTGCCTGGGGAGGGAAGAGACACAAAATAGATATTAACAAATGAATAACACCACTGCACAAATTTAAAGCCTCATAAAGGACTAGAGAAATATTTGAGATATTTCAATGAGGTGGAGTGCAAGTTTTGCTCTCAGGAGGCCTGGGCTCAACTCCTGGCATCACCTGGTACCCTGTGGAACACTCAAGTGGCAACAATTACTGAGGTGAGAGTAGCCCCTGAAAACCACTCACTCAGTATGGACCTAAATACAAAAATAAATAAGGCTGTATAAAAATTTAGATTATGACCATATGGTTATGATAATTGGACACACTAAAACAATTTAGTGTAGACAATGAACATAAGGAAAAGACCAAATGTAACCTCTTCATTTTCAGGCAGATATATTTCAAATATAGATCTATAAAATAAAGACCTGACGTTTCCCTGTTTAAATAACAAACATTGCTAATGTATTTACTTTATGTAAAGGCAACTTCCTCCTTCCTTCCTTCCTTCCTTCTTTCCTTCCTTCCTTCCTTCCTTCCTTCCTTTTTCCTTCCCTTTCTTTTGCTCTTTCTCTCTTTTCTGCCTTCTCTTTCCTTCTTCCCTTCTTTCCTTCAGCACATGTGCTAGGTTCAGACCATTGTTGTGGTGGCAGGGACTGACTCCAGGTTGGCTGTGTGTAAGGAAAGAGCACTACTCACTGTGCTATCACTCCTGTCCTGCAATGATACGTTTCATAAACTCAGTTCTGACTCTAGAGTAGTAGACTAGAGTCAGACTAAAGTAGTTCAATGAGGACTGGAGAGATAGTTCAGAGGCAAAGGTGTTTGTCTTGCAGGCGGCCAATTCAACATCATATAACGTGTCTCCAAGCCCTACTGAGAGTAACTCCTAAGCACAGAGCCAGGAATAAGACTTGAGCATCTCCAAGTGCTCAAATCAAAACAAAAACATAAGTAATTAGTAACTTATCAATAGGCTGAGCCAAAGACAGGATTCACCAAGAAAATTAGTTATCTAAGCCAAGAACCAAGGATGATAATTGGGAGGTCATCATTTCCATGCTAAGGTTCACAATGTTGGAATTTTATCATCAATATGACAGAAATCTATAAAATAATTTTATACATATGTATTGATCTTCACTTGAAAAAATAAGCTAAAAATAATTTAGCAAGAGTATATGAGTCCTTTTTTGCCAATTTCACCCATTGAATATAATGTTATACTGAAAAGATAGCTCCATATTTTGTTTCTGATCTTTTTCTTTAACATTGCATCTTCCTAAATGGCAAAACTTCATAAATCAAATTGGGTGAGTGGGTAAAAATAATCATCGAGTTCCTAAATCACTCAAAGCAAAAAAAAAGTTTTTTTATTAGATTTTTCCCATGTGTGATGCCATGGATATTATTATCAAAATACTAGTGAAGAATCTTGGTTCTTTTCTAAATTTCCATTTCTTATCTTAGAGCTTAATAACACGCCTTGGTTTTCATACAAATACACCCCAGAGGGGTAGCACAGTTTTGAAAACCAAGACATGCCACTATTATTTCCCATTTAGGACCTGTGAAACTTACATTAGTGCCAAGTCTATAATAGAACCACAAGAACCAGTCATGTGTTCCGTTAATTAGTGATAAGACCGGATATACAACCAAGCTTTCAGCTTCATCTAGGGCACATTCCAACTTCTGTAAATGAGATGAGCTTGTGATTCAATTACAGCCTCTCTTTTCTGCCATTCAAAAACATTTTCATTCCCCCTACCTCTTTCAAAAGCATTTTCCCCATCTTTTTCAGCTTGTCATTCCTCAAAGTTTTTGGAGAAATTACAAAACCTTAAATCACACTCTTTCCTGGGATAATAAAAATACTTTAAAATTGCCAGATGCTGTTGACTTCAGCAAGAGTAATCACAGCAAGCTGTTGAAGAGAGACTGACAATATTTTCATTAGCAGGAAAGGATTAAATGAAACCATTCTCTTCCCATCAAATCACGGAACCATGTTAGGAATAGGAGCACAAACCTTTGGATATGGAACACGCACAGTCTTCGGGTACTGCAGTGACTCATCAGAGTAGAAGGAGTATTCAATAAGTGGGACTTCTGTGTCGTTAAATTGGGCATATGCTAAGAAATTGCCATTCGGAGACCACCACAGTGCGGAGTAGGCACTGAAGACTTCCTCTGAAAAAGACATAAATTGTTCTGTTATAGAAGTAGCTGATAAATTGGCTCTGGCATGCAAAATATTGTTCTCATTAGCTTTAGTAATTACAGTAGAGTTCAACTAATGAACCACTTTGCATTTGCTGGGCTTCCAAAATCAGAGTAATACAGCCGAATAAAAATAACATTTTCAAGGATAGATCTGGATTGTAAAAATAAGTAACCCGTTGGACCATTTTAGAATATTTTAGCACACAATATTTAATATAAACTCTACATTTCTTCTTTATTTTATAATCCTCTAAATTTATGCTGCAAAACATACTAAAAGTAAATTTCACACAAGGGGCTGATTCTCCTTTCTAATTTTTTCAAACCGTCAACATGCCAGCGCACTCTCCCCAACTGGGCTCATTTTTGTACTAAGCCCACAGGGTCCTGGTGGGTGGTGTGTGGCTCCAGGCTATCAAACCAATATGGTGCCCAGAGTTTACTATTCTTGGCACAAACAAGGTGTGGGAAGGATGGATTTAGAATGGCAAGGAGCTCCATGAGACCCCTACAGAGAAACATTTCCTTCGCAGAGCTCAGAAACTGAAGACTCCCTTGGATTAACACCTTCCTTTGGTGTATAAACTGATGGGAGGGGAAAGAGGGTCATAGAGAGAGGCAAAGGAAAGGAAAGATCTTGCTTTCCCAAATACTGTCAGACTGGCTCTCCCTCTCTGGCAAAGGTAGCCTCCGTGCTTGTGTGTGTGTGTGTGTGTGTGTGTGTGTGTGTGTGTGCGTGCGTGCGTGTGTGTGTTGTTGTGTTGTATGTAGGCTATTCAAGGACTCCCAATCTCTTGATTTTAAAATGTTGAACCCTCTCTTCCCAAGGAATGGGGGACTCAGGTAGACTGCGTAGAGACTGCTGGCCTTTTATCAAGATTTAATCCTCAAGTCTGTTCTGCTGTAAGTGTAAAAGTGAAGAAGAAAAAAAAGGAAACTTCAATTTTTTGTGTTAGAAAATCCTGTTATGCCAATCACTTTCCAAAGCTTGTGGTCTTGAAGTTGGAACTTTGTTCCAACTGCTTGCATTCTATAGTAGTAGTTGTAGCAATCATAATAAAATACTACATCTATGAAGAACAACTGACATTTCATGACTACTATTCATCAGTTATTTATTTATGAGCAGTTGACATCTGCTATCTTGGTTAATCATCACAAATAACTCAGTGGGTAGATGAGCAGAGTGGGTGAGGCAGCCGAGAGATCACTAATTAACCAGCACACTGCACTAAATTATCCTACGCGAACATTGCAGTCCATAAAACTCAATCTCTAGCTGTTCTCTTCCTTGCTCTCAACAAAATTCTTATAATCAGCTCTGGATTAGGCAGACTATCTTCATACCCAAGAGTGACCTTCATGAAATTAGTTTCCCAAGAAGATAGTGTTACGATTAAAATAAAGATCATTATTAACTAAACGAAAGCAGTTATCCAGTAGAGTATTATGAAATAAAGCAAAGTGAAGGCAGAAATAGACTTGGGGCCATGGGAGGGTCAGAGTGTGAAGAACAGAATATGGGTTCCTGTTGGGCCACAGCCACATCAGGACCCTGGAGCTCTACTCTTTCGCTTATGAACCTACAGATTTTCTAAACATCCCAACAAGTCTGCAAGGTGACAGCAGAGTGGATAGCACTGACATGCGAGGAGATGTGGAACAGGTGTGCTTGCGCCTTCTAAGCGCCACTCTTAAATCAACAAAACTAGCAGCAGAATTGAGAGTCTTGTTTCACACTGGCTCTGTGGAGTCATTCTTTTTACTTGCAAATGGTAGTTCAGATCTCTCTCTCTCTCTCTCTCACACACACACACACACACACACACACACGACTTCTCTGGCTATTACTTGTCTTAAACAAACCCCAGAGAAGCCTTTTGTTGTGTTTCTTTTTATTTGGGGCCACACCCTGCAGTGCTCAGAGCTTAGGTCATGTGTGAGTGTGTGGCAGGGAGTGGGATGGGGGGGGGCATATGTTCCCTCTCTTGAGTTCTTCTGGGTACCACATCGTGATGGAATCTGGAACTGAACCTGAGCCCCCAGGAAGTCCCATTTCTACCTCAGACTGGCTATTCCAGGGAGAACAGGGAGTTCATGTCTTGGGAAAAATCTAGAAGTTTTCAATCTCTACATGATTAGTCATACTAGTGACACTAAATTCTATAACTAGTTTTAACCACTTATATTTTGACCATGGGACTTTATCTTTTCGAAAGTGATTCTTTCCTGCTCTAATTTTATCCATCTAATTGAACTTGATTCACATTGGGTAAACACTAAACTAAAATGAAGTCATGAAGGAAAACTTTGTGAGAAGTTTAGGATGACTTGAGTAAGCAGGAGCAACCTGGTGAATGATTTGAAATAGTATCAAAGCATCTGACCTTGGCAACCACTGATAGGAAATGTTTTCTTAATATTTTCTGAGTTTGTAGATTGCTAGTCTGTAGTAACTTCTGGGGTAAGCAAACCTGGTTAGAGAAACATCTGATGCTGATCTGAGGTTTTCATGCTCCAGTAAAGCAGAAAAGCTACCTGCCTGCACAGAAAGGCCCTTTGTAGCAGCAGACTAAAGCCAGAGTATTGAGACACAATAAGGACAGAGGCAACTGCTGCGAACAAATGCTTGTTTGTGTTACCTGGTCTTGTGGGTGCTGAGATTCCATTTTTTAAAAATGCAACTTACTTTGGATTTCATTGAATTTACCCATTTTTAAATGAATATTTAAGTTTTTTTCTGAAAGTCTTACAGATTTTTGAGAGAAAATAAAAGTATATAGTTTCTACCTTCATAAACCCAGTCAGTTATTCCATTATATATGACGTCTTCCATCCCATCCCAGGTAATCCTCTTACTTTCCAAATGTGGTTCAAATTTAACATAGATATCATTCTTCCAAACATATGCCTAGGAAGATGAAAAATGTATTGATGAATAATGGCATGCTATAATTTATCTTAGAGTTTTGAAAAATAATTATCATTTTCTCCTTTAAAAGTTGGTATCCAAGAGTAGTAATTTCCTTATTCAATTTGTGCACCATGAAGATTCATTTATACCTTTCCTCTCATTTATTTTAATTATAAATACAAGAGCTACAAAGTCCCCAAAATAGGGTCAGAGAGAGAGTACAGTGGACATGTAGCTGAGCTACGTCCAGTCCCCAGCACTGCATGAGATCTCCTGAGAACCACTGTGATGATCTCTGAGCACAGAGATAGGAGTAAGGTCTGACGACAACTGAACACAAACCCACCCTGCAAAAAACAAACAAGCAAAAAAAGCAAAACAAAGCCCCACAAAAAATCCTAAAAAAATACTTTCTATATTGAAAATAAGTTCATAAGCATTTCAATATTGAAGTAAATGAGAAGACCAAGGAAACTGGTCAGCTCTGTAGGGTGAGGGCAATGTCTGCATTTCTTTCTTTTTTGGGGAGGGAGATGGTGGAATAAACAGTCCTTTGCATTCCTAGATGGAGAATTCAACTACAGATGAATATTGTGTCTTTCTGCTTGATTATTTTGGACTTTTTGACATTCTCCCATTATCCTTGCATTACAGAACATATGTTCATAGTGGCACCGGAAAAAAAATCTGAGGGTTAGCAAAAGGCAGGTACATGTCCTAAAAATAACTACATAAAGGGTCTTGGAGATAGCTCAAGGGCCATAAAGCACTTGCTTTGCCTGAACAAAACATGGGTTGGGGCCCAAATTCCCCCAAAAAACTAAGAGTAAGTCCTAGGAAGAGGCCAACTGGGTTCAACTGGGGGTGGTCGCAAAACAAAAAATAGACCAAGACAAGCAAACAAGCAAAACTGAGTTTAACAGGAATGAGAATTTAAGAGTTTGCTCAGCATTTCCCCAGGAAATAAACGATGCCCATAGTAGTGGTCACACACTATCAAGAACTTGCTTGTGACAGGACGTATGGAGATGTTACTGGGGCCCGCTTGAGCAAATCAATGTACTATGGGAAGACAGTGATACAGTGATACAGTCAAATCACATTTGGAGTGATGAAACTGTATCTATAGTGAACTCTTGGCTCTCTGGGGTCTGTTCTACAGCAGGGCTAGTAACATCCACATCAGAAAGATCTGGGCCATCACTAACCAATTTGTGACCTTCTGGGGACCACGAGATCCACTGGGTGTTGTTTTGAATTTTATTTTCTGTAATCAGCTGACTGGAAAAGAAAGACGAGAAGAAATATGACCAAAATGAAATTACCAAGTCGCAGTGCATTGAAAATATTGTAAGTGTGATCCATATTCCAAGGAGGCCACTAACCTTTTTTCACGTCATAAATGTCATACGAAGCAGTGTAGGAATGCCTCCATTGCTAGAGAAAAAGACAACAGACATTTCAGGATTCTGTGATTCTTGCCATTTGCTATAGCAAGTCAATATGAGAGAAAAAGTCATTTATATTGTATCATCTCCAAGCTATATCATATCTTATAATTCTATGTCTAGATTTCTGGGATTTAGATGTTAGAAAGTATCTTAGAGAACAGTTAGTACAAATATCCCTGGGCTGGAGATATAGTTCAGTGGCAGAGCACTGGCCTTGCACATAGAAGGCTGAGGGTGTAATCCTCAGCACCCCACGCTTATCCAGATTCCATCTGTAATGCAGCTCAGACGACACCCTGACAAGGCGTCCTCCAAGCAAGGACCACAGCAGGTTGAAGTGACACTTTCTATACAGACATTTTTCCTAGCATTGACCAGTTTGTTTTAGTCTCTTATATAGCAAGTTGCAAGTTTTCACTCTTCAGTTGAAAATTTCAACGTTTCTATTATTGGTGGTAATATGGAGAACTGTTCACTTCCCAACACTGATTATGAAAACAAAGGGTTATCAATTTTTGAGAGACACCTGGAAATACGTATTAAAAATTAAATACATAAAAAACCACCAATATTTTACTTTTTTGTTTTATTTTTACCACCATTAATATTTTAAACAATTATCTGAAGAAGTTAATAAATAAAAAGACAAAGAGAAATGAGAAAAAATAAACATAAAAGATAAAAGCAATCATCATGGAAAACAGACAATAGAGAAACATCAACAGTACAAACTGGTTCTTTGAAAAAGACTAATAGAATTCAAATAATGGCACTAGGGATATAGTTTAAGATATTGGAGCATGCACTTGGCATGCAGAGGAGCCCCATGTTCAATGCTGGGTCTTCAAGTTCCTCAAGCACAACCAGGAGTGACTCCTGAGCACAGAGCTGAGCCCAGCCCAGCAAGGACTATGACCGTGTTCTCCCCAGCTGGTTAAGTAGAGTCAGAGGGAAGCCAGAGATAACTCCGTGGTTAGAGCATCGAATGAGGTTACTCCTTGGTGCCGCCACACGCACTTTCTCGGCAGATCTGTTGCCTAAGATCCGGGAGCTCCACTCTGCGATTCTTGTTGCCAAAGGATTTATGTTTGTGCCACAAAGATGATTAATTCAGCAAATGAGGTGACCCCTGGGGAACACCCCCAAAAAGACGTGTCGGCACCAAAGCCAAGAAGGCTCTGGAAAGCACCACAGCAAGAATGTGTGTGAGCACCACAGCTAAGGAAGAGCCGCCTGAGGTGAATACTTAGGCCAAGGTACAAACACCACAACCCAATGCGTAGCTCCCAGCAAGCTCCACAAGTAAATGTGTGAGAAACACAGCCAGGGGTATGTATGTCTGTCCGCGGGATTCCTCTCCATCATCAGAACAATGAAAGGAGAGTGGGGGAGACTGAAACACCAGAATAAATAGGTTTAAAACATGCTGACACCTTAAGGAGGGCACCTGCCTTGCCACATACACAGGTTTGATCCCTGGCACCCCATATTATCCCGAAGTTTTCCAGGAGTGATCCCTGAGGGAAGAACCAGGAATAAGCCCTGAACACTGCTGGGTGTGGCCCAAAAGAAAAATAATAATAGCAATAATAGTGAGATAAATAAAATAAGAGTACCAGAAATGCATAAATGACCAGAATCAGAAAGGAGGGGCTGGGAAGACCATCTAATGGGTGGACACACTCTCACTAGTGAGGCCCAAATCAATCACAGAAATGATCTCCAGAGAACCAACCTGGGAGCAATACTGAGCCCCCATGGGCTGAGGCCTCAACATTAATTCAAATAATAAGAATAATATTAATACATTTTATTTTTCAAGCATGCTGGATTTCAGAAAATGCAGGAAGTTCTTATATGTTCCTCACTGCTACCTCCCCGTCATCCTCCCCTTCGCTCCACTCCCACGATTTTCTTTGTTATTAGCAAGTCAGTTGGTTGTGTACATTGGTTACAGTTGATGAAGCAATGTTGATACATTACTAACATTTAAAATCTATAGTTTACATTAAGAATTAGGTTCCCCTGTATTATTGCTTTCTTGGGTTTTGTCACATGTATAAAATATGTTTCTTTCATTTCATAATAATGTAGACTTCACTCTAGCCTACTAAGCTACCTCTCTGGGCCCCAAATCTATTCATTTAAAAGCAAATTAATTATAGCAATACCAGATGGCTAGGAAGAAGTTTCAAGTATCTCACTGAGTGTAGAAAAGGAGAAGTACAATTTCACTTTTATAGAGTAAGCAATAACTCCCCCAAAAAATGATTTTGGTGCTTAGAGTACAACTGGTAGGACTCTTGCTTTGCACACAGTGGATCCAGGTTCAATCAGTGGCATCCCAAAATGATCCCGTGAGCACCAGCAAGAATAATTTCTGAGTGTAAAGTGAGGAGTAATCCATGAGCAGGTGTTACCCCAAAACCAAAAATTTTTTAAAGAGCATTATCATATGAAGGAAAATATAATACAAAGAGGAATATATACTAGTTCCTTAATATGAGAGACCTGGTTACAGGAAAAAAGCAGGGGAAGGAATTGAACCCCAACATAAATAGAAAAATTTAGAACAGAAAATCAAAAATACATTACCACAGATACTACTTTAAGAAAAATTATGCTTATATGTGGATATATATGTCAAAAGATATTTGAAAAGAAATTATTTCTGTATAAGCTGTCCTATTACTTTAGTCCTAGAAGACATTGTAAGAAATTGTTTTCATTTCTAAACATCTGGCATCTTTTCTAGAGCAGTCCTTATATATGTTTAAGAAATAAAGAAAAAATAAAAATCAAACCTTACCTATGACCCTGGACTAGGTAAAAGTGGGTAACAGGAGGCCACCCTCTGTAAGGGGAGCGCCTCAACACAAGCCGGAGTTCTTGACCTTGGAAGCGTGTTTCCCGGCATCTTTTATCACGCTCTCATCCCTTCTGTCAGCAAGTGTTCATCAAGTCCCACTTTCCTAAGACAGGCACTCCTTTTGTTTCCTGGATTATTTTGAAACACCCCGTGCTTTTTTATGGGAAGCCTCTGAGCATAATATTTGCTAGAGCCAAAAAGTGTATTAGCTAAAGTAATTTAAAAGTTTCAAAGGGCTCAAGATCAGTTTACAGTGACACATTCCCTACAGGAGCTAAAGAGGAAACCCAGCACTTTGGAGTGGGGGTGTGTGTCATTAGCTCTTTAAATACATTCATCAGCCTGTTTAGGCTATGAACTCTGACAGCTCTCTCCAGCCAGGTGGTAGTGTATCAAACCTGGGGTGACTTCCTCGAGGAACTCACAGTTGAATGGGGGCCTTGGAGTCAGAAGCTACCAGAAAAGCATCTCCCAGCGGTGTTATGGAGGAGGGTGGAGAGAGGCAGGAATACTAGTTTAGACTTTGGGGAGCAGAACACCGTGGTTTAGTTTGGTGAGAGGGTCTTTCACCCAGGCAAGGGGCAAACGCCATCAGAGAAGAGCGAACGGGAGCGAAGAGACAAGGGGCAATGTAGCATAAAGTGATGCAAGAACGTGGAGCTGAATTGCTAAACGAGAGCCATGTGATAACGAGGGAAGGTTTCAGAGGGCACCAAGAGCAAATGTTTTCACCCTTACCTAGAAGGGAATGAAAGAGATGCTTGAGAAAAATAAAGAGCAAGACTCTTATAGACGCTTCACTTTGGGGGTCAGGGGAGACAGTGCAGATGGTGAGACTTTAGGCTGCATTAGGCTGATCTGAGCTCCCGTATGGTTCCCCCAGCTCTGCTAGGAGTGAGCGCTAACCTCAGAGCCAAAAGTAAGCTCTAAGCACCACAAGGTGCGGCTGAAAACCAAAAAGTAAAATATACAAACACAAAAGACTTTAACATCGGCCCTTCCACCACTGGGGTGTCAGGGAACTCTTCGATCTACCCCTGCTTGGCCCTTCCCTTCCCTGGTTAGCTAAGCTGAGTTAGTTCACCTGGAGGAGGCTAGAAGGACCCAGACTCTTTTTGACATGACCTTCAGGGACAGGCAGGGCAGAGAGGCACAAGCCAGTGTGCAGCAAAGGTGGTAGGAGAAGAGCCCGGGGGAGAAGCAGACCGTGACCCTCCGTGAACGAGTGGACTGAAAGGCGAGGGGAGGCTGCTGACGGTGAGGGCTCAGCACAGGCAGAATCAAAAGGAGTTTGTTGCTGTCCCAGGGGTCAAACCCAGGGCCTAACACATGCAAGGCAACTGCTCTACATTAAGCTGCATCCCTAGTACAGGGACAAAGAGAGCTTTTGTTTTTCAGAGGATTGGGTCAGCGCAGGGCCTCATGCAGGCCAGGTAAGAGCTCTCCTGCTAAGCTGAGTTGTTGATTCCTAGCACAAGTTTAAAAGAGCTCTTTGAAAACTGCCTGAAAGAATGAACGAGGAAGGAAGAGGAAGGAAGAGGACAGATGAAAGTAACAAGAGCAGTGAACAGACTTAAGTACACCGCATACACAGCGCAACTCGAAAGTGATCATTATGGTGGTCCTGCTAAGGTCTGCCAGTGCAATACACCCTCAGTACACACCAAATGGTGCTTATTGAACTTGGCTAGATGGAAGATTTTAATAGTGTTTACTTTTCTGGTTCTGCTCAACCTTACGGTTTTAATATGTTTGTCTTTATCATGGACAACTGTTACTTAGTGATTCTCAGTCTGTTTGCTCACCAGAAAAATATATGCATTATTAAAAAGCACATAAATGTATGTTTGTATGTACCTATGTATCTATCTCTTTCTCTCTCTCTATCTATCTATATCTATCTATCTATCTATCTATCTATCTATCTATCTATCTATCTATCTCTCTCTCTATCATCTATCTATCTATCTATCTATCTATCTATCTATCTATCTATCTATCTATCTATCTATCTATCTATCTATCTATCTATCTATCTATCTATCTATCTTTCTGTCTGTCTATCTATGTTAGATGGTAAATCTAACCAGAATTACCCTCACAGGGTTTTTTCATTTTTCTACATGTGCTCCCTTCAGGGCACTGATGGCCAGCACTAAGGCTCCCTTTAGAATCCTTTAGATATGGTGGGTCTTGTAGGCTGGGAGGTGTTAGGGACAACCCCACAAGGTCACTTCAGGAAGGGGCAGGGAGCAGGTACAGCTGTTAGGGTGCTTGTCTGGCGGTGTCCCACCACATTCAGTAAATGGCCTCCTCAGATGATCTCCTGAGCATCACGCATGGCTAGATGCGGTTCTGAAGACTCCCATGAGCTTCTGGGCATGTCCCTGGAGCCGTGCAGTGGCGGTGCTGGTCTCCCTGGCACTGCACGGCCTGAGCTCCCTCATGTCCTAGGGCCCTTACACTGAACTGATGGCCTGGCTGACTACGAGTCTTAGAGGGGGCCCTAGATCTTTTGAGCGCAGTTGGTACTTTCTTCCAAACCTCCCTTCTCCCCCCAATAGAAAATCTCCTCAGGAGGATGAGGATTACATCTCCTTGTGAAGACAAAAAGGGTCATGCCAAGAACCATGGAGTCCGGGTATCAATCAGAGTTCCTGCATGAAAAGCACATGCCCTCAGCCCTGTGAGATGTCTCCTGGGTCCAGTTTACCTCTTTGTAAAGCAAATACTTAGAATATAAAGGTTGAGAAGCATTACTCATACACATGACAGGCAAAATCCTAGCTCTAGCTTATTTATACTTATTATAATTCCTTTCATTAGCTAATGTTTTAGTATCTATATTATATACTATTGATATGTATATGAATAGTATATAATATACTATTCATAATGCTTAGTATCTGAAAATTACATATTAAGACATTTGCTGAGAATTTATTTAATGAACAAGTTTTAGATGCTGAATTAAATGAGCTTTTCATAAATATTGCATTATATATATAGGTGTTTACCTTAAATGATCATAGATATAAAATCAGTTAAGAAACATTTCACTCATTGTAATTATTAAATATCACATAAAAATAAGCGCTTTCTCTTACCTTCACATAGTTGTACTCTAAGAGAACAAACAGTCTATCAGGAGAGACTAAAAATATTATTTACGGTATATCCAAATTGATCCTGACAATCAAAGAGAAGAAAGAACATTTAAAAAATGCTTTATTTAACTGTGATTGCTGAGCACTTATTATGCACAGGTTATGTTTTCAGACATGTACTGGTGCCTTGGGAGCCCCAGGCTAGGAGGGGTAGCAAACTCCTCCCCAAACCACCAAAGAGCAAGGAGGACAGTTATCAGGATGGAAGGACCAGGGAGGAAAGGTTTAATTCTAATCAAGAAAAGCTTCCTAAGAACTGTTTAAGAAGAGGTAGAACCTCTCAGTAGGGAGCGAGCATGTGAACAATAGCCCAGGTATAACAAAGGATATACATGTTTAGAGACTATTTGAAGATTGGGGTAACTAGAATGCAGTATAGGACATGTCAGAAGAGAAAGAGGTAAGAGGGTGTAAAATTAGAAAAATAACTGGGACTCAAATATAAGAAGCAAAACTACAAACTACTGTTGTCATGTGAGAGTAATAGGATCATCTGTCTTTTAAAAGATACTCAGTGACAAAATAACTGAGGCAAGATGAAAAGGGGTAGGATAGAGTGGGGTGGGATGGGATGGGACGGGCTGGGATGGAATGGGACTGGCTGGGATGGGATGGGATGGGATGGGATGGGATGGGATGGGATGGGATGGGATGGGATGGGATGGGATGGGGTGGATGGGATGGGGTGGGATGGGATGGGATGGGATGGGATGGGGTGGGATGGGATGGGGTGGGATGGGATGGGATGGGATGGGGTGGGATGGGATGGGATGGGGTGGGATGGGATGGGATGGGATGGGATGGGGTGGGATGGGATGAGGTGGGATGGGGTGGGGTTGGATGGGATGGGATGGGATGGGATGGGAGGGGAGGGAGGGATGGGATGGGAGGGAGGGAATCAGAGGGGATTGGAGGGAATGGGGTGGGATGGAATGGGATGGGGTGGGATGGGATGGGATGGGATGGGATTGGGTGGGATGGGATGGGGTGGGATGGGATGGGAGGGGAGGGAGGGGGTGGGATGGGAGGGGAGGGAATCAGAGGGGATCGGAGGGGATGGGGTGGGATGGAATGGGATGGGATGAACGGGAAAGGGATGGGATGGGGTGGGATGGGATGGAGTAGGATGGGATGGATGGGATGGAATGGGATGGGATGGGATGGGATGGATGGGATGGGGTGGCCAGGATGGGATGGGATGGAATATGGTAGGGTGGGATGGGATGGGTTAGGGTAGGGTGGGATGGATGGTATGGAATGGATGGGATGATGGGATGGGATGGGATTATGGGATGGGATGGGATGAAATGTGGTAGGGTGGAATGGATGGGATGGGATGGGGTAGATTGGGATGGATGGAATGGGATGGGAGGATGGATGGCATGGGATGGGTTGGAATGGGACAGGATGAATGGGATGGGGTGGCTAGGATGAGATGGGATGGGGTAGGGTGGGATGGGGTGGCTGTTATGAAATGAGATGGTGTGGGCTGGGTTGGGCTGGGATGTAGTGGGTGGGATGGGATGGACTGGGATAGGGTGGGATGAGATGGGTGAGCTTTGATGGAATGGGATGGGGTGGGGTGGAATGGGATGGGATTGGATGGGTAGGGTGGGATGGGGTGGGCTGTTATAAGATGAGATGGGTGGACTGGGTTGGGCTGGGATGTAGTAGGGTGGGATGGGATGGAATGGGATAGGGTGGGATGAGATGGGGTGAGCTTTAATGGGAGGGGATGGGGTAGGGGTGGAATGGGATGGGATTGGATGGGGGTAGGTTGGGATGGGGTGGGCTATTATGAGATGAGATGGGGTGGGCTGGGGGTGGGCTGGGATGTTGTTGGGTGGGATGAAATGGGATGGGTTGGGGTGGGATGGAATGAGATGAGGCGAGTTGTTTGCAGCCTTAAAATTGGATTATACAGTGGTCCCTTTGTTTATAAGATAAGCCAGAAACACAGAACATACTACTGAAGTTTAAACAAGCTTTTGGACCAGGACTATCTATAGACGTGGAACTAGAAAACACGACATTATGTCGGGATAATGGGGTTTGTGGAAAAGATGACAGAATATAAGAGGAATTCTGAGGGTTTGTTAGAAACTTGGAGCTTAGTGATTTGGAGGAAGGGGAACAGCAAGTTTTTAGTCTGCAAGAGAGTGAAGGGCAGGTACTGGTTTAGCTTCAGGCATGGCATGCAAATGCCTGCAGGAGGCAGAAAACCAATCAAAAAACACTAGAGAGATTGAGTTTAGACCTTGGGAGGAGGTTCCTGTAAAACCTGTGCGTGAGAGTCAGGCTAGGAAGGAAAGTCCCTGTACTGTGGCAGCAGATGAGCCTGAGAGAAGGCGAGTGCACAGCGGGGAGAGAGGCTGCAGAGCACTTACACATGGGAGCAGGAGCGAGGGAGGAAGAATCACCAGAGCTAGAGAGCAGCAAGGGGAGCTTTGGGAGAGTCACAGCGCCAGGTGTTGCAGAGTCCAGCAGGGTGGGAGATGATCATAACTCGTGATTTGAAAGGTTACGAAAAAAGAATCGTCGGAATTTCCTTAAAGCATGAATTATGTGATTAAACATACAAATGTACTGTTCGGCAAGAAAGTGCTGTAGTTTCCAAATTGAGCGTTGACTATCAAGATATTATTTTCTTGTTTGTAGAGATACTCTTTATCTAAAGAGAGAAAAATGGCCACAGCATTATTTTAGTTGCTTTTAAACATCTTTGTAAGATAAACATTATGCAATAAAAAGTTAAGACCTAAGTTCAGACGCATATTAAGTAAACATTTCTAAGTTAGGAAAACAAAATGGTGAATATTGCACTAGTATGCATTCATTTTTCTATCATTATTGGCAAGGCTTAAATTTGCATTTAAATTTTATAGTATATATCAAATAAATATAGTTTCTGTCTTATCTCCCCTGTTCCCTTAACTAGGAAAAATGTACTTTCCCATAGTGTATTGAAAATCAAGGATATCTCCTACTGCCATTAAAAATTGTGCCTCGGAAATAACAGGAATGAATAGCTGCTTAATAAACTTACTCCCTTTCTCCCAAATCCTTACCAGAAATCCACAGCAGTGAGTAAGACTTCGTTCTAATAGTACTCTTTAAATAATCTTGGAGCGTGTAGGTCCGGCGGTTGTCAATTTCACCTTTGTCAGTCGAGGGACAAAAAAAAAAAAACTGTTTTAGCAAAACTGTAATTCGTATGCAATTTAAAAAATTGTTCCCTACAATAACACTGGTCACAAAATAAAACGCAAAACACATTTTTGAAGTCTCTGAACCAGGGATTGAAAAATGCATTTGTCTGTTAAAGAGCACACGTCTGGGGATAGTTCACTATATTACTGCTGTATTAGTAAATTTCACTATTAAGATCTCTATCAACAAGTCCCAGGGAATTGTATAATGTGGTTATATTCATATTTTTAAAAGCAAAGGTAAAACTACTTATTAGAATTTTTAGTTTAACAATCTTTCATTCATCCTCTGGTCTCTTCCTGTCAGAAAACGTTCATTCTGCTGCTAATATTCACTAATTCACATATTTATTCTGTTTTGTCATTCATCAATTCTGTTCTTATGCTGCACTCAAGGGTGAATTATGTAATGCTTCTCATTTTCGTTTTTGAAAATGTCTTATTTAGCCAAATAAATACAAAAAATGTTGTCATTTTAACTTGCAGTCTATACTTAAAAGACACTAAAGAGCACTTTCACCTTCTCCTTTTCCATACGAGGTCTCTGAGATCTGGAATATACTTATGATACTCAATTCAGCCGGCACAATGCCAGGCGATCACTCCGTGTTCATGTAACAGACAGCAGAGCCCAGCGCATTCTTGTCAGAAGCTCGGGTCCACTTTCAAGCCTCACTCGGCACAGATCTTTAGCTTTAATCTTTAAGTCATCCCGTCACCCAGGTCTGGGATGCTCTCTTTCTATGGTCACTTTTCCTTCAACTTGATGGAAATTTGATGGAACTCATTTTGAATTCAGCTCCATTCTCTTAACTCTCTGATGACAATTTTTCAATTTCTTACTTTGACTCAATTTGTTAGCCACTCCAGGCCTGATAGTCTTCAGCTTCTTGGCTCTCCTCTACCTCCCTCCTTCCTTCATTCTTTCTAAGAACTCCAGAGAACGCAATTATCTGAGCTTCACAAATATTTTCCAATGAAATGATTGACAAAATCTCTACTCATTACCTTAGAAAACCACAAACTAAGTTCGTATGTCCAGTGTTGTGTTGGATATTTGTAGCCACCTTTTCCCACTCTATTCTTAACTGACTAAAATAATTGTCTTCCTTTTTGGGCAAAACATGGATCAGGAGGTCTTGTCAAAGGTGGACTCTACCGCAAAGGTGTGGGAGTCAGAGGTGAGGTAAGACAGAGAAAGGAACAGTGTGCTAATAATCGCTGAAAATGATAAAACCAGCCTAGAACTGAGCATTGAATATAGGCAGGCAAAGGGATACGCATAATAACCTCTAAATGTATGTATTGCAATCCACATGTGTAAGAGAAGTGGGAGAGAGAGACATATATATATATATATATATATATATATATATATATATATATATACATAAAGAGAGAGAGAGGGAGAGAGAGAGGAAAGAGAGAAAAGAGACAAAGAACCTATCATAGAGGCAGGCTAGGGGAGGGGGAGGGAATTGGGGACATTGATGGTGGGAGATGGGCACTGGTGGAGGAATGGGTGCTGGAACACTGTATGACTGAAACCCAAACATGAACATCTATTTTAAAAATAAAATAAAATGAAATAAAATGGGCGCGAGGAAAAAAATTAATGGTCTTCCTTCCAGAATTAGTTTTCCCTGGTACACCCTTAACACAACAGCGGTGCACAACCCCTCCCCAGCAACCTACACAGTATCAAACACAGTGTAAAAGAAAGTGCCAAACTACTACAAAGCTCCTCTCTTAAAGACAGGGGGTAAGAGGGAAAGGGGGCAGAATTGGTGAAGGGAACTGATCACTGGGAAAGGGATGGGCGCTGAAACACTCTATGCCTGATACACATTTTTTTAATGTTGTTAATCCATGGTGACTAAATAAAAGTAAAAAATAATCTGTGGTTGTCACAGAGAACAAAAATCAAAACCAAAATTAGTTTTCCCTAAGGATGCCTATGCTTTTCAATTCTGCTATTGGGGTCCCAAATTCAAAGTTTGAAAGTCATTTTTGGTGCCTGTCTCCCTTTATTCAGCCAATTCTGTTGACTCTTGCTAAAATTGTTTTTTTTTTCCAGGACTCTCTGTGGTTAGGTCTCTGATTCCAATTCCTCCAGGGCCGCAGGAATGGAGTCACTTCCTTAAGCAACCCTTAGAGCTCTGGAGCCGCAGTTCAGTGCCGAGGGCTCTTGTCTTGCATGTAGCCAGTCCAGGTTCGAGCCCCAGAACCTATATAGACGATATAGACTAGATGACCTATGTAGACTATATCTCCCAACCCTAATAAATGACCACCCCAAATCTTTTAATGTTTCCCCCTGGCCTAAAAGAGAAATCAAACTCCTTAGCCTGAAGTAGTCTCCATCATGGGGCACTCTTGAAGCTCACCATTCTCTTCTGGTATGAACAAGCGAAGTCTCAGAAATCTGCCACTGAACCCAGATTTTCTTGAGTTTCTTCTCCACTGTTTCTTTTCTTAAGACTTAGCTAGTTTGTGTGTATTTTCACACGTGTGTGTGCATGTGTGCGTGCACGCGTGTGTACATGTGTGTGCATGTGCCTTTGTGTGTGCCTCTTTGGTCGACATTGACGCTACTCAACCAGATCACCTTTTCTTTGATAACAGAATCTTGGGTTTTATTGAAGGATTTTCATGTTCTTCTCCCTTTCCCCCTAATTTTTTTTTTAGAAGTCTTTCACCAAATTCTTTTTCCATATATACACAATATACACAGATGCCCTTGGACTATCTCGCATGTGACAGGACGTATTGAAATGTTACTGGTGCCCACTCGAGCAAATCAATGATCTACGGGAAAACAGTGATACAGTGATACGCAAAATTAGTTTCCATCCTGCACATAATTTTCTGTAATTGCAGTTTTTAATATTTTTTAGGATTGAAAAGACAAAGAACCTTATTTGTTTTCTGATTTACCATCTATGGAAAGGTGATTCTCACAAGAAACAATCTTCCAAGAGATGTTCTAGAGGTTTGATTTCTTTGGTGCTAATATGATAGCAGTCTTCTTTCTATCTCTAATACCTTACGTTTGACTTAATAAATCTCTAAATCTACTTTGTTTTATTTACTTTTAGAGCCATAGTTTGCAAAATTAAAGGAATTTTAACTATCTTTTTATTTTCCAATTCAGTCCTCCGTTTTTCTCCTAAAGTTAGCAAGATATTTGTGTTTGTGAGCAAAAATGGAGCAAAAAAAAGGGTACAATCAGCTTTTGAACTTGTTAAACTTCCAACAAGAAAGAAAGTCTTGGTCTGTGAAGAAAGCTCAAAGGGCTGCAGCCCTCCATGGTCCTCTGAGCACCAGTGGGAGGGCCCCCCAAAGTAAAGCAAGCCATATTTAAAAAAAAAAGAAAGCAAGCCTTGTCCTTCAAATATTGTTTGAAGCTCATATTGAGTTACTAAAACTACATATCTGGATCTGCTCACTAAATGCCCCTCAGTTATTTGTATTCATCTGTTCACGCTTTCATATACCACATATAAATAAAGCAGCCACTATTTCAAAGACGCTGCTGAGGACACACACCCTGCTTTCAAGTTTTAATGGACCAAAAAAGTAGAAAAGTAGCCAAATTAGTATAGTTCAAAGTACAAATAGTTGTATATGGTCGCAATCATAATACACAATTTACATACACACTTTTACTTTGTGTGGAAGTGAGCAATCTATTAACCTTAACTTTAGAAAAAGGCTTCACTTGGACACGTTCACACACAGGAGTGTCACTCCTTAATGAAGTCAGGGTTCAAGGTTTGAGATGGTTTAGGAGTTTGGGATCTGTAGAGTTTACTGGTAAGCACTTTAATAATCCATGTTCTCTGTCCAGGGTGGAATATAGTGTTCAGTTTCCTTCTTCCTCACACAGGTGTGTCCATAATCTCGAGGCAAGAAGTGTGATCTTTGAGTTCTTGTGGAGTTACAAGGCCTCGATTCTATGTGCTTCAATAAATTCTTCTACTAAAGGACACAGGCTTTGCATCTGAGTAAAACACCTTGTGGCCAGAGAGCTGAGGAGAGATTGAGGATGAGAACCAATTGTGGCTACCAGATTCCCTGGGGCTTGAAAGACGCCAGCCTGGATAGGGTGGTTTGACTGGTCCTCCCTGGTCTTCCCCGTTTTTTTTTTTTTTTTTTTGCTTTTTGGGTCACACCGGCGATGCTCAGGGGTTTCTCCTGGCTCTGCACTCAGGAATTACTCCTGGCGGTGCTCAGGGGACCATATGGGATGCCGGGGATCGAACCCTGGCCGGCATGGGCCGGCGTGCAAAGGCAAATGCCCTACCCGGCTGGGCTATCGCTCCGGCCCTCTTCCCCGTTTTAAAGCTGGCTAATGTCCAGAGGGCTGCTCTCTAACATGAAATTCTCTTTTCAGTGGTAGAGAGACAGTATGCCGTGAGCCAGGAACATGTGCTGTTCAAGGTTCCTCGGCCGCATTTGGTCCAGGCTGCCTCCTTCTAGATGGACAATTTGTGCTTGAGAGTTCTCTGAGAGGCAGGAGGTAGGTCCGGCACCACCTGGCACTGCCTATTCCCTCAAGTACAAGTGGGAGCAACCCTGAGTATGGAGCCAGGAGTGGTTCTTAGGCACTGTCAGGTGTGGCCCCCAAACCAAAAGCTAAACAGAAATACAGGAACATTACAATAATCAGTGCAGATTTCCTGTGATGTCACCTACCCCAGAAGCTGCTCTTCCCACCCATGGTGCCTTTCTATTCAGCACTTACTCCTGTCTACTCAATGGCTGCTCAATCCATTTGCTCATCAAACTGAAGCTTTTTAAAGCCCACACTTTCTACCACATCGAGTTTTATTCTGCTTAAATGAGGCTCAGCAAGATTTTGACCCAGCTGCTGATGTTTCTAATGTCAATGTTTTAATTATACCACTGTGAAATATACAGTTATAAAGCTGTTCATGATTGGGTTTCAGGCATACGGTATTCCAGCACCCATCCCTCCACCAGTGCACATTTCCCACCACCAACGTCCCCATCCAATACCCATCTTAGGGCTACACTCCCGCTCCGCTTTGACCTAGGACATCTGGGGTAGCCCAGGCCACCCCCTGGGTTTGTGAGGGGCTCCTCCACTCTTCAGAATGACCCTGCAAGCTGCTTTTCAGATTCTGGCTCCCAGGAGCAGAACAGCACTGCTAAATTGGAGCAAGTGGAACAACAAATGTTCCTTGGTTTTTGCCTTGCCATTTGATAAGCAGTGCACATTGGAAGATACTCTGAAACATCTAGATAAGCGAGTTCTGTGAGACATGAGTGCCAAGTCCAGGTTTTGACCTTTAGCAAGTTCAGAGATTGCTGCCAAGCTCCAACCTATTCTGTCAAATGCATAGAGGACATGCCTCGCATTTCCTCTTCCTTGTCTACTTGCTCGTTGATGGGGCACTGCTGTGGCAACAGATGAAGGTCTTTGGCTGCTTGTGTGGTTTTCCTGGTGGGCCTGGGACGTGGCGTTCATTTGACTTATCAGTTCAGAGCAGTGTGCTCGCCAAGCAAAGCAGTTAATCATATGTTACCCATCAGCCTATACAGAAACTCTTCCATTCACTCCTCTTTAATTCAAGAATCAAAAAAAGGTTAAAAACCTTATACTTCTCTGGTTGGAGAAGAGACTATGTTGAACCACAAAAGGAAATATATTATTATTATTAGTCAAAATGGTAGAACAGTAGCTTTTGTAATGCTTCTCCCTAATACACTCCTTAAAATATCCAGTATCTTAATGAATCGTTGCTAACAAACCAAATTTCTCCTAAATAAAAGTAATTACAGAATGATCAGATCCAAATCAGAGTGTTCCATAGAATATTCTAGCTTTGACCGATTGCTACTTTACGATTATAGACTATTTTGAAATATTTAATACACATTGATAACAAGCTGTTTTGGTAAATAAATGGCTAATGAAATACGACTAAAGAGAAATGTGCTCTTTATTGCTCAAACTCATAAAGTTATTAAACACAAGAAAAAGATATCTGGCTATAGAGTTCTTGTGTTCCATATGGTAACCAGTTAACATTTTCTATCAATGCTAAAGAAATAAAATGAGTTTAATTTAGGATTTGATCTAGCAAAATAGCAACTTTGACATAGGAGCAGAGGAAGAAAACTCAAGTAGGCAGAAGAGTTGACCAGAATCTCCTCAGGCCCTGTTTTTATGCAGCAGCAGATGGAGGCTACCACCCTTCGCTGGTATTTGATTCAACAAACACCAATGAAAGGATTAGTCCCTGTTGGTTTTGAAACTAGAGATCCTGGATTTCAGCCTAGATTCATTTCTTACACTGGGTCCTTGGGAAAATAACCAAATCTTTTTAAAACTTCATTTTTTAATCTATAAAATCAGAATAATAGCACTATCTCTCCCTAGGGGTTTCCATGATAAAGTGAGATAATATCAATAAACAGTTGAGCTTAGGGCTTAAAATTGAAGAAGTCATTCTATTACATTATGCTATTTTATTTTGTCCCAAGTATGTGCTAGACAGTCAAGTATAAAAATGAAGAAAGAATCTCCCCCTAGAGACCTAGCTGTGCTGCTGAGAGCAGGATAACTCTGCAGTACAATAACACCCATTTAGTCTAGCTATGCACATTGCTCCAACACTCCTGAGACTTCATACGAGTATCACATTATGAGAATATCCAGGATAAGTACGGTCTAATCCGAGGACACATGAGCATAGCTTTCTCCCACTGAGACATCTAATAACATCCAAAGCATTCACAGTGGACATCAGCAGTTCATAGCATAGAAAGAAAACATTTCACTCTGTGGAATTTAGGGGTTTGTGAAGAGAGAAATTTCCTTGATTACTCAGGAATTCAATCATAGTCACCAGACTCACTTTTTAAATAAGAAGAACATTCAGGCCTAGCATGTAGCTTGTGAGAAACACATTAGCATTGAGTTGAAGCCTGTAAACTGGGACTGTGTAACCCATGAGACACTCTAAGATCAGGGCCAAATAATCAATTTTTTTGTTAGGGTCCAGAAAGATAGTACAGGGTATAAGGCACTTGCCATGCTTGAAGCTGATCCTGCTTCAATACCTGGGAGAGAGCCCTGGGTACAAAGCCAGGAGTAACCACTGAGTACAGCTGGGTAAGGTCCCAAATATTCCCCCAAATATTTTGGAGTATAATCACAGTATATAAAGGCACTGAAATACCAACCTAATGGTACCATTCACCTTTCTCAGTATAAGAACTGTTTGGTTAAAAGCAAACAACTTTACAGTTGTCCTGCTGACTCTACCTACCTCCTCCTCTTCTTCCACGATCACTCCATTCCAACTCTCCTTGCCCTCCAGGTATTCCCCCAGGCCCACTTCTGCTCCAGAAACTGAAATTTCTATACCTTGGAATATGCACACATATGTACACACATATATGTGCATACATATACATGTATATATGTGTGTATATACACACATATATAAATTTATATGTGTGTGTGCCTGGGATATTTTTCCCTTAGGCATGCCCAAGGTTCACTCTGTCAGAGCTTTAAGTTCTTTATTCCCCCTCCCTTGGACCGTGCAACTTCCCTGCTCATAGCATCAACTATGTATTGGCTTTTCTGTGTTTCCCCATCCCCTTAGTAGTAACATTATCTAATTTACTATTTATCTAATTCATTTATCTCTGTGTTACCTGCCTTCTTTGATTGAATTTAAACTCCATGAGGACACTGGTTTTGTAGCGCTTTATTTTGTTTACTGATTATACTACTAGAACCTAGAACAGTAGCCAACACATGTAAGTTTAATTCCAAGAGGTCTTGAATGGAAAGACAGAAGCCAGACCATGCAAATACTAGGACACCAACTCAGGAATACAACCACAGTCTCACAGTTCTACACACAAGCTTTGTGAACAGCAAGTGATCATAGTCGTAGGGAAGACTGGTAGACAAGTAGGCAGAAGGGTTGACCGGAGCTCCTCATACCCTGTCTTAAGCAGCATCAGATGGAGGCTACCACCCTTTGTTGGTATTTGATTCAACAAACACCAATGAGAGGTTTGGTCCCTGTTGGTTTTGAAACTAAAGATCCTGAATTTCAGCCCAGATTCATTTCTTGCACTGGGACCTTGGGGAAATTACCAAATCTTTTGAAACTCTGGTATTTAATCTATAAAATCAGAAGGGCCTATAGTAGAGGCTCAGTTTTCAGACTGCCACGAACTGTGACTAAGCTATCTCTTGCCTCTAAGTCTAGGCCAGCCCTTCACTCACACTCTCTCAGCTTAAACTGTATGCTTCTGTTCTCTGTCCTGTACAAGCCGGGAAGAAGAACTATTTTCCTGGGCCCCTGTGTCCAAAGACTTCCTGTTCGGTCTGCCACTGGGGGAAACTAGAGAAGAATGGATTCAGCAGAAGAGGAGCGGCTTCCATTTTCCCTTTCTGATCCTGTCAGTATGCGCCCAGAAGCATCTGTCACAACCACCAGTTTCTTTTGGAAAACCCAAATCTGAACTCAATCTGCTTCCTCACGCCTCCTCTCCTATCTCCAGAAGCATCCGCTATCTCACGCTCACTGCAGGACTGAGCCCAGACCTCCTGCGTCCCTCTTCTTCCTTTCTTCCCAGGGGTAAGCAACTGACCCCGGTTATCTCTTTCTAACCTGTTTCTCTTTCTAATCTGTATTGTTAACTTCTATATTAAATTTTACTACTGAAAAATCAACCATGATTTCTGTTTTGGTCACGTAACTGTACTAAGTTTGATATAAAACATAGATACCTTATCTATAAAATAAGGTCAAGGGTAAGAACACAATATCCTCCTGGCTCTGCAGTTAGGATAAAAAAGACCACAATGACAATGATAGTTGGAAATGATTGCTCTGGATAAGAACTGAGTGCTGAAAAAGAGGTAAAGCGAATGATACCTTTTCAGTACATGTACTAAAACCATAGTGCTTAAAAGGAAGAAGAGAAAATGAGAGGGGGAGAGAGAATGTGTTTGTCATAGTGTCAGGCTGCAGAGACAGTGGGTGTAGGAGGGAAATAGGACATTGGTGGTAGAAATGTGCAGTAGTGAAGGGATGGGTGTTGGAACATTGTTTGACTGAAATCCAATCATGAATAACTTTGTAACTGTGTATATTATGGTAATTCAACTACAATTTTTTAAAGAATGCAATATCAATTGGATAAGACTGAACCACAGGTTGACACACTTTTTCTAAAAGGACCAGATCATAAATATTTTAGGTTTTGAGGCTATATGTTTCTGTTTCAACTTCTCAAGTCAGTCATTGTAGTCTGAAATAGTCACAGACAACATGTAAATGAACAAATGTGGCTGTGTTCCAGTAGTGTTTATTTACAAGTATGGAAGTCTAGCACTAGCTATAGTTTAAAGACCCTATATAGACATTCCAAAGAATTGCGAGCAGCATAAAAAATAAAATAAAATACTCCCAAGATTGGTGCTAAAAGATAGTCGGTGACCTCAAAAATTTAATTGCTTAAAGCAATAACAGCATCAGAATCAGACACCAAATTATACTTCAGAAAAATGAAGTGGGCAGAAGATTCACATCTCAAAATTAATTCAAGATAAAAATGTATAGCCTTTGAAGAAATGCAAAACCAGCGGGGATTAGGGGGTATGTGAATTTACACTGAGGGATTTACTTGCCTTCATCCAGTCAGGAACTAGGAAAGAGCACACACAGGAAAACTAATTAAGCTGGTATCATAGCTGATTAATTCTTTTCTGAAATAAATCCCCCACCCCTGAATATAGTTTCTCCATCTTCCCTTGTCAGAGTTTTTCTCGGAATAAATGAGACCAGTACAACAGCTGCCAAAATTAATATTTGTAAATTGTTTATACCCCACTATGTTGAGTAAGATTAGGCCACTGTAATCTAATGTGATGAGAAACACTTGAAAGGTGGAAATGTCTTAACTGCATGAATAAATAGTGCACAGGTTTATGAAACATAAAATAATTTTAGCAGAGGATTAGTTTCTTTTTAAAAATAACTCAGAAGTAATTGTAATGAGATGTCATTAGATATTACAAAGCAAGCTAAGCATGATAAAATTTCTGTTAGAGATAAAATTGATGGAGATTTCCAATTTTATTTGGGGAAATGCAAAAACTCAATAGGTGAAAAAAATTCATTGAAGAATTTTCAAGAAAACTTTAGAGACATAGTCAATAAGTTTAACTGTTATCAGTAACAAGTATTTGCATTACTGAGTGCCAAGTTCAGAAAGATTTTAAAAAGATCATTTAAAGTGACATTTTAAAGAATGTGAACGGGGCGGAGTGATAGCCCGGTTCAATCCATGGCATCCCATATGGTCCCCAGCACTGCCAGGAGTAACTCCTGAGTGCAGAGCCAGGAGTAACCCCTGAGCATCGCGGTGTGACCCAAATAGTAAAAAATAAATAAATAAATAAATAAAGAATGTGAAGCAAGTTTATTTTAGTATCTGCCACTGGAATTATCAAAAGTCTCAGACTCAAGTCACATGACCAGTATCTTGTTCAAGTATCTTGTTCAGTGTTGGAATAAGGCAATATTGCACCAAAATCTGGTTAAAAACATTTTTAAATAATCTAAGAATTTAGGAGAGGGATTGAACACAGTACATTCTACATTAGTAGTTTTTTCAATTGTCATAGCTAATCGAACTTCATGAAAGTATTTGATTTCAATATTTGCAACCAATCTAAAATGGTTATATTATTTGGATTAGACTGAGTTGGTAGGTGACATTAGAACATAGTATTTCCCCCCAAGTCAAGGAGGTAACAATTCTTCCTGAAGACCCTAGAGCTTTTCTAAGGTCTGTTGCTAAGGATCACCACTCATGAGTGTCTTGGAAAGGAAGTTGTACTTCCCTCATTCTCTCTTCATGAACATCTAGTGAATCCCATCATCTTTCCCCCAAACTCATAAAAAGCGGTCATGCATATTTTACAATGGGTTTATTTCCCTCATATTTCTCATGTCTAGATCTTACGGAACACAATGCTGAATAACTCAGGCCCTGAAGTACATGTTTCAATGGAGTATGGATTTATACAACAAAAATATCCTATGATTTCTCCTTAAAGCAAAAGTCACCATAATGGATTGGTTTTATACCATGATTTCTATTTCTAATGTGTTTCCCTGCAACCACTGTATAACTCTTTCCTCTGCACTCAGAAGACAAAGTTGGTCTCATCAGTACATGAAGTTCCTGTCTCGTGGATCTCTAAAGCACTTTCTTCTCATCTCTCCTCCAAACATCTTCAGTTTCTTGTCACTGATTTCCTTTCTCTGATGAATTCTTACTGTCCTTAAGCACACCTAGAGTGCATCTACCTCTAAAAATATTCACCTTGACCCTGTCGCCTACTGTGCCATTTCCTTTGATCTCTTATTATACACATTAATTAATTACTTAGATGACCAATCTACATCTGTGACTTTCATTGTCTCACCTCCCCTCCTCACACCCCATTATCTACCCCTTACTTAACACTGCAATCCCTCTTCCCCGTATCTTCTTTGAAACTTATTTCTTCAACATGCAATTTACCAGTATATTAATTTCTATCATTACTTAAATAGTTAGTCTAAAAAGACTTATGTAAGCTCAAACTAAGCTTATGGAATTAGTTTATCTTTGTCAAACAGTTGCTAGCACTATAAGTCAGGAGGCAATTATGTTCTGAAACTAGAAGCCTGAATCCCACATTTAAAAATATAAGAATTCCCATTAAAATTAGACAGTATCTAAAAGTATTGATTAAATTATTTTGCTATGATATATAATATAATTATATTATTTATTAAATAATATATTTAACCAATAATATAATAATATTGATTAAATTAGTTTTGGTATGATATATAATACATATATTAATTATGGTTTTGGACCACACCCATCAGTGCTCAGGGCTTATTTCTGGCTCTATGTTCAGGGGTTCTTCCTGTCATTGCTGGGGAACCAAATGCAGTGCCAGAGACCAAAGCTGGATCATCTATATACAAGCCAAATGCCAGACTTGCTGCACTAAGGGAATTCTTTTAATTTTATCAGGTTGCATTGAGATAAGTAGTGTCTTCACCAAGTCTGGAATCTTAGAGTATAACACCATGGAAATAAAGCTTCCCAGATGTAATTGGTTACAATGCTGTCACATTGGATTGAGGTGGGCTGAAGTCCAAAGACTTATGTCCTTCCAAGAAAGCCATGTCTGACATGCTTGGACTGTCTTATAGATGGAGAGACCGCATGGAGACATGGAGGAAAGGAGAGATGGAAATGGAGGCAGAAATGGGAGTGATCAGTTACAAGCCAAGGAACATTGCAGCCCAATGGCAATGGCCAGAGGTCCAAGAGAATTAAGAAAGGCTACTTCCGTTTGTCTTCGAGGGAGCATGAATCTGCAGGCACCTTGGTTGTCGACTTCATATAAGCTGTCATTTCAAATCACACAGTTGGTGGTAATCGTCCGGGAACCCAGCCCTGTTATCCCACCCTAGTTAAGCACCTGCCACATTCCTTGTTGCTCTAGAACCACTAGAGAAGTGAAAGAGCAGAACCTGAGAAACTCCTGCCTTACTCGACTGGCATGAAGGACGCATTGGTAGGAACGGTCAGGAAGTAAGACTGATGTGAGACAGAATATGTCAGGGAAGGAGAGAAGCCACTTCCGGCTGAGGAAGCTGCTCTCTTCAAAAGCATGGTGAGGGATAGGTGGGATCTTCGGGCACACCAAGGAGTGAGGGAGCTAAGCAGTGAACCACTACAGGGAATAGGAATCCCAGCAGGAAGAGCAGCAGGGACAAAGTCCCTAAGACTGAATAAGCAAGAAGGGGAGAGCCGGAGAGGGGCTGAGGGAGGTTGCGGGGCTCAGGTTGCAGCAATTGAGACCAGCAGGAGGACTCTGGTATTTGAGAGATATGGAAGACGTTAATTGACCAAGCAAGGAGATTGTTAAAATGATGTTAATATCTTTATATGATCATTGCAGGTCTTTCCTAATGCTGCGTAACAGTTGGCCACCAACGTAATGACAAAATACCTCTGTATGAGCTCAGAGTTCCATAGATGGGAAGTCTGACCCGGCATGGCTGAGTCTCTCCTTGGCTAATGTGAGGCTGAAATCCGGTGGAGGCTGGGAGGGCAGAGTGCTTGTCTTGTCGCTCTCGATGGGAAGAGTTTGAGTAAAGCAGAATCCAGTTCCACATGCTTGTAGGACTCAAGTTGCCATTTCCTTGCTAGATGCCAGCCCAGACTCCCCCCCCCCCCTTCCTGAGGCTAATCCTATGACTTGCCACAAGCTTCTCTGCATATTCCAGGTTGGAAATAGCCTGCCAGGCCTTTCTGTCCTCCGATCCCTGTCACAGCTGTGAGCAGCCAGAGAAACTGCTAAACTCCACACAGGTGATTAGTTCAGGCCCATGCTCGTAATCTCCTTTTTGACCTAACCTAATTATCAGAAAAAACATATTTGTCCATAATCTCAGACATTAAGTGAAGATCACGCAAGGAAGGGAATCCAGGGAGTCATTTTATACTTTGCCTAATACATTCTCTTTCCTGTTGTGTCAAGAATGCACTGTCAGGAGTTTGAAAAGGATAGAGGGATATTTGTGCAACAGTTAAGGTGAAAGGTAAAGGAAGGAGAGGGTAGAAAGAACCTGAAGGTAGAAGGCAGGAGTTGGTGATCTTTTAATGAGTTTGAACAACAGAAAGGAGGGCTGAAAGGATTCTGACCTCACAAGTGGAATCACTCCCTATTTGCTGAGATCTGGGTGTGTTAAGGAATGCCTAGGTTGGCGGATACAGAGCTGTGAAGCTGTTGCTTTGAAATGTCAATCACACGTTCAAATGGAAATGCCTACTTTAGTGGCTGTGTTTGAGCTTGGAGAGCTAAAAAAATCCAAACAAAGGGGACCTGGGATGGGGGTAGGACTTGAGATCTAGACAGGAGAAATAAATATGTGAGCTCTCAGGTACAGATGTCAGAAATAAAAGTAAAGGGATTTAATTTACTGTTGTGGCCAGGATTACCTAGATGAAAGAGTACATAAGTCGCCAAATGGAAGCCAGCAGCAGTCCATAGTTAGAGTCAGACACTAGGTGAATTTCCTAAAGAGAATGTGTTGTAGGCAGGCAGACAGGGAGCGCCACATGGCAATAAAAATTCCTGAAGAAGAAATAAAACTGGTCTTTCATCGATCCAGAGTCACACCTGTTGTCACAAGGAACCAGACTTGATAAGGCCACTATCAACAAGAGACCCTGAGGGAGCTGGATCAACCTTTCTCTGCCTAGCCCTTAGTCCGGCTACATTCCAGGACAGAAGATCCAGCAGGAACAGAGGTCAAGAAAAGGAGATTTTCAAAGAAGACCACTCCCAAAGTCTACTCCCCTTAGTAATGACCCTAGTAACCTAGGTTGACGCCAATATGGGAGTATCTTGGGGAGAAATCTATAAAAGTCGTCCTGACCAAAGGACGGCGTGCACATGCTGCCTGGGCACACATGTTGCCTGCGTGCACATGCTGCACAGACACACATGCTGCCTGAGCCCATGTGGCCGAACACATGTGGTGCCTAAGCACGTGTGTTGCCCGCATCTCCCCTCTTGAGCTGTGTACTCTCTCTCTTTCTCTCCCTCCCCCTTCCTAAAACCTCCTTAATCACGATCACGATCACGATTTTCCGTTGATCATCTATGTGCTAGAGCGGGCACCAGTAATATCTCCATATGTCCTGTCTCATGCCAGTAGAGCCAGGGGCATTGGCTTGCTACAGGAACATAAAGAGCCTCAAACCATTATATTAGGTCATGGGAATGACCCAATATAATTGTTACTGGAATTTGGTATATCAAATACAGCACGAGAAGCTTGCCAGGCTTGCCGCGGGAGGCAAACTCTATTAAACACCTCCAAATAAATGGACTGTGATGGGCTGGTCTGCTGGGTGGAGTTCTGATGAGAGGGAAGTCCGAATGTAGAAAATGGCGGCGCCCGTGGAGTGAGGGGGAGCGTTCTGGCTTGTTGTGAGGCTCTGCCGAGGTGGTGGGCCAGGGCTAGAACCCGCCATGCCTCCCAACTGCCTCATGAACGGCTGTGCACAGGGAGAGCAAGGAACAGCTCTGCCCCATGTCTGAGAGTCTCTGGACCAGCATACCTGGGCCAGATTGAGGACAAAGCTGCTGCAGGGTGGGTGTCGGTGATCCGGGCTGTGATGGGCTGGTCTACTGGGTGGAGTTCTGATGAGAGGGAAGTCGGATGTGGAAAATGGCGGCGCCCGTGGAGTGAGGGGGGCGTTCTGGCTTGTTGTGAGGCTCTGCCGAGGTGGTGGGCCAAGGCTAGAACCCGCCATGCCTCCCGACTGCCTCATGAATGGCTGTGCACAGGGAGAGCAAGGAACAGCTCTGCCCCATGTCTGAGAGTCTCTGGACCAGCATACCTGGGCCGGATTGAGGACAAAGCTGCTGCAGGGTGGGTGTCGATGATCCGGGCTGTGATGGGCTGGTCTGCTGGGTGGAGTTCTGATGAGAGGGAAGTCCGAGTGTGGAAAATGGGGGCGCCCGTGGAGTGAGGGGGGAGCGTTCTGGTTTGTTGTGAGGCTCTGCCGAGGTGGTGGGCCAGGGCTAGAACCCGCCATGCCTCCCGACTGCCTCATGAACGGCTGGGCACAGGGAGAGCAAGGAACAGCTCTGCCCCCATGTGAGAGTCTCTGGACCAGCATTAATAAAGTTAATTATATAGTTATTATTATAGTTATTAAAGTTAAAACCTCCTTAATAAAGTCTGTAAAACTTCACTGCTCGTCGACTCCTGAAAATTCTTTTTCTCCGAGGAAGACAAGAACCCTAAGGCAGCCCTGGGTAAGGCCTAGGACTGACTTTCCTGCAAAGAGCAATTCGTCGCTCCAGTCTGAGTCCGTGGCTCCCCAAGAAGTCTCGGGTGGTGGGGATCAACTCCCACACCTAGAGATCAAGCAGGCATCAGGTGTGGCTTGACGGCCACCTTGTGGGGCTGGTGGGGCTCAGGCCCACACCGTGCAGCGGCTCATCGCAGACTTTATCAGTCCTAAGCCTGCCCTGCGGGTCCCGGGTGGCAGAGGCGGCTGGGGAAAAGCGACCATCTCTCTCCCTTCCGGCCTCACATAAGTCACCCGTGGGTCCATCTGCAACAAACAGAAGGTGAGGCAGAAGGAAAAAAGAGGACAGTGGGGCCAGAGGGAGGAGAAGAACAACCCAATGAGAGACTGAGTTCAGGAACTTAGCAACACTGAGGTTAAGAACTTTGACAAGGTCTGAGCCATTTTGAAAGCACAGTGGGGAGAAGCTTTAATGCAGTGAGCTTGAGAGACAGAGCAGCGTCTGCAGGAGCAGCCAATTCTGTGAAGAGTTTGCAGAGAAAGATGTGAAAGGGGATGAAGGCTGGCAGAGAAGTGAAGTCCAGGGGAAGGAAGCTCTTTCTTTTTTCCTTCCTTCCTTCCTTCCTTCTTTCCTTCCTTCCTTCCTTCCTTCCTTCCTTCCTTCCTTCCTCCCTCCCTCCCTCCCTCCTCCCTTCCTTCTTTTCCTCCCACCCTCCCTCCCTCCCTCCTTCTTTCCTTCCTCCGCCCTCCATCCCTCCCTCCCTTCCTTCCTTCCTTCCTTCCTCCCTCCCTCCCTCTCTCCCTTCCTTTCTTCCTTCCTCCCTCCCTCCCTCTCTCCCTTCCTTCCTGCCTTCCTGCCTGCCTTCCTCTCTTCTCCTTCTCCCCTCCCTCTCTGTCCCTGTCTCTTTCCATCCATCCATGCCTCCATTCCTTCATCCCTTCCTCTTTTCCTTTCTCCTTCCTTCCCAGTAGGTTTGATCTGTCAGTGTGTACCTGTCCACTCAGCGCCTAACCCCAGGTTGCTGCTCAGTCAGGGAGTTCTCAGAGGACCCCAGGGCCACCCCCAACAGTGCTCTGTGCTGGGGCTGGGACTTAAAGCCGCTCGTGTCTGGGCCACTTGACTGCCAGTTCTACCACTTAGGCTTTCTTCCTTGTCTTCCCACTCCCCTCTTCTTTTTAAGAGCGTTCTGAGAATAGGTCAATAGTGTAAAATGGGTCCATTTGTGGTGAAAGGGTTGGACTTCTAGTGGTAAATATAATGCAGTTATGCATCTGGAAATTCATGCAGATATACACTTGAAACTTAAACATATTATGCAGTTACTTTCTTACAAATTTTAAAATAAATTAAAACATTTTACTCTTTTGTTTTTATTTTGTTTATTGTAAGTACTCAGAGCTTACTCCTGGCTCTGCACTTGGGAAATCACTCCTGAAAGGCGACCATAACCTGGACTGGCCACGGGTGAGGTAAGTGATCTACATGCTGTACTAGGGCTCAGGACCTAAGCAGTGGAAAACATTAAAGAACAAAACAGACAAACATTTTGAGAATGGCAAAGAAGGTAGAGACAGAATCCATGAGAATGGTGTTGAGCTGCTGTATTAACAGTTTAAAATGGCTGAACTTCTCCATTTTGTGATATGCTAATAATTGCAATAATCAAACCTTATAGCTTAAGATTTTGAGCAGCTTTTCTTTTGCTTTCAGTAAAAACATTTGGATACAACCCTTCTGTAGAATCGGGGCTGGGTGAGGGGCGAGCCTGGGGACCAGTCTGACGGCTCTGAGATCAGGGATTCTGCTGGCCTGGGTTGTTTCTACACAGATTCTCAGAGCAGCATTTATTATATGATCTCTGGTGCTAGCAGAGATCTTTGATCATGCAATGGGAAGGGAGATAGCTCCCTTTATAATAGTCCACGTTTATATTTCCTGTAATATTGTGAAGCACTTGAGAACAAGGGTCACATCTACCTCTTTTATGCCTCTGTGGAGTTTCTAACAAAGTGTCTGCCATATGGAAAATGCTCAATCAACATTAGCCAAAGGAGAGAACCCATGGTGCCAAAGGTCTTCCATGTGCAGGATGTGGAAGGTCCTTCCAAACACTTCTTTGGATAGGGGATGGGAACTGAGGCCTGAGGAACCACTGCAAGATTGCTCATGTGAGAAGGATCACTTCTATCACTTGTCTTCCTGTTGTTCATCGATTTGCTTGAGTGGGTGCTAGTAATGTCTCCATTCATTGGGAATGAGGTCCATTATTGTTACTGTTTCTGGTAGGTGTTGTAGGTGTGGCTGTGGTACCCAGCTGTGTTGGCAGGTGGCAGACAAGAGATAGGCTTGTCTACACCCAGGTCTCTGCCCCTGGATAGTTGATGGTCTGACTGGGCCCCCTTGGATGAACCCAGAGCCACAGCAAAGCCTGGCAAGATACCTGTGGTGTATTTGATATACCAAAACAGAAAGATACAACCACGAAAATAACAGAAATTCACCATCTCAACCATGCAAACAGTGATTTAAGGAGTTTTCCTTGTCACTCTATTTTCTTCTCTCTTCATGTTCCCATACATTGTCTGACCTCTAAAAGAATACTGTTTTACATATAGGCATGAAATTAGGGTCCCAAATGGTAGAGCAGTTCCCAAGGGGAAGGGAACCAAGTCAGAGGGTCCCTAAAGGGACAGAGGTGAAGAAATTCCACTTTAGCTCTCTTGTTTATATTGAAGCTTGTGTTAGTATCTGAGCTAGCGTGTGTGCAGACCAACTACCTGCACGGACAGACTGGAGGTCCTATTGGAGCAGGCCGTCATCACTGTCACTAGTACCCACAAAACAGCTGCCATACGGTAAGCATTCCACAATGTGCCAGTGAGCAAACAGTATGTCGGGTTACTAAAGGATGAAAGCCCTGAAGAGGCTCCAAATCCCACAATAAAACAGGTTCCTGCATCTTTTATAAAAGAATAAAAGGAGGGGCTGGAGTGATAGCCCAGCAGGTAGGGTGTTTGCCTTGCATGCGGCCGGCCAATGCCGGTCCCGATTCGATCCCCGCATCCCATATGGTCCCACGAGCACCGCCAGGAGTAATTCCTGAGTATAGAGTCAGGAGAAACCCCTGAGAATTGCGGGTGTGACCCAAAAAGCAAAAAAAAAAAAAAGAATAAAAGGAAAATAGTGGGGAAATAGGAGTCATCGTTGAACTCTCAGACCAAGGCTGCCACACAGTTACTGAGGAAACCAAAAAAAAGAAGTTATAGCCTCCTGGAGGTGAACTTAAAACTCCAGCGGGCACCAGTTTGGGGATAGGAGGAAGAGGAAAATATTAAATCAAAGAAAGGGTGGTGGCAAATCCTCCCTTAATCTTTATCCTTTCTGCCTCCTCTCACTCTTGTTATACTAGAGTCACCGTAGCCCAGGTACCAGGAACAATGTCTCTGCTGGCCCTTGGCTCTGCCTTAAACACTCTTTAGATTTTTTCTTCTTTTTTCACTTTTTGGTTTTAAATGCTGAAATATGTGACCTAAGCTTAGGGTCTACTTGCACCCACATAGAAAGAAACAGTGAAGAGATGTGCACTTAAATGCGTGATATTAATCAAACCAAATATTTTACCATCCAACTTTTAAAAGCTTCCAGGGAAGTCACAGATTTGAAGTATAACATAAAACTGCAAATGTAGTAGCTGGCTGAACGAAAACAGCTAGCTTAGATGTCTTATATTGCGGTTTCAGTTTACTCAAGGCTTGTGGCATACACCTTCTTTGGGAGAAAATAATAAAGCTGTGAAGACTAAAGGTAAAAATATTTACAAGGCCCTGAGTTATAAGGGGTTAGTATTAAGCCATAAGCAATGATTAATCATTAACTAAAAAAATTCCTCAACCAAAGCTATTCTTAAATGTTATTTATGTGAACCAAGACACCTAGGAAAAAATAGAAAGGAAGAGACTTCTATTCTCTATTTCTAGTCTTTTTGTTAGTTTTGTCCTGGGGCCACACTTGGCAGTGCTCAGGGCTTATTCCAAGCTCTGTGCTCAGGCCCATCAATTCTGGTGGACTTGAGTGACCATATGGGATGCCATGCATCCACTCCAGTCAGCTGTGTAGAAGGCAAGCACCACCCTCTGTATTATCTCTCTGGCCCCTTCGGTTCTTTCCTACAAAGCTGTATACGCTTCTGTGTCTCAGTTTATTTAGTGAAAAAAATAAATGTGCTAATAGTTTTTTATGACATGCATTTACTCTAAAGATATAGTTTTTATGACATGCATTTACTCTAAAGATAAAATGAAATAATATAATATGTATTGAAAATAAAACACTATCACTGAGTGTAAGTGGTCAATATTGACCCACTACTAGTGAAAACATTAAACATCAGTCAAAAGTGTGAGAAGTCGGTCTGGGTTAGAACTTGCCTATCTAAAGCTTTTCACAGTAACAGAGGCACCAATAGAAATGCTTTGCCCACAGACACTTAGCAGACAGGGATTAACCGTCAGTTATAATAATACAGGAACATAACGGGAAGTTGCAACACTTGTGTTAATATGGTAATACAAAGCAGACGCTTTATCACTAAAGCTAACATAAGGTTCTGAATTTAAGCTAACATAAGGATCTGAATCTAAGAGCACCAGCTCCAGTCACCTTGTGAAAATGTAAATCCTAACTTAGGTGACAGTTCCAGTTCCTTAGCCTTCAGTTCCTTAATCTTGCCTCCAAGATTGCTATCTTAGAGGCGATTTCCAAGATGGTGCCCAAAGGTTCCCATCCCTACTCTTCACACTCAGAGTCTGAGTGTTTTCGCTGTGTCAGGATAGGTCAGTGTGACCTACAGAACAAAGCAGAAGTAATGGTACATCTCTTCTGAGAACTCTTAAAAGCACTGCAACTAATTGGTTGCTCTCTTGGGCTCACTCTGAGTGAAGTTAGGTGCAGCTATACCCTGTGATCAGGCCCACCTGGCCTCTCACTCACAGCCATGATAAGAATTTGGAAATGGATCTTCCAGTTCCAGTCAAATGCTCAGGTGAAATCTTGACCAAATCTTGTGAGGCTGAACTTGTTCCACAGAGTGCTGTCACCATCCATTTCCTGACTGAGAGAAACTGTACGCTAGCAAACGCTTATTGTCTCAAGTTTTGGAGTGATCACTGTCACTATCTTCCAGTTCATGGTCGATTTGCTCGAGTGGGCGCCAGTAACATCTCCATATGACTTGTCTCATGCAAGTAGAGCCCAAGGGCACCTGCTTGCTCCAGGAACATAAAGAGCCACAAACCATTCCATCAGGTCATGGGATTGAGGTATATAATTGTTACTGGTATCTGGCATATCAAATACCACACAGGTAGCTTGCCAGGCTCTGCCGTGCGGGTAGCATACTCTTGTAGTCATCTCAAAATCCAGCATTTATTGATGAAATGCATGGCCGCAAGTGGCTGCGCTGAGCCAGGCTGTGATAGGCTGGTCTGCTGGGTGTTCTAACGAGGAGGAAGTCCGGATGTGGAAAATGGAGGCCCTCATGGAGTGGGGGTCATCTGGCTTTTTTGTGAGGCTCTGCTGGGGTGGCGAGCCAGGGCTAGAACCTGCCATCCCTCCCGGCACCTCATGAGCAGCTGGGCACAGTGAGAGCCAGTAGCAGCTCTGCCCCATGTCTGTCTCTCGAGTGATTCACTACGTAATGAATAACTGAAAACCTCTCAAAGTTTCTGTAAGTATTCTGGGAAATGTAAAGTATTCTGGAAAAGAGAAAGCGAGTTATATATTGAAAGGCTTTAGCCCAGTTTCTGGCAGAGTGAATGAAGCGTGTCAGCCATGATGGCAGTTTGCATGTATTCTCCTCCAGTGGTTGGGTGGTCCCAAGGCATACACGGTGCCCCTCTCCATAGACCTCACATTTTTCTGTTATGGAATTTCTCTAACCATCACAGGGGCAAACAGTTCTCCACTTTTTGATTCCTTTAAAAGATGGAAGGGAGGATGTCTGAGATGAGGAAGTTTAAGGTGCATGCAAAGACTAAGGAATCCAAATCCCAAACAGATGGCCTGAAAAAGTCCAACCCACTGACCTCACGAGTACTCAATTCAGGCGGACAAGAGTTAACTGAGCCAGCAGGAGTCAACTGAAGCTTCTGCAGAGCACAGAGTTTAGAAACTGTCCTCAGGAATATACGGAGCTCTCATTCAGACCCATTTCTGTGCCTTCAGACCTTGAAAAGATCCAGGACTTCCTCAGGCAAACTTCAGCGATGTTACCCTTATTTTTCTGGTTATTCTTGTCTCCTTCACATTTGAGTTCTCTTTTATTATTACTGATAGAATGGTAAGCAAATTTCCTAGACACTGAAAGAAGGCATTGAGGAAATTTACTACTAAGGCTAGTGGATAAAACAACCAAAAAAAACTAGATATGGTTCCATTACATAATAAAACCCAATAGGAAAACTATATGATCAATCACAAAGTGCAGTAATCGAACCATTTGCCAAAGACGTAAGAAACTCAGCCAATAACTTTGCTGTTAGTTGTGGTGTGTTAATATATTTAGCTCTAAGACATATTTTATTGCCTATAATTCAATATTACCTCAATAAAAGATAAGTTAAAAAATTAAGCACATTAAATTATCCAATGTTTGCAAAAGATATAATGGTAAATATATGTGGATCTAGCTTTCAGATTCAACTATCTCTCTACAGAATAAAATATGCTGTTCCAACTATTAGTTTTCAGGAAAAACAAAGTCAGAATATAATATAATAAACAAATCACAAATACTGAATGAGAAGTTTTTATTACCACTAATGCATGAAGTTTTCTACAGTTTATTGCAAATATGTTTCATTTTTAATTTTTTTCTTTTTGGGTCACACCCAGCAACACTCAGGTGTCACTCCTGACTCTTTGCTCAGGAATTACTCCTGGCAGTACAGAGGGCCATATGGGGTGCCGGGATTGAACCTGGGTCAGCCGCATGCAAGGCAAATGTCCTCCCGCTGTGCTATTGCTCCAGCCTCGCAAATATGTTTTGGTCACACCTGGCAACACTCAGATGACACTCCTGGATCTTTGCTCAGGAATTACTCCTGGCAGTACTCAGGGGGCCATATGGGGTGCCGGGTATTGAACCTGGGTCGGCCGCATGCAAGGCAAATGCCCTCCCCGCTGTGCTATTGCTCCGGCCCGCAAATATGTTTTGATAATTTTACTGATGATTCTTTTGGAAATGTCTATGGAATATGCTTTTATAATATCCTATTTCAAATAGTATATTTGAAAACCAAACAAAAACATTTATTTCATGTTTAATACTGGACAGACTTTGAATTATGCTTGTGAAATGCATGATTGCTGAGTTTCTTAAATGGAAGCTTTTCTTTCTAAAATAGAAGCTTTTTCCTAAAAAAATATGAGAGTAATATTGGAGTTTTTCTTTGTCCCTCAAAGTCTCTCTCCTTTGTGTTGCTCTGGGTGTGTCTATTGCTCTAGCACCGCTAAAGCTAAAGTCAGTATTTCATATGGAAACCCAAAACTACATACAAAATAGAAAAAAAACAAGCAAACTAATAAACTCTTAGAGTGTGAAGTTACAATCGATCATTTCTCTTCCTTCCTTTTGATTGTTTATGTCTTTACCGTCCTCATAAACTAGGTCCTTGTTTTGTTTTTCTATCAAAATCTTGTTTCCTTTCTTCGATTTTTATCCCCTCTGTTTTACTTTTCATTTGTTGTTCTTTCTCCCATATACTCTTTCTTTATTCCTTCCTGGTGTTTGACTAGTCTAGGATGAAAGCAAGGAGTACAGATTCGGGGTAATAATTCAGATTCTTGTTAAGGTTGCTCCTTTACCCTGTCACAACCCAGGAAATGTATTGCTGACTTAGTAAGAATGTTGTTTCTCTGAGCTTTTATCTGTGTCTCTTATGACACAGCATTGTTGAATCAAAATCGCCTCCCTTTCTTCCACAAATCTACACACATATCAATAAGGAAATGGGAGAAGAGAAATCACTGGGGCGGAAGGAAGGATAATGCAGCACAGGGTGAAAGAACTCTCCCAACCACCCAAGCCTAAGAACCATTCTAAGTCGCACTCCCTTTTTCTCCTTCCAAGGACCAGTGTCAAATTATTCACATTTCTGGGTAGCTCTGACGATCTCCATATTCTGCTCTGCCCATGTGCCTCCTGGGATACGCCCTTCACCTCTCTCCAGTCTTGTTCCCTTCCAAACCACCTTCCTGAGGCCTTGCCCAACAATTCAGATGCCCATATTTCCCCCAGTGGGTTTCTATCATCTGCAATTTAAAATCAAAATCCTTTTCTTGCTCCCACCCTCCTCTGGTGCTGAGACTCCTTTGATAACCTCAGACAAAGGCTATGAGCTAGAGTCTGTGCTCACGTGAGCATCCACATCTTGAAAAGTCTTCTCTTTAAGCACTGATATTAATGCTTCACACAGAGGAGCCTCCTGGGAGAAGTTTGCCCTGGATGGTCCAGAAGTGAACCTTGTAGTCCACAGGGGAGTGTTCACTCACTTACACACCTTGACTCTTCTCTTACTGAATCATCAGAGCTAGGTAGAATATTAGCTAGAGTGTATAGATGACATGAATTTCTGGAGAAGTTCCATCAAAAAACTCCCTCCCCAATCCCACCTATGGTGAGTTTTGCCCGGGTTCAGTGTCAGGGTTTGAGACAGGACATTTCTTGAGCCTTGCCATGCCAGAGACCACCGGGGTGACACCTGGTGGAGCCTTCAGGGGTAAGCCTAGTGATGCTGGGGCCAGGAGGGGCCAGGAACCAAACCAGAGTCTTACATACGTCCTCATTCCTGTATTACCTCCTGGCCCCAAAGGACAGCCCTGAAATATCTGTCCAAGTTTCTTTGACAGAGAAGAGTGGGGGCTGTTGACGGAAATGACCATCCATCTCCACGCTATGTGTTCTACCAGGCAAAACACAATCTCTTGAGCTGTCTTGACCAAAGGCTGCAGAAAGTAGCTGAGTACTTTAGAGGGCTGGCCTTGTCCATCTCAGGCCACTAATCAAAGGACAATGTTCCTTCCAGTTGTCCTTAGGAGAAATGATGACAGTCACCCTTCATTGGTGGAAGTGTTAGACCATACCCACAGGTGCTCAGGGGCTAACCCTGGCTTTATGTTTGGTTGCGGTGCTCTGGGATGGAAACCAGAGTGAGCCACATGGAAGACGGTAAACCCTGTACCTTCTGCCACTAGTTGGTTCATCCCACTCATTACATTACATGCGGTTCAAGACGGTAAATCACGTATCTTCTCGCCACTGACTGGTTTATCCCACTCATTACACTGTGGTTCTTCAGCAATATTTTGGAGACAAACAAGTGATCCAGGTTACTTTAAGAGATTTTTTTGATTTTTGTTTGTTTTGCTTTTGTCATATCTCCTTCCCAGGAGGCCACACACTTCCTGAGGTCAGAGACCTTTATATTTATAAATTTTAATCTTTGTATTCAAGCAGCAATTAGTGCAATGTCTGGAACATAATGTAAGACCTCTGACTACTGACTGTGGATGGCCCACCCTTTTCTCACAATAAATATATGCCTGTATATGGTTGTTTAAACATATAAAATATCACTTCTCAAAGATAGTTTTAACAGTTCACAAGAATATTGAATAAAATATAGATGGAAGATACCTGTCATTTAACTGACAGTCTAAAATTTCGGTAATCATTGCTTTCTTTTTCTGGGGTCAGGACCCCAGGTGATTCGGGGTCAGGACCCCAGGTGATTATGGGGTCCTCTAGAGCGATGACTGGCAATGCTCTGGAGACCACATGGGTATTGAGACAGAACCAGGACAACTGGCGGTGCTCTGGAAACTGTGTGGAACCAGAGACAGGCCCAGGAAAGAGGTGAGTTGTACCCTCAGCCCTGTGCTTTCTCTCCAGTTTCAACAACTACTTTCTTAAGAAACTAAATGTCATTAGTGAGATATTCAGTTATTATACTAAATAGGACCTAAGTTATTTAACCATCAGAGAACAACTTTCATTGACTAGAGAAGGAATACTGAACTGAAAGCAAAAACTAAAAAGGAAAGTAGAGTCCAAAGACCTAAACTCATTATTCTCACATGTCTCTGACCAGAGTGTATCCAGTATTGGAAGAGTTTAGTGAAAGCTAGGACAGTAGGCAAGGTAGAAGAGAGAAAGTGCCCTTCAAGGAATAAACACACCCCAAAGCGACGTGGATTACCCCCCTTCCTCCTCTGGATATGATCCCATATCCAAATGACCCCACAAGATCCCAACTGGGCGCTGTGCTCCATCTTCTTTTCCCCCAGGCGGAACAGTGAATTAGTTCCGTTCCCTCCCACCTATCCAACTGATGAGGTTTACTCCTTCTAGAGGAAAGAGCCGGCTTGCTGCCTGCTGGCCTCTCCACACCGTGTCTCGGTGCTTCCTTAGTTTCCTTCTACCCATAAGACGTCTATATTGGGGTGAGATGGGGAATAATCTTTAAATATTCGCTTTTCCTTTGAAGAACACACCACAAAAAAAAAAATACAATTTTTTCAAATTTAACTTAAACAGCCATTAAGTTAAAGGAAAAGAAAAGAAATGCACACCCCTCGCCCCATTTCCGGTAGCAGGTATCTGGGACCGCTGGAAGTAGGTGGAAGAGCACAGCAGGAGGTGCTGCAAGGTGCAGCCAGAACACGGAGAGACCCAGCAAAGTCAACGAGTTAAGACAGCGGAAGCAGCGCGATGCCCGAAGCCTCCCTCGGCTGAGACCTGCTGCACCGGGCCAAGCTCCCAGGGAAATAGTAAATAAATAAAATTCTCTTCCTCTCGCTGCGGTAAAAGCAGAGCCCGACCCCTCTCCCAACACTCGGATCTGGCAGGAATGTGGCCCAGTCCCTACCTTTGTTCAGCAGAACCACCGGCACGGTGATGACCGTCACCACTGCGCCCACGGCCAGCACACCCAGGAGCACCTTCCACACCGTCTGCAAACAGCCAGAGCGGCTCCAGTTACTGCCCGCCTGGGGGTCCCCGCTGGGCCGCCCCCAAGCCGAGGGGCAGGGGCCTGGGCTGGGAGTTGCTTTGAACTTGGGATCCCCGAGCGAGCGCGGGGTGGGGGACCGGGTCGGGCTGCAGGTGGGGGAGCAGCGATGCGCTTTTGGCATGGGGTGCACTGCAGGGAGGGCCGGAATGCGCTTTTTCCGGGTGTCCCCTCCAAGCCCTCCAAAACTCAGAGCCCGGGTTCGGGCCGCACCCGTCGGGTCCAGGAGCGCATCGAGCCTCGGGGAGGCCCCTTCGCCTGTCCGAGGGTGCTTCCTAGCGCAGGGCCCGGGCTCCGGGGGTGGGGGCCAAGGCGGGGAGTTGGTGCCCGTCGGGGCGCCCGGGGGCGCGCTCACCTTCATGGTCGCGGCTCCTCGCAGCGGCGAGCGCAGGATGCGGCGGGCCCAGACGCGCGTCCAGCCCTGCGGCTAGCGGCGGCCGCGTCACTCGCTGCTCTCCAGGTGGGCCCGGAGTTAAACATTACCGAGAGTCCAGCCCGCTGGGCACAGGGGCGCGGGACCAGGCCGGCCGCAGCACCCCGCGGAGCGCCTCGGGGCGCCTCCCTCGGCCGGGGCTGGGTGCGGGCGCAAAGGGAGGGGCGAGCGCCCCGCTGGGACGAGCCGGCTCCGGGGTCCCCTCCCGAAGACCCCAACCCGGCGCCCGGAGTCGGGGGACTGAGCCCAGAGAGGGCGCTGGTGCTGCAAACTCGCCCAGCGCCCCAGGGGCGGCGTGACCACGGACCCGGGCCCCGGGTCTGACCCGGGATGTGTCGCCCAAGGCTGCCGGGGAGGGAAGGAGGAGAAGGGGGACAGCTCACTTGGGAGAAACTGCACCCCTACGTCTCTGGGCTCACGCTTCCCGAGGCAATTTCCGACTTCTGCAGACTCAGCTTCTCATCAAGACGCCAAGACAGACGCCCCGCGCTAACAGTTACGCGCGACGGTCACCCCTTTGCCCCTCGCCCACCGTGGGTTGCGCTAAGGATCTCACAAGCACGCAGCCTGGGCACACTGAGAGGAGTAACTTGGCCGAGTCACTGGCTTGGGAAGTTGAGGAACCTGAATTCCTAGCCTGTCTTCCCAGCAACTGCTCTCATCTCCGCAGTGCCAAGAGAATGTGCCAAAGAGCACATGAGGTCAGGTGTAGCTTCTCCTTCGCAGTCATCCCCGCGTGCCCGGTGGTTGGTTCCTTCTTTCACTCATTCTCCCCGCCCCCACCTTTGCTAACTTTTTCGCTTTTTTCCACTGACTGCAAACAGAAGTAACTCAAGGCGCTGCCTATGAGATGTGGATTGGAGGCGCTGAGCTTTGGGTACTTTCCACATCCAGAAACTGCGGCCTGTGCAACTGCTCCGTAATTACTTCCTTTCCTGATGGCTAGTCCTTCCTCCTCCTAAAACACGTCTTCATCCTCTTCACTGGGTTTGGAAAGCAGCTGTTTGCTCCCCAGAGAGTCAAAAAAGACGGCAAATGCCCATTGGATATTGATGCGTCATTATAGATAATTTCACATTTTAATTCTTCATCTCCGATTGAAAGAAGGCAGGAACCCCCTTTCCCAACCAGGGCAGGCCTACTCATGGAAAGTTACCAATTTAGGGCCTGAGTGTCCTTTTCATCTTGAAGTAACCTTTTTGTTATCTACAAAAGGCCCAGAACAAATTCCTGTTAGAGTTTATGAGACCCCCGCCCAGAATCTACTATCTGGCCTGAATTGCCTGGATTGCATTCCTGCACATACGCATAGCCGTTGCTGACCCATGATCCCACCGTGTATCTAGCCGCACCAAATATAGAAAGAAGTATTAAGAATGATCTGATTGGTGGGGATGGTTACTTGGTACAAAGTGATTGGCTGCCTGCGCACAGACCTTGATGTAATATTTTAAATCTATTGGATGGTTATGCGCGGGCTTTTCTGTAGTGGCGGGAACTATCTCTTAAAAGATCCTCCCTGGAAGGGCTCGGGGCTCTTAGCCACTGACCGCTTGGGTTCATGCTATGGGCCCAAGTATACTTGCTTATTAATAAAACCCTTGCTTTTGCATAGGACCCGGTCTCTCAGAGTTTTCCTTGGTAGGCGCGGCGCTCCGAGGCTCCCAGTCAGTCACCCCTATCGGGTGGCCAACTCTTTCACGATCTCAACTTTGCTTCTGAACCCAACAATCTTCTTTTCCTTTACTAGCCAGATACTTAAGTATATTCACCATACACAAGTCCAAGGGCTTAAACTGACATTTTAATTTTTTAAAATCAGTCTTGACCTGCCCTTCTCTCTGACGACCATGGTCTTCGTTAAAACTTTTCATCAAAACTTACTTTCCTGTTCTTTTTTTCTTCATTCTCTTTTTTGCTGTCTTCATTTGGCCACTTCAATTGCAGCCTACTCTACGACTAATCTATCCTTCCTCCCTCTTCCAAGGCCAGTTATCAGTGTAACTGTGGCTTGTGAAATGGAGTGATGACGGGACCATCCAACAAGAGCTAATGGGTGGGGCCGGAACAATTGTACAGCTGGGAGGGTGTTTGCCTTGCAAGTGGCAGACGTGAGTTCAGTCCTCGGCATCCCACATGGTCCCCCAAGCACAGCCAGGAGTTAAGTCCTGAGTGCAGAGCCAGGAGCAACCCTTGAGCATAGCTGGGTGTGACCCAAAAAGAAGAAAACAAAAAGAACTAATGAAAATGGCACTGTGTTGGGTGTTAGCCTCTGCTCTCACTAGTTTGTGTGGGAGAGAAGCCACAAGTGAAATTAATCTTGAGAAAGGAAGTCATGGGCCCAGAGCGATAGCACAGCGGGTAGGGCGTTTGCCTTGCAGGCGGCCAACCCGGGTTTGATCCGCATCCCATAGGGTCCCCGGCAACTGCCAGGATTAATTCCTGAGCGAAGAGCCAGGAGCAACCCCTGAGCATCGCCAGGTGTGGCCCAATAAGCAAAAAAAAAAAAGAGGAAGGAAGTCATACATACAGTGGAACCTCTGTTTGACTCACAAGGCTATGCTATGATAGTGGACCATCACACAACTAGGTGGAAGCTGAGAACAGGATGACTTATGTCCTGATAATCCTTTTCCTATGGGAAGGGAAGGGATTCCCCATACCACTCCCTATATCTCCCCAATCTTGACCTTTTTCTCACTGGTTGTTTTACTTGATTGTTTTCCAAGTCCCTAAGAAACATCAGCCACATCTATAGATACACAGAGACCTTACACCAGACTGTTGGGGATGCCGCGGGGTTCCCGACAGTTACAGGAAGCGAGTTCCCTTCTACCTCTGAAGCTGGCGGGAATGGATGAAGACTCAGGAATCCGATGCAGTTTTAAAAGGCTTTACTTATCACAGGTTCAGGCATACAAATCAGCAATAGGAAAAGCCCGGTGCTTAGGATTCCAGGCTAGAACCCCAGCCACGTGTAGGCCAAGATGGCGTACACCACGTGTTAAGGTCCTGTAAAGAGGAGACAAAGACAAGACTCCCAAGAAGAGTGCAAGCCCCAAAAGAAAGCCCAGAGAAAGAGAGAGAGAGAGAGAGAGAGAGAGAGAGAGAGAGAGAGAGAGAGAGAGAAGCAGGCTGGTCTTATACCCTGCAACTCAGACCTCCCACTATTATGGGAAGCAGGAAGGGTCAAATGCCCTCAGGTAATTTCTCCCAGCACCTCACCAAGGCCCTATTATATGCTAATGTTTTGAGCCAAGATCTGCCTGCAAATGCCTTTATAGGGTAGAGAAGGGGGGTTCTGAGATGGCATGTCTCTGTACCAAAGACTATACTAATGCCAGTTAAATATTTCTCCAATCCTTCACAAGACTCATCTACTTAATGGTAGTTTTGTATTTTAGTTGCCTTTGAGTTATCAGGGAGCCATGCTTGCTTGCTTGGAGGCAAACAACATTTCTCTCTGGTCTAATTACTTAGAGATCCAACGTGGTCAGGCAAATATGCTGGTAAGATCTAGGTAGGCCCACGATGACTGTGGTAGCATGAGAGAATATTTATGCCAGCCAGTACAGAATACATGGTCAGATAAACTGCCACATTTAGACTACCCTCTTATCTAGGAAGTGACCTGCAGGGGCAATCCAGGGCAGATGCAGAGGCTCTTAGCGGAGTCCTGCAACACCAGACCATTCCTCCTTTTCTATCCGTGCAGGGCTAGATCACATGCTTTGTACAGGGAGCCCCAGATTCAACCCCTGACACCATCTCATCCTCCATGCACTGCCAGGGGTGAACACCTACTAAATAAATTAAGCTAACTGAAATGGTAAATATTTTGTTTTCTAGTTGTTTCAAAAGAGTTCCATTCTACCTTATGCATAATGGCAGCACTATAGTACATGTGGCTTTAGCTGATGTTTGGATAGCAGTCTACACACTGCTATCTAGCCTTTGTCTTTTGTGTCAGCCCACAGCCAGTGGTGCTCAGTACTTACTCCTGACTGTGCTCAGGGATCAATCCTGGCAGTGCTCAGTGGACAATATGTGGTGCTGGGTATCAAACTGTGGTCAGTTACTTACCTGGCAAAACCATAACCCCTAAACTACCTCTTTGGCCCAGCATCTGTTCTTTTTATCAGCAAATCCTGTGCTGTAGATAGAAAATGAGAGGTAAAAACATTTTTCCCTTGGCTTCAATATAACGCTTTTATTTTGTATTCAGCGTAGGAGTTATGATGGTGTTAACATTTATTGTATTTTCATACAAAATTACTATACCTACCACCACCACCACCACCAAAATCCACAACCCTCTGCCACTGTTCCTACATAGCTTCTGGCATGGTTCCAGTATAAGATTTGAGTTTTTAGAATTCCTAAGGTCAAACTGCTCACAAATTTTATAATTTTTTTTCTTGTTGGTGGTAGTGCTTCTTTCTCTGATAACACTTGTATTTGCAATCCAATAAAATAATCTAAGATATAGAAATTTCTGAGTTTATATCTTCTTTAAAAACTATGTTCTAAGTGTGTTAACAATTGTCGAGGGTACTAATGCCAACCTAGAACTGAGCATTAAATAGAGGCAAAAAGATACACATGACAACCCTTTAATGTATGTTCTGTAATCCATAGTCTGGAAGGGAAGGAAAAGAGAAAGAGAGAGAAAGGGAAAGAAATAAAGAACCTGCCATGGAGGAGGGCTGGGGAGGGGGGAGGGAACCAGGGACTTTGGTGGTGGGAGATGGGCACTGGTGAAGGGATGGGTGCTGGAACACTGTATGACCAAAACCCAAATATGAACTTTTTAATTGTGTAGCTTTGTAATTGTAAAAGTAAAAAAATAAAAAACTATGTTCTAAAAAATCACAAGTTAAACATTTATCTCTGTATAAACATAAATGCAACATATAAAAATGTACACCCTTGATATTCAGTTAATTTTTTAAGAAATATTCAAACATACTGTTCTATAATCATTATTTTAAAGACCACACATTGCTTGCAATAGAATTGGCAACCATGGGCCCGATGATAGCACAGCGGGGAGGCATTTGTTTTGCATGCAGCCGACCCAGGCTCTATCCCAGGCATCCCATATGGTCCCCTGAGCACCACAAGGAGTGATTCCTCAGGGGTTCCGAGAGGAACCCTTGAGCATTGCTGGGTGTAACCCAAAAAGCAAAATAATAAAGAAAAATTAAAATTGGCAGCCAAAAACTTAAATATTTCATGAATGATGCAAAAATCATTATGTAAAAATTAGCTGTTATCATAGCTTTTTGTCCATCATTGTTATTCATTTTTTTAAATACGTAATTTCCTGTTTTTTAAAGAAGCTTGCAAGCTGGGTTGAATGGTCAGTAGAGTGCAGATTTCTGAATCCATTTTAACTCTGCATCTCTGCTGCAGCTGATATTCTTAATTTCCAGGTATTTCAGCTGCATGACCACTTTATTAGTTATTCCAAGGAATTCATTTGACTATAACTTCTTATTTCAATAGAATAGAGGTTGACATTTCTCTATTTTTTAATTGACACTAAAAATCTTATAATTGTGCAGAAGTATTGATTTTTTTCTACCAGAGTCTTATGTTTTTATCTTTCCTATGCTTAAAGCAGTTTGTCATAGTTTCTTCATGAAATGAACTCAACTGATTAAATAGCTAAACTGACTATTTCAGGTACAACTTTCAAAAGTTAGTGATATCTTCTTGAAACTGCACCCGTTCTTCGGACTCCTACACACTTTGATAATCCTGGTAGACAAAATAAGCTCAACCATAAATAACATCAGCTCTGTTGTGAAATGGCTGTAAGCCCAGTTTAGCTGGAAACATCTCTAGTTACTGCAGTGCTATCTGTCCCTTCTGGTTCCATCCCTCCAGACCATCTCTCTTTCCTTGCAAAATATACTGCACAGAGTTTTATTGGAGAGATAGATTTTTCCACTATATTCCAAGGTGCCTGACATTCCCAAGAATGGTTGTGTCAGCATGCATACATCCTTAGGGATAATGAAGGCTTCTTCACATGGACTGACTCTCCCCTCCTCACTATTTCTTACTGAGAATTCCCATGAAGGTGTGTGTTGAGTGAGACACATTGAAATGGTGGGAGGATAATACTATGGGGTTCATTTCGCTGCTCATATGTTTTGCTTGTATCCATTCATTATGGGTATCTCGGATTACACGGCTATTTAATGTTACGCATTCAATTGTGTCTTCTCCAGAAAACAAAAGGTGATGTCTGAATCCCAAGTATTTCAGAAAGTGACTTTATTTAGTGACAAGTCTTTGCAGAAGTAGAGAGGTTAATAAGTCATTGAGATGGGATTTAGTTAAATATGGTTGGTATCTATGCCAACAAGATGAGGAATTTGGACAGTGACAGACATGCAAAGAGAAATGCTGCGAAGAGACACAGGGAAGCAGACAGTGACGCACAAGCTATGGTGAGAAGCCCACAACTGATCTTGCAGATCTCAGAAGAGATCAACCCTGCGGACCCCTAGATTCCACACTTACGGCCTCTAGAGGGATGAGACGAGACATTTCTGTAACTTTAGCCCCTACTTAGTGTTACTTTATTATAGTCACTTGTCACTTGTCTTCACGTTGTTCATCGATTTGCTCGAGCAGGCGCCAGTAACGTCTCCATTCATTGGGAATGAGGTCCATTATTGTTTCTGTTTTTTGGCATATTGAATACACCACAGGTAGCTTGCCAGGCGCTGCCACTTTATTATAGTAGCCCCAGAAAATCAATATACTTGGTGTTTTATGACCAGGTTTTTAGAGTATCAGGATCCCATAGAAAAACAGGATTTTCATGTTGTAAATAGTCACTGGCTGTTGGAGGCAGCCTGAGTTTGGGGATAACTTGCATCAATAAATAATGTATTGTAAACTGGGAATGGTTGTTCTTATACCTAGCATAACTTCTGAATTATTATGAATAGCATAACCTCTATTGTCAGTATCTTTCGGCAGTGCCATTGCCTATAAAAATACTTGAATAATTATTGCGACTGCAAAGTTGTTACGATCCTATTCTCAAGGCAACATGCACTGCAGTCCTAAGAAACCCCTTATTGCTCTAGGTTCCATCCAAAAGCGAGCCTTATAGTTTACTGATTTTAGAAAATGGATTAAACAAAACAAAACACAACATTTCAACTTTGGTTTACCTCTCAAGTCCAAATTAGTAGGTAAGTATAGAGGCTTGTCTTTCATTAGGCAAGATATCTTGACGTCTCTAGAACACTGAAGCCCTAGGAACTTTGTAAAGTTTTTTTTTTTTTTGCCTTTTTTGGGTCACACCGGCGATGCTCAGGTGTTACTCCTGGCTCTGCACTCAAGAATTACTCCTGGCGGTGCTTGGGGGACCACATGGGATGCCGGGGACCGAGCCCAGGCCTGCAGAGGCCCGCGCGTGCAAGGCAAATGCCGTACCCGTTTGGCCATCTCTCTGGCCCCGGAACTTTGTAAAGTTTTATCAAATTTCTCTTTTTCTATGCAGTTATATTTGTTTCACTGAAGCATGTAAAATAATTGTTATGCCCTTCTCCAGGTAGAATTGGCATCATGCCATCAGTGTCTTGATGTGTGATGTTCTATGCTATTTCAAGATGAGAAAAATCCTTGGAGACTATAAATTATAATAGAGAGTCAGAGAATGGATTTTAACAGAAAGTCAGTGAGTAAACACAACTCTGAAATAAATAGGTAACAAAACACAGCAGTCTCTTTTCGATGTATGCAAACACACCGTAAATTGTTCTTATTAATTAGACTCAAGGTGGAATGTCAGATTATCATTCTTAGGTACTAGGACTATATTGTTTGCTGATAGGACTATATCATATATAGGACTATCTATTTGAACTGACAGCTGAGATTAACCCATCATCTTCTGGAGCCTATCTTTAGGTTAACTTGATTATAGGAGAGGAAATTAGCAACTTTACGTTTCTTCATGTATCGTGTAATGCAGTTCACCTCTGTGCTTGCTCAAGGATGCAGTATTCCTTTCCTTTTTCATATGTCTGTGGAATGACACTTCCAGCAAATTCTACTCTGTCCTTCCTACATTATTCCTACTCCATAGCTCAGGGAATAAATTAGTCAAGGAATGTCGGCATATTCTAAGGGCTAGCCATAAGAACCGAAATAGATTGTCTTCTAGATCTTCTGAAAGGCACACCGCTTTCACTACAGTTTAGGTTCAGAGATCAGAGTCTGATCTCCAGAACTGTAGGATCATAAACAAATGTATTTGTTTGAATCCATTAGTATGTGATAATTTGTTGCAATAGCAACAGGAAATAAATACACTACGGGATCAGTCTGGTGTTTTACAGCATAGAAATTATTGCAAAACTAGGGTTACTGTTAATCACTCTCAGGACATCTGATGATATCACTTCTCATCTGTCTTTTCCTTATATAGCAATATGCTCCAAACTCTGCAAAACCAAAAACAAATCAAAACAAAAACCATAGAAACTTTCCCAGCTGATGTTATGGATGTTTTCCTGTTCTCTTCTAACAGGAATGTCTACTACATTGAGTGTGGTAAAGATCTTTGCTTCCTGTTACCCAGATATCACCCATGGATTTGCAAGATTTTGTATACTTCTTTGTTGATATTCTTTGAATATACTGTCTTCTTTGGTTTTTTTTTTGTTTTTAAGGATTTTGTTCTATTAACTCTAACATAAAATAATTATATGACTTTAGGATAAAATATATTTATTTTTCTCCAGCGTTTAACACCAAGTGGCTTAACACCAAGTGGCTGTTAAGTCTGAGTATCTCTCCTCCTTTGTGTTTTCCACGTGGTAAGCATTGTCCGTATGATTATAGTGGTGTATGTTTATGAGACACACAGAGGTTGAGTCAGTGCTAAAATGGTGGGTTGGGCAACACTTGCTATAATTAAAGAAATAACAAAACTAGTGGAATACCACTTGGGGCTCCAAGCTCAAATAAAATTTGACACCTAATATTTCATGAGGAGGACTACCTGTTCTCTTTTGAGGGGTAGATCACATAATAATAACAACAACAACAAAAAATAAATCATGCCTGAGGACCTTTTGATTTAATTGTGTTCTGATTTAGGAAAGATGATATTATTTTTTTTTTTAAGTATTTTATTATACCACCGTGAGATATACAAATAAAAGATATACAATTAAAAGTTCATGTTTGGGTTTGGTCATACAGTGTTTCAGCACCCGTCCCTCCACCAGTGCCCATCTCCCACCACCAACATCCCCGGTTCCCTCCCCCCTAACCCAGCCCTGCTCCATGGCAGGTTCTTTATTTCTTTCCCTTTCTCTCTCTTTCTCTTTTCCTTCCCTTCCAGACTATGGATTACAGAACATACATTAAAAGGTTGTCATGTGTATCCTTTTGCCTCTATTTAATGCTCAGTTCTAGGTTGGCATTAGTACCCTCGACTATTGTTAGCCCCCTGTTCCATTTTCTGTCTTACCTAAACTCTGACTCCCACACGTTTGTGATAATCTCCACCTTTGACGGAAAGATGATATTATTAAATAAAAATAATGATCATGTTTAAAAAATAAGAAATTCAGGTTTGCTATTGAACTGGAATGAAAAATCTCTGTCATCCATTTCCCTTTGTGGAGGTAAAATATGTGCTACATAAATTTGGTCAGCTTAATCATTTTTAGATGTACAGTCATTTTTTATTTGTCCAGTTAATTAGAAGTTTTTCATATAATTTTGGCGAATTAGGCAAGCAACATAAAATTGTTTTCTTAGTTCTCTCCTTTTTTCTTGGCAATCAAGCAGGATGTGATTTGACTACACTTATTGTCTTCCACTTGAACTGGCATCTGGTTCCTGATGCTTATGTTTCTCTTCAAAAAGGAGCTATAGGAAATCAAGGACTATCCAGGAAATTGGATCTTCTTGGTGATATTTTGCTATGGGGTGTATACAAAGATCTTTATTCTGGTGATATTCCTTGTGTTTTCCGACAAGAAAGGGCAGTACTTTGTAGTTTTTCAAACAAAAACTGAGCCAGCTGGGAAGAAGTTGGAAGAGACAGACAGTACAAAGCAAACTCAGTCCAACAGGAAAGGTCAGATGCTGTTTCACTCTGACTGAAAGGCAGAGTTTTACCTAACAGCTTTTACATAGGGTTTACAGTGTGATTTTCAAACTTATTTTTTTTTACCCTCCTCGTCATCAATATATTTTAGGAATTTTTTGGTAACCACTCCCTTGAAATTTTGATATCCCTGATATACTACAATTCCCAAGCAGTGCTCAGAAGGCCTGGGGTCAGTTCTGGTACTGTTTAGCAGACTGAGGCAGATGCGAAGTGATCACTCACTTATTATTGGTTAACAATACTAACAATAACTCCACTTCTATGGGTGGAATTCATGATGTGACTTTCAGTATTTTACATATTTTCTATGCCATTCTAATCCTTATAATAATGCTTGCAAAGTGATGCTTAAAAAAGAAAATGAATAAACAATACGCCTGCAGCTCAGTCCTATCCCAATTTGTCTTTTCAGAGTTAACCAGAAAGTAAGTGTACACTGGACCCTGCAGTCAAGTGGTGCTGATGGAGCCCTGTCCTACCAGGGTTCAGCTTAGGTCTCAGTACATGCCGGGCTTTGGCTATTGAGCAATCTACTAGTCTCTTTATTTACGTTTGTGTGGTGCAAGCACGCGTGTGTGTGTGTGTGCGCGCGTGTGACTGCTTCATATCGCATGATGATTCAATTAAAAAAGTATATGCAGTTCCAATTTGAATGTGGCAAGTACCAGTTTCAGCAAAATATCATTTAGATAGGGAGGGCTGCTTTTAACCTTTTAATAGAAATACTGAGTTCATGAGGAGAAGGCTAATATCTGAAATATATATTCAACAAATCAAATATGCAAATAATGGTCAGACCATAAGTGACAATTGGATTCTGACTCAAAATCTCTACAGCAATCTTTCTACACTGACCAGGGTTGACCAATGACAGTTGACTTCCTGAGAGTTTTGCTTTTACTTCTCACTAATAAAACAATAATTTCTCACTAGAAAAGGGCTTATATGCTTCTTGCTCCGATCTTGCAAGACTTTCTACTTCAGATAAACTGTCTTTACTTCCTAGGCCAGTTATTCCCAAGGAGAGTGACTTGATGAACCTTCTTATTTCTGCATTTCTTTGCCTGCATATAGATCCAAAAGCTATGTGATGGTGCCTACTTCTGTACCATAGTAAAAAAATAAGCCTTTGCTTATCCTTGATTCATTTATATCTATAATATGATTATGAATTATATTAATTATATAATTCTAGATATAGAAGTGGAAAATCTTATTCTTTCCTTTTTATATCTATAATATAGGATGGTGGTTCAGTCATGGAAGACGTAGCACATTAGAACATATTCCCTGCCCGGGCTCTGCAGGGCCTTTGCATTGATCCACGAGCCAAGAATTACCAATGAGATTCCTGGAACTCCTGAGAATGAGTTGGAAGCCCCCTGCCAAATAAGATAAAATAAGATGAAATAAAAACATACATTTCTTCCTCCCAGTGTTTCAACAGCAAACTTGTTTTGATTGATGTGTTCTGTTTTCGTCTACTAACTCAAAGGCTATTATAACATTATTATTTATCTTGTCCTATCACAGTCACTTAAGTTTAATAAGTCAGATGATGGTGCCACATTTTTGCTGCTTGACAACAGCAGTTATTGATTTTTCTGTCACACCCACCATTACATTAGCGTTAGTATATTATCAGATGAATTTTTAATATCTTAAAAGAAATTGGAAGATGAATGGTGAATTTGATTAGATGATTGATTCTAATTAGGTTATTTAATTTAGGTCTAAGTTAGGAGTAAAAGCAGAAATAGCCAAAGTCTTTTTGGACAGAAACCAGATGATAATCATGTATGCTAAGAAATAACACAGAAGTATGTTATAACAATTAGGTTTCTGAATATTGCTAATTGAAGAGCAAAAAATATTTCCTATGACATCAAACTATAAAGTTTCTATCTAGCTAGAGAAATTGCAGCCAATATGAAAAGCCAGTCTATCTGACAAAGAATTAATATTCAAAATATATGAAGAACTCATATAAATATAAAAACAAACTATCCTACAAATGGGCAGGATATTTAAAAAAAAGTTGAGCATTTTTAATCCGCATTAAAGGAAAAGACATATAGATCACCAACCTACTCATGAAAATGTTCCTCATCACTATTATTTGGGAATTGAAATCAAAACCATACCTTACATCTGTGAGAATTTCCTATGTAAAGATAAATCGAGAAATTTCAAGTGCAGAGCCAGGAGTAGCCCTGAGCATCTCTGTGTGGGATAAAGTTAGTCTTCTTGCAAGGTCAGCCCCTCACCTGCAGTACAATCTATCTTGCCCATTGACTAGGAAGATCTTAATGTTTCAGTTTTCTGTTTGATGGTGCCCTCTTCTCAAGTAAGTTCCTTGAGGCAAAGACTCTCTTACCTTTCTCCTTTCTTTAACTGTCTAGTCTAATGAAGAGACTTGATTGGAGATTAACAGAATTGTATCAGAGACTCTTAAAAATTGTGTCAATACTGCCCACGCCACATTAGACTGAAATTATCCTTGGATTATCTGCCTATTTTATCCCAGTTTGATTGGGGCAGACATGTTCTGTTAATATTCGTATTTCTAGAACCTGCAGTAATGCCCAATTGCAGTGAACCTGGGATGTACTTAAGCCAGGAATATAGAAACAACCTTGATCTTCCAGCCACTCAACATACCACCTGGAAGGCAGCTCGGAGGAGAGAAAAAAGGAGGATGTTAAAGTCAGACAAGCCTGGTTCTGTCATGCAATTAGTGTGTATGCCCATGACTTCCTTTAAAAACTTCTTCACAGACTTGTGGAGATTTAATGAGACAACCACTAGGTAATCTCAGCTACTCCTGGAGCCTTCAAATTCATCTCTGATTTATCCATGGACCTCTCTTAAGTTAGGATTCTCAACCGCCTGAATAATTCAGAAGCCTGTTGAGTGCAAAGCCAAAAGTAAACGAATTCTTTATCACTGCCGGCCTTACCCCTGTCCATGCACTATCGCCCCCCACGCCCAGTTTATTTTGTGTGTCTGTGCTGCTCAGGCAGATTCCCAGCATTTCATCCTGCTACTCCTTAACCCAGGACACCTCTCTAAAAGCTGGGATTTATCTCGTCTCTTTGTGCTCACTCTGTCCTCCTGCTCAGCCTTTCTTTCTCCCCCAACAGGATCCCTGTGCTGTCTCCTCTGACCAGACACCCCTTCCCAGGGCCACTCCAAGGCAGCTTCTGTTATTTCCTGCTTTAAATGAGTAGCACTAGGCCACCCCAATTGCTCAACACGTGTGGTCTCTGCTGAACCTTTCCTCCCACTGCCCCTAAGTCTCCCACCTACAGGGCGAGTCTCAGCATGACCTCTCTGCCTCCAGAGCTTCCTTCAACACAATGCGGCTGCCCTGGGTTCTGCTACAATCCCTGCTTTCAGAAGTGGAAGCGGAAGCCAGTGAAAGAAATGCTTTTATGTTATGCAACTAGGCCTAAAGTCAAGCAGTCTCCAGAGGCTATATATCACCTACTCTTCTTTTGCATTCAATACTGGCTTTTGTTTGTGTTGCTCACGGAAGCTTGATGTGTTCCCAGGGCCTAGAGTAAGTCCAGGCAGAACCTTAGGAAGTGCTCACAGATTCATCAAGTAAATAAATGCTGGATCACTGACATCTCTCTCTACCAAACGGCCAGCGCCTAGGTTTCATTCCATCCCACCCCACCCCCATTTATTCCCAGTATTTTGTCTGGCACACAATGAGAACTTTAACAGTAAGCTTTTCTCTCTCTATAGGTAACTTGCCTCTCTGAGTTCCAGGGTTACTTAGCCTCTGCGCCTGTTGGAGAACTTACACCCACCCACCATGCTGTAGCTTTGCTGCATGACAGTTTTCATTAGAAAGAAACAACCACCCTGGTCAGCTGCTGCCTGACAGCTGGAAAAACAGCTAGAGCAGAGCCAAACAATTTTGTCCCTCGAGAAGCAGGGAGGAGAGCCTCTACCTCACGCTGCTGTGTGGGCGGGGGGCTGAATCATCGCATCTTTGCATTCCTTGGAAAAAGATAACTCAAAGGAATATTACATAACGTGGTGTAACCTGAGCATAAGCTGAAACTGAAAAATGACTAAAATGTTGGGCGCTACAATGCCGAAGGTTAAAAATAGTTGTGATCTGCTTTCATGAGGAGCGCACTGTGGCCCCAATCCAGAGCCCTGAAGTTCTGCAGGTCAGGCTCTGGTTGGAAGGACGCTGAACAGATGTTGCCACGGCTTCACAGAGCAGAGGAATGTGCACCTGGCTTGCTCTCCCTCTCAGGAGCTGACACAAGGAAGAAAGAACGCAATTCATTCATTCATTCGTTCATTCGTTCCTTTGCTTTCTGGGTCACACCCAACGATGCTCAGAGGTTACTCCTGGCTCTAGGCTCAGAATTTACTCCTGGCAGTGCATGGGGGACCATATGGGATGGCAGGGATGGAACCCGGTTGGCCGCATGCAAGGCAAACGTGCTACCCCTGTGCTATCGCTCAGCCCCAGAGGGAACGCATTTACTAGGGAAAAGGCAGCTTGAGCTTCAGCAAAACTATATATTAAAAAAATGTTCCCTAAAGTTCACTGACCTACACAGAGGGAAGAGAGATGAGAGGTAATAATGTTTCCTGGGAGAAGGTCCCATTTTCCTTTTTTCTTTTCTGGGCAATTAAAATTTTTCTAACAGATTTTGAAAAGACGTTTTAGAATTTCCCTGGGATTGCTGAAGTCTTTAAGTGGGGTGGGAATGCGGGGAGCAGATTCATGGTCTTGAAAACAAAACACTGCTCAGGGTCCAGTGTACACTTACTTTCTGGTTAACTCTGAAAAGACAAATTGGGATGGGACTGAGCTGCAGGCGGGTTGTTTATTCATTTTCTTTTTAAGCATCACTTTGCAAGCATTATTATAAGGATTAGAATGGCATAGAAAATACGTAAAATACTGAAAGTCACATCATGAATTCCACCCATAGAAGTGGAGTTATTGCTAGTATTATTAACCACTAGCGTTAATTTCTAAAACATAAAAATAAATCTGCCAAGGATTTCTGAGACACAGTTCACCCAAAGAAAGGGTAATTATAGAATTTTAGTAGATCCCAAATTGAGAAGAGCTTTTGATTAGAATGAAAGCACAGAATTGGTTTTCTAGATGAATTCCTGGACTAAAAGGGAAGAGTGAAAATTATTTTTTTCTTCAGCAGTTTGTTTCAAGCTGGAATTTGGACTACTGAGAAGGAAGCTACTATAGTGTAGTCAATGCGGGCAGTGTAGTCAATGACTATAAGTATAGTCAATGCTCTGAAAGAGAGTTGTGTGAGAAACTATATTGTCCACCTCTTTCATCTAAGTTCATTTGTACCCCAAGAAGAATGCACGTGCTGTCATGGGGTAGGGAAGATGTCTTCTAATTTATAAGCTTTCTTTTGTCTCCTTCGTTTTAATAAAGAGACTCAATGCAACACACTAAGCAAATCCAGAAGTCCAAAGAACTTGCTTTGTCAATGCACACATGACGTTTGATATAAATGTAATTCCTAAAGATATAAACGATGAGTCTTTCCACCCAGTCATTCTGTGTCACACCCTCTACCCTACCCAGAGTGCCCAGATACGACAGTGCTCACTACTGCTGAGACCAGCAGCAGCGCCTGGAACCATGACCCTGGAGCTCAGAGGTTCAAGCAGCAATGAACGCAGGGGTCATTACCCTCCCTGCTGCTGGCCTTTTGAGCAATGCATCCTCACTCATTAAGGGGCTGATTTAAAAATCATCCACACAAACCAAGTTCTACCATTAAAACCCACAGAACTTGATGTTATCACAAAAAAACCGCTGTTTTGCTCTATATTATAAGAAAAATATTATTAGTAGACAGTTTTAGTTGCTGTCTTCTTTTGTTATTTTTTTCTCATTTTTTCCCTAAATTTTTCTTTGGTGGGCAGGGGAAGGGAAGTTGCCAAGAATGACCTTAGACTATTTTTTTGGCCTACAGAATAACAATTTAATATGGCATATCTTAATATGTGTAAGATTTATTCATAAAGCAATCTGTACTGTGTCTAATATAAGATAAATATTGGAATAATAACAGTCAACTTAAAAAGATGCATTTAAAAGTCATCTTATTGGGTTTTGGGAGTGGGCCCATCACCTCTGTAGGGCCTCGGAAGCAGCCAGATGAGTCTCGCTTACCATAATAGTTGCTGTTTTTGTGGTCCAGACCCGATACATTAAACTAGTGGAACCAATCACATACTAGAATATATTACAATCTACAATGTATAAGAAATGGAATTGAGAAGGAGAGAGAGAGAGAGAGAAAGAGAGAGAAAGGGTTGGGGGCAGGGGGAGGGAGGTGGGGACGTTGGTGATGGGAGATGGGCAGGGGTGGAGGGATGGGCACTGGAAAACTGTATAACCAAAACTCAAATATGAACATCTTGTAATTGTATATCTAACTGTGGTATAATAAAATATTTAAAAAACAAACAAACAAGCAAAAAGTTATCTTACCTATGTGGGATATAAAGAAACATAGTTGGAAAGCAACCGGGTCCAGAGGCAGCAGAACTGAAGCAAGCAGGTCTATAGAACCGAGCTTTCCTGAGGAGGGGCTGGGCGAGGATCCCCGGATGGTGGTGGAGGGCAGCCGGCACTCTGGGACTGAGTGTGGAACTAAATGGGTGTGTGTGAATCTATCATTAACAGTATTGTAAATAACAGTGCTGCAAGAAAAAATGAAAAAAATTGTTTTGAATACTCATGAAAAAAAGAACATGATACCATGTTTTATAATCAGCCAGAAATTGGTGATAGAAATAATTCAATGATCAGGCAGTAATTGGTGATAGAAGACATCATTTTTATTTAGAACTGAATAAATATAAACCTTATGATTCTTAAATATATTAATTTATTAAAAACTCTGAAGTCTATAGTATTTTCTGAAACTAGCTCTTTTACTGATTCACCTCGAATTAAGCTGAGGAAGTTTAGAAAACTTTCTTTTCTCACTAAAGAACGTCTTTCTCCTGAAGTCTGTATTTCAATAATAATAATTGCTTAAAATCATTGGTTATTATTGTGTCATTGTTGGTGCTGAGACCTACTCCTGGCTCTGGGTTCTGTTCACCATGTGATTCTTGGACTGGTCACTTAGGATCAGCATTCAAAGCCTGTTCTCCAACCCTTTAAGCTAATCTCCACAGCCATCGTCATCATCATCATCATCATTATTATTATTATTATTATTATTATTATTATACGGTTTAGAGTGGTGTTATTACTTATGCTTAAGTTATGCAGTAATAGTTTATGGTTTATTTTTTAACTGTTTTAAATATGAATGAGCAGTACTAACAAAACTAGTCAAGTGTGATTGGCAATTTGAATTAACTGTTATAATGAGAATTCCAAATGTTTAAATGTCTTTTGGGTTGGAACAGTTTTGACTGGTACCAAAATATATCCTCTTCTTCATATTTCCATCTAAGGAACTGTTATAATTCTAAATCTGAATTATGCAAATGGACTATTATTCTTTTTTCCTTTTGTGCATCTAGGACCCTTTAAAATAGGAACTAGTGAACCTGTCTCAGAGGAGGTCCATCATAAGCACGAAAGCAGCCTTAATGGGCTTCCTAGAGAATAAATCCTTTTATGTGAGAGGCAAGAAAATAAAGACTCATACAGGGAATGCATTTTGACTAGATAGAAAAAAGAGCTTCTTTCCTCTCAATTCTATGAAGTCAGATTAAGATCCCTAATTCCTTCAAAGATAAACACTTGAAATGTTTGAATCCTTTGCTACAAGACTTTTTTTTTAACCACTGGATGCTCCAGCTTAAGATCTTAGAAGAAATAGTTGTCCTTTAGAGGCAAGTTCTCCATTTTTATTGGTGGTATATCACTTGTATCACTTGTTTTCCGTTGTTCACTGATTTGCTCGAGGAGGCACCAGTAACATCTCCATACGTCCTGTCACATGCTAATGTAGCTCAAGAGCATCTGCTTGCTCCAGGAACAAAAAGAGCCTCAAACCATTCCTTCAGGTCATGGGAATGAGGTTTATAATTGTTACTGATTGTTGACATATCAAATACAACACGGGTAGCCTGCTTGTCTTATTTGATATACCAAAACCAGTAACAATTATAGACCTCATTCCCATTGGTGGATATACTCATTTATAATTGTTTTGCATAGATTTTCATGTGCTTGGATTTGGCCTGCATTAATGACCTGGGCTGTTTTTTCTTCCCACCATGGGAATGTTAACAGCGCCTTCATCTCTTTCTACTTGAAATCCAGTTCCCAGAAACAGCCTTCCTGTAGCCCTTCCCTTGCAATCTGCTTCCCAGGCCTTCCTTGCACTCCTCCGCGCCATCTCTCTATGGTTCCACCAGTTCTCTCTACTCTAAGAGAAATTGCTCTCCAACGCCTCAGTATGTGCGGTCCAACCTCTCAACATGTTCACGCGTTCCTCTGCAGCGTGGCTTCTCCACTCCCACCATTCTTGCCCCTTTCAGTGTGATTCCATTAGTTCTAAGTCTTCCTTCCTTGAATAGCTTCTAGAAAGAACTCTCCTCCCAGCAGCACCCACAGTTCCCACCTGGATGCCCCTGATTGTGTGTAAAGACTGGCCACATGCTGTTGGCCAAATGCTGTTTCCTCCCAGCTCTCCACTTAGAACCTGAAATCTGAACTGCCCAAGACCGTGACTTTCCTCCTGTGGAGCAGTGACTGCACTTTCCTGAGACTTTTTATAGTCTTTAAATTCCTAAGACTTTTTATAGTCGGCAAGTAACTCAGGGCCATGGCCCTCTCTGTGCGGCTCACTATCATATTCTGGGGACTTAGGACAGGAGGGCAGGGCCTGGCTCAGAGTAGATTGAAACCTGCTCCTCCCTGAGTGAATAGGGAATTCACGCGCGCAGCCAGTTACGCAGGCGGTGCTCTGGGCAAAGACTCTGTCTCGGACAGCTCAGAGTCTGTTGTACTTTTTGTACACTGGCAGACTGAACAACAACAACAACAACAACAACAACAACAACAATAATGATAATAAAACTTGCTTTTTAAAATTTGGTCTGGATTTATATCCCTGCTACAGTTTATGGACCTTTTGCATCTGGGAAACTTATCAAACCATCCTGAGATTTAAACGATCACGATCACGATCACGATCTTCCTGTTGATCATCTATTTGCTAGAGCGGGCACCAGTAATATCTCCATATGTCCTGTCTCATGCCAGTAGAGCCAGGGGCATTGGCTTGCTACAGGAACATAAAGAGCCTCCAACCATTATATTAGGTCATGGGAATGACCTAATATAACTGTTACTGGAATTTGGCATATCAAATACAACTCCAGAAGCTTTCCAGGCTTGCCAAGCGGGAGGCAAACTCTTTTAAACACCTCCAAATAAAGCATTTATTGATGAACCACACCGCCGCAAGCGGCGCAGAGCCGGGCTGTGATGGGCTGGTCTGCTGGGTGGAGCTCTGACGAGAGGGAAGTCCAAATGCGGAAAATGGCGGCGCCCGTGGAGTGAGGGGGTGGTCTGGCTTGTTGTGAGGCTCTGTCGAGGTGTTGGGCCAGGGCTAGAACCCGCCATGCCTCCCAACTGCCTCATAAACGGCTGAGCACAGGGAGAGCAAGGAACAGCTCTGCCCCATGTATGAGAGTCTCTGGACCAGCATACCTGGGCTGGATTGAGGAAAAAGCTGCTTCAGGGTGGGTGTCGATGATCCGGGCTGTGATGGGCTGGTCTGCTGGGTGGAGTTCTGACGAGAGGGAAGTCCAAATGTGGAAAATGGCGGCGCCCGTGGAGTGGGGGGGTAGTCTGGCTTGTTGTGAGGCTCTGTCGAGGTGGTGGGCCAGGGCTAGAAACCGCCATGCCTCCCAACTGCATCATGAATGGCTGGGCAAAGGGAGAGCAAGGAAAAGCTCTGCCTCATGTCTGAGATTTAAACATACACACTAATATAATGGCAACAGATGTCTATCTCATGGAATTATTCACTTGATCACTTGATCACTTGAATCCCGTTATTCATCGATATGCTTGAGCTGGCACCAGTAACATTTCCATTGGACCCTATCACGTGCCAATGTAGCCCAATGGCATCTGGTTGATTCAGGACTATGAAGAGCCTCAAACCGTTCCTTCAGGGTCTTGACAAGGAAGTCTGACCATCTTGTAGGTGGGCAGCCACGTGATCTTTTGACATCCCGTGGGATCCAGTCGGTAATGGCTCTAGTCCAGCAGTTGTCTCCAAATCACTCAAGTGAGAGAAGAAATCTGGAGTTCTGACCTCTGTCGCTATTCCAGAATCAGGGACGCTGTCTCGTTTGCCAAAGCATTTACATGGAATTATTGTAAATATTAAATGGGTGATATATTAGACACCCCAAAGAGTTGACTTCCTTTCTCTCTCAACACTGATTTTTGGCGGGGGATATAACTCAGTGGCAGAGCATATGTTTCGCAGGGATAAGGCCCTGCATTCTACCTATGACACCAGAAAACCGAAGAAATAACAAAGAAAGCAAAGTTTTGTTTCCACTTACCACAGCTCACCTTTCTGAATCTTGACATATTCCTCTATTTTATCATATGGGGTCACAAGTTTATTCAGTTTTATTTTATTATTTTTTGCCACAAAACTATTTAAGTTTTATTTAAGTAGTAGTCACTTTACAGTTAGGTAGTCACAAATTATTTCATTCTACAATAGTTACTCCTATTTTCAAGGCATGTTTTGGCAATATATTTCTTCTCATGTTTCTATGTATTCCTTTAGCACTATATCAACAAGTCTTTTTTCACCTATTTTTTTCATAATTTCACTCCAGCCCAGATTTACTGGAAATTCCATGTGGTCAAGAGCCTATTTTGATCTGATTTCTACTGCATCCCCAGCACCCCACAAAATACCTGCAAAAATAGACATATAAGTGTTTAACCAAATAACAATCCCTTCAATTAGTGATTCTTATATATGAATTATTTTCTTCTTTGACCTAAAATTAATCTATTTCCCTCTAACTTTATCTAATTGCCTCTTTTGCAATCACCAGATTTATTTTGTCAACATATTATTATATTAGAACAATTAGAATGAAATTAGTGGATGCATCAATGCCTTTTATGTGTCTGATATGGGTCACTGTAAGAATGAATGCAGTTTTGTCCTAAAAATAAAAAATACAAATATTTTTAGTGAGTGTTCTGCATGATTCTTATTAGAATTAGAATAACTGCATGATTCTTTCCTTTTTCTTAAATTTTCTTAATAAGCTAATGAACATGATAAAAGTATTATAGACTATAGATGGTTGATAGCTACTTTCAATATTCTATTATGTTTTGTCATCACTGAAAAATTAAAGGTTGCATTGATGTTTTTAGCTAAACAAAAAGTGTTTTTTTAAATCTGCTTACCATGCCCTTCAAGTAGGCAGGCATGTTTATTGAGGAAGGACATCTGTGGTTAATCGATGACCATAAAATTAATTATATGATGAATCAATTAAACAATTGATAATCCACTACAGTTTGATCACATTCAAATTGTGTTGCATATTTATCTTAAGATTCAATAGTTTAAGAAAATATTCAGTTTGGGGCGGAGCGATAGCCCAGCAGGTAGGCGTTTGCCTTGCACACGGCCGGCCCATGCCGCCAGGGTTCGATTCCCGGCATCCCATATGGTCCCAGAGCACCGCCAGGAGTGATTCCTGAGTGCAGAGCCAGGAGAAACCCCTGAGCATTGCCGGGTGTGACCCAAAAAAGCAAAAAAAAAAAATATATATATATATATATATATATATATATACATATATTCAGTTTAAAAACTGTTGAGATATGAGTACGGGAGTTTATTAAAAACAATATTCTATCTATAATATATTAAGAGAATATATGTATAAAATTTATAAATGCTGTAAGAGTTTGTGACAAATATCTTATCCTACTGTGCGTAATGTGAGGAAACATAAAATTAGATTTCAATGGGCAGTGTTTAGTTTTATGGTATGGAGTTCAGATTTTAGGCCACTCTTAAATTTTATAGTGAATTATTTTGAACATTGTTTACATCTGAAAACATTCTTAAAATTCACATTAAAATGTTTAACATTTGGGGATTAGGAGGCGAGCTGAAGTGGTAAACAATATGCCCAGAGGGAGCAAGCCATTGAGGTTCCCCAGGCACGGCCCAGAATGACTGTGATGGCTTCTGCTTAGCACAATTGGGTCTGAACAGCACCGATTCCGTTGCAGGCTAAGTCTCACGCCTTTGGGGTCTTACCCAATTTCCTGTGCTCTGCTGACAGTTGTCATAAACAAATCTACTCTTTAGTTTAAGGCTTAAAATTCAACACCATTATATTTTTTATCGTGGAAATAATGCTGACGATTTTCCTCAAGAGTTTTTCTCTAAAAGCTTTTTACTTTTTAATAATTTAAGATAGACAGGAAACAGGTCTAAGGTTTTCTTTATTGTTATTTTTTATATATACTCTAATGTAGGATACAACAGGATGCACTAAACACCCTCTGTTTCACAAAATCTATAACCCAAGGGCTAGTTTTACATGTTTTCTTTGCCGGCTGGGTTGTGCCTGATCGTGGCCAACTGTTTGGATGCTGTTGGTTTGGCTCTTAAATGAAACTGGATCCTGATAACAAAGTTCAAGAATTATTGTCGGCTTCTCTGCATAACTTAGAAGCATCTCCAAAGGCATATGTACTATTGCCCTGGCAGACATATATACACAAGTACAGTGTAACACCTCCATCCTCCATGCTTGGCAAGTGGATGTGGATGTTCATTTTTATAGCCGCTAACTTATTAGCTGTGGATTACGTTGTCACTTTTGTGTGTTACATTTCCAAGCATAAGAAGTGTGAGTGAGTTCTAAGACATGTGAAATGAAGGATCAGCTCACAAAAGCTGGTCTTGAAGGCTTCAGAGAGTCGGGATAAAGGCTTCATCATGTGGTTCATAAAGCCTGCCAATTCCTTGATTGACAGCTCTCTGTATGGCAAGTCTTGAGGGATTGGGTATTTAAATCTTAATTACAAAAAAGTGTTATAGAATACTAAAAATCATTCAAGGAAACTGGAAGACTTATAATGCAGCATTTTTTCTATTAATCCATTATACAAAATAGAATTTGATTGACAAGATCCATACAAATAGTGTAAAGGAATTTAGGAAATCAGTACCAAACTGAAGGAAAAATTTTAAGCCATGTGCCATAAATGTGTCCTATTTTATAAACTAAATTATCCCACAGTCATACACATGAAAATAAAACATATTTAAATGAACTTTATTATAAGATATCATCCTAACTGGTCTAAGGAACTAAAATCTCAGTAACACTATCCAAACAAACACAAATGCAATATAAATAACAACTTTGCTTTAAAAAAATCAGAACTTAATATAGGGGAAAAACAAAATATTTGATTCAATGTATAGAAATAAGACAAAATGGAAGGAAAAAATTTAAATGAAAACTAAAAAAACATGTAACAGAATTAGTTATGTTCTTGGTGGTCACAACATGTTCCTTTATTATTTAACTGATTAAATTGATGTTAAGGGATTATTCTGATCCACTCCTTTTGCCAAGTATAGAAATCATGGAGAAAATGATGGTAGGATAAAAAAAAATAAAAAACTTAATGAACACTCTAGAATAATAGAATGTCCATCCATCTATGAGGAAGGAAAGGCCCAGGTATCTTGGGTGGCTTTTCCATCTCCAAACCTGTGCTTCACTCTTCCTCACCTTGTTCTTCTCCTTGAGGAGGCTGATCTGTATGGGTTGACAATGTGGGTTGACTTTGCCCTTTGATTCCTGATTGAATTCAGCCCTGGGGACCCCCAGCCAATCAGAGGGAAGGATAAGTATGCGATGAGGAATTTGATCCCATGGTTGTTCTGAAAGTGGGCCACCTGCCTCTGTGCCAGCCACAGCTCTTTTCAGGTACTGAGTCCCACATCACACAACTCTGAAATATGACAGTGGAATAATTTTAATCAAAGAAAATGTTATTATTTTTATTTTAATCAAATAAATAATTTTAAATAAAACATCGGTGAATAAAGATGCTCAAGTGTCTCTTTTTCTTAAATGCAACTTTTCTCCAAAGCTCCTCCCTCTTCATTTTCCCTGGGAGCAGGAAATAAATTTCTTCTTGAATGCTACCCTCCCCGAACAGAGATAGTGAGACACCCTTATCAGCAGAGACAGGACAGACACTGTGTAAACAAGCTCTGCTTAGCTCACTACATCAAGTTATACAAGTCAAAAGTCAAAACTTAAAAGAATTTCTTTGTCCTATCACTTCTGCGTACATTTACTGTGTCTTTGTCCAAGAGCTCCATAAACTGGTGGCTGTGGTCTTTAGGTTTCATAGCTTATGACTCTCTTTGCATGGGAATTTAAATCTCTCTTTCTCTCTCTCTCTCTCTCTCTCTCTCTCTCTCTCTCTCTCTCTCTCTCTTTTGCTAGTTTTCTCAGGTCAATTTATTCTTGGAGTAGCCAAAGGAGATGAAGGGGAGAATGAGCAAAAGTTTCTCTACACAGGTAATGTCCTCAAATTGCTTATTTGAATGTGCCTTCAGTTTCCTGTCAGGCGCCCTAATGATACGCTTTGGCCACGTAGAGGAAGAAGTTCCATGGGAAATTCAGAAAGACACTGCGGAGGAAGTGCACATGTGTGTGTTCTTACAGAAGAGTTAGGGTTCCTGAGGAGATGGTGGGAAAATTCTGAATGACTCAGAGGGAAAATGGATGAAGGAAAAGAAGAAATCAGACTTCTCATAGGTGGATTATGAAGGACTTATAGAGTTGTTTTAGCCCATCCAAAATTCAATATAAATTGGATATTTTAGTGCCTATTTTAATAAAATAGAAGATGGCTGATAACAGCGCAAAAATAATTTCTGATGTCTTTTTTATAGCATGTACCCCTTTGAAGTACTTTTGGATTACTTTTTCATAATTTTTAATTATACTTTTACTATAATTATACTTTTACTATAATATGTATTATATGTATCAACTTTAGCTATGTATCAACACTTTTGCCTTATATGTTTGTAATCCAACTAAATAACCAAAATTAACCTACATAATACATAAAAAGCCATATACATTCTGAATCCAAATTAACATTAAAGTATAGGATTACACTTGGCTGAAATATATTTATGAATAAATGAATTTCATTAATTAAAAAGAATCCAACATATTCACAACAGTTTTTTGATGTTTCCTCTTATTTTGTTGCTCAAGTTATTGTGCATCTTTCATTTATATATATATATATATATCTGTATATATATATACAGATATATATATATGTATAAGATGAAGGCACTGACACTGATTTGGGAATGGCTTTTTCTTTTTTCCACATCATCTGTCAAGAAAACTCAATGACTAGAGAGAACTAACAGCTGCTCTCAGTTGTAGATGCCAGCCATTGTCTGGACCTCGGGAGACTCTCAACTGGATCTTCTACACATGCTGTTCCGGAGTGTCAGTTCTCTCAGAACAAAGACACATGAGGAAGTCAGGTCTAACACAGCAGCTCAGAAGCGCTAAGCACATCTCCCAAAACAGAACTTGCCCCTCTCTTGCTGGTAGCTTCAGGGCCACAGGCTGCTTCCCCACCGCATTCCATTGGTTACATGAGCACTGAGTTCACCCAGGTTCAGGGCCAGGGTGACATCCCCATGAGAAAGTATTTTCAGCCACTTTCTAAAAATTCTGCAGGCTTTGATGATTCCTTCTGTTAAAATCAAATACCAATGTGACAACCAAACAAGCCCCTTTTTTATTGCTGGTATTTCATCATATGGATCATCGGGAATAAGTTTGTGAACAGAATAATAATTTTTCCTTAGGCTCTAAAATTGTTCCACTGACAATAATGGTTATTAAGTGAGTCTCCTAAAAGATTTGCTGGTGGACATTTGGTGCATTAGTTTGATCTTAGGAAGTGGCCACATGACTCGTTTCCCCTTTCTCTGGAAAGACAGGATGTCATAAAGCCTCAGAGAGAAACACCTTGACATGTTACTGTCACTGCACTGCACACTCATCATAGCCAGAGAGGTTTTCTGCTATGTGAACATCTACCTGTGGATTTCACCATTCACTTGAAAGCTACACATCTTCAACAAAGAGCCACCATTGGAAACCACTTGTGGATCCTTCCATCTCTCCTCAGCTGCTGTTTTGATAACCAGCTCCAAGCTTAGCAACATTTCACAGGAGCAACCTAAAAGCTGCAGACTTTCCTTGATGTTCTTCACTGTGTCTCCTGTTTCCCTGACCCAAGTCTGTTGGGTACCATGGGTTGGTTTCCCCAGAGAATCATCTTGGTGTACCACAGAGATAGCTTGAAGAGCTGTGATGTTGACCAAGCATGCTAAGGCCTCTGGTTTAATTCCTAGAACTATATAATCCCCTAAGCACCACCACGGCAATCCCAAGCACTGCTGGGCCCGAACAGCACTGGTCAAATATCACCTAGAAATCCCTGAGCAATACTTGGAAAAATCTGCCAAAAATAAGAGAATCAACTTAGGAAAACATACCCTTGTAGGAAAGTGTAATCCCTAAGAAGAGATCTTTGACCAATGTCTTGGAAACAGATTTGCCCTGTTTATCATCTGGCATTACTCTGAGTTGATTTCAAAAGGTTCCGTAAAGTCCTGTGAGAGTAAACACGAGTCACGTATGACGATGGCTTTTATAAACACATCCTTTTACGGACCTTACTTGCTTTCGGCTCTGCTCTCCTAGTCCCAATCCTATGTGCTCCAGACTCACTTTCCAAATACACTTTTGGTTTTCAGGCCTTCATTTCTGTGAAACTTTATGGAAGTCTAGCTGATTAGATCCAAACGATGACCCTATGGAACTCTATGGAACTCTAGCTTCTTAGATCCAAACAATGACTCTATGAAACTCTTTGGAACTCTAGTTTTCTAGATCCAAACAATGACTCAATGAAACTCTTTGGAACTCTAGTTTTCTAGATCCAAACAATGACTCTATGAAACTCTTTTAGATCTCTAGCTTTCTAGATCCAAACAATGACTCTATGGAACTCTAGTTTCATAGATCCAAGCAATGACTATATGGAACTCTATGGAACTCTAGTTTTCTAGATCCAAACAAACAATGACAGGGGCCATGGACCTAATGCATGAGTTCATACTGCATGTGCCCAGAGAACATTGTCCCAACTCAAGAGCATCAGTGGGCTGTGGAGATAGAGGAGTGTGTCAGACTGGGGCTCTGGTGACTTAGAAGCCTTGATCTCTATTTTCATGTGTTAATTACTCATCCGTTTTTGGTGGTATGCTTCTTATTTTCTCTTCCCTGCCATTGTTTCTATTATTATTCTATTATTATTATTGTGATGCCTAGAAGTCAAACCCCCATCTAGCTGTGGTGTTCTTATAGACAGTTGTGTGCTTGAAGGGTGTTCTCTTTTAGTTGTGGTGCTCACACACATTTTCAGGATTGCAGTAGTGCTCACATGTGTGCTCACCAGGCATCATACTTCCTGTCTGTGATACACATTTTTTTCATTGTGGTACTCCTCAGATTTACTTGTAATGCCTACATAAACTTGGCTTTTGTGTGGCCCAAAAATTAGCTGAGCACCCACAGCAAAGCATCCGTGACGAAGCAGGTGGCAGCAAGGGAAATGAATTCTCAGCTTGATGTCTGCAACACTGACGCTTAAAGCTTGAGTCTCTTGTAAGTTTTTAGCTGCATGAAATGCAACTAAGCAATTGCTCTTTCCTGACTGTGCTGTAAAAATCATGGTCTTATTGTCATTTGGATACTTGTGTGTCCTGCTTAGCTTTTTAAGATAGATTTAATGATTCATTCCTCCTTAAATCATGTCCCTCCCAAATTATATTGAACTAACCTTACTAGAAAGACATTGCAGAAATGATAGTGTAAGATGTAGAGTTCATGCTGTTTATCAGAGCTCTCTATTATATCCAACATTGCTATGGGGCCATACTGCTCTGGGAGCAACCCAGGGGGTGCTTTTGAGGCCAGGCTGTGTCGTATGGGATAACCCAGGGGGTGCTGTTCAGGCCAGACTGTGTCACTGGGTCTATAGGATAACCCAAGGCGTGCTTTTGAGGCCACCTGTGTTGTATGGGATAACCCAGGGAGTGCTGTTGGAGGCCAGGCTTGCTCCAAATCTCTGAGCTGTTTCCATGTCCTTTTTTTTAAGTTTGTTCTTTATATACTTTCAGGTTTGGCCTTTGGCAGTGCAAGGAAATGAATACAATTTAAAATAGAAATTTAAACATTTAAATTGCAAATAACTATAAATAAGTGAAGTGGAATTTTATTTTCTACTTAAGTGTTTGAATTTTTCCCCGCTTTAAGAAATTATTTTGACCCTGGCCCACCCTCGGGCCCAGGCTCCCAAAGCCCCACCCTCCTGCAGGCATGGTGTAGGAATTATTTTAGGGGGTGTAATTGACAGTGTTCAGGGGCTACTCCTATGCTCTGCTCAGTAGTAAATCCTGAAGTTTCTCAGAAGACCATATGTGGTGGTGGGTGGGTGGGGTGCGTCACTTTGGGGGTCAGCTGCCTGCAAAGCCGCTCTTCTCTGTAGTTTCTCTCCTGTCCCTTAATGAAGTTTTCCTTGATGTCAAATCCCAAGAATGTGAGGCTGGAAGGAGAACAGCAGGTTAAGGCACTGTCTCGCAAGCATCTGACTTTGCTTCTATCCCCAGAGCCCTATACAGTCCCTCTGAGAGCCTCCAGGAAGGACTCTTGAATAGTAACTGAGCACCATTGGAAATGCTCAAAAAACAAATGCCACGAATGTGAGTAGATCATTATTTTACTTTTATTTAGTTAGTTTATAACTAATTTGGTTTGGGGGGGTTCTCACCCAGTGATGTTTTGGGACTACTCCTAGCTTAGGACTTGGGAGTCATTCTTGGTGGTAGCCAGGAACCCCGGGTCTCAAACACTGAGTTCCAGAATACAGAGCAACATGCGTCAAGCTTCTGAGCCCTCTCTTTGGCCCAAACATAGTTCAGGGATTCAGGAAAAGGGAAGGGATTTGGAATATAGATGCTAATGGAGGAAAGAAAAATTTCTAAAATCAAATTATGGCTGTGGTTGCACAACTCTATTAAACATCATTGAGTCATACAAGCTAACTGGGGAAAGTTATTTACCATGTGAACTGTAGCTCCGGTTAGGTTCTAAATGTTTATGCTCAGGACAAAAGGAAGCACATCCGGTGGGGGCAGTGAGGAAGAGGCACATTATCTAGGCACACAGTGACCTAGATAATGGTTCTTTTTTTTTAATTTTGCTGCTGGCAACATGCTGTATTTTTTCTGAAGACATTTATTGGTTCTTAAGATTTGTGTGTTCCTCTCTATAGTATGTTGTGTTTTTAATTATTTGACTTTATTTGGATATTTTATGAAAATTCAATTCTATAATCATCCTCGTGCATTACATTACATTTTAATCAGACTGCATGATAAAATATAAAAGAAACTTTAATACTTTTTAATACCAACTCCTAGCACTGTTCGAGCTCATTGTTGATATACTGTGTCTAACATCTGCTTTGTGAATTTATGAAATATTAAGAAATCATGAGTACATTGATCTTAAAGGTGAAAGTCAGAACTAGCTAAGATTTTGCTAAATGACAGATCTTTGTCATACTGTAAGCTAATGATTAGCATTCTATAGTTTGTAGAGGCTAGCAGACTATATGAACTCGGATCTTGTCAATGTCAGGTCTGTATCATAGTATAGGCTAATGGTTAGCATTACATTACTCGAGGAGTCTATCAGTATGAAAGTTTGGGATCAGATTCTTAAGACAATCTATCATCCACAAGCAGCACTAACCAGAGTGCATCAGTTTTATATCACATCATCAAACTTTAAGTCCAAATTGGCAATGGAAAATGTGTCCGGTTACATTTAAATAGATAAAAGACTGTTACAGGAGCAAATGCTGAATATTTTTGGATATTTTAATTTTTTTAAAATTAACTTTGAAAGGGATTATCAAAATTATATTCAGCAGCAAACAAATGACTTTTCTTCAGATGGAGGCATGATAAACTTTTCCTAAAATTGTCAATTATACGAACAGCCTTGGTCTTTGAAGGTCACGGTCAAATATATTTCAGGATTATGCTTGCAAGCAGGAAGATTCACAAGAGACTCATGGAGAATTATCTTTCATCAGTTGATGGAGAACTGCTCCTGGGACCTTATACATGTGTGTGGTGATAAGAAGGTGATAAAGCCAAAATATTTATACAAAGACATTATTTTCATTCTCTACTTTATTTCTCATAAAAATTCAGTAGTTATGTCCATAGATTAAATGACATGCAATGAAGTTATTACTCTTGCTTCTCTAATTCTGTATGTGTTTTACTGTTCTCCATTTTAGGACCCAGAGAGATAGAACAGGGATCGAGATGTTGGTCCCAGAGCTTAGGTCCAGGAGAGCCCCTGAACACTGCAAAGTGTGGCCTGAATTTTTCTCCACCTCATCTCCTGAAAGTGAAAAACAAAAATGTCTAAGTTTTGTTTTCTTAAAAATTTGTTTTAACTAAAAAAGATATTGAGGAAAGGGTTGGGTCCACAACTGGCAATGCTGAGGGGCTGCTACTGGCTCTCTGATCAGGGCCACTTATGAAGATGCTTGGGGGACCATATGTAATCTCAGGAATCATAAATAATGATTTGTGATAATCTCAGAAATCATAAATAAATAAAATCAGGGTTGACCACAAGGCAATCACAAATAAATAAAACCAGGGTTGATCACATGCAAGGCAAACACCTTACCTGCTGTACTCTCTCTCTCTTACTCTCTCTCTCTTTGTTTCCTCCGTCATAATTTCTGATGAATGTGATATAGTTCAGTGGCTGTTACTCTATGAAATCTCCCTGTCGTTTACAATGTTTTTTAAAGAAGGTAAATTAGTCCTGATATCAATGATATCAAAACGTTTAGAAAGTACTGCCCAGGTGTGTCATTATATGAGACCAGGCTCTGAGTAGACCTGCTTGTTTAAGATCATAGCCCTTTTCCTCTCTTCCTGGAAAGGAGATTCTTAGAATATTGCTTCAAGAGATTGAGGGTGCTCCCGGAAGGGGTGATTACTGTTTCTTTCCTGAGATGTTGGTGTGCTTAGGCAGTTGGTTGCTGAGAAACCACTGTCCTGACTTGAGCAGAAAATGCATCGGTTGGGTGAGATCTAAAGGGAGAGTAAGAAGCCAGCAGCACAATTGTTGGCACTCACCTCTCGTGGCATAACAGGGCACACTCTTTTTCTCTGTGTCTCTTGAACACTATGCAGTAGCCAGCGATCAACCATTTCTTCAATACCTACCCAGAAGGACTAGACTCAGGATGAAAAAACTCTAGCAGCTAGAGGCTGTGGACTAGATCATGGAAGAGAGGAATGAAAACTGTGGACATTCTAGTAAATACTAGTAAATGTTTAACAACTGGGTTTCCAAAAGAAAAAATAGAACTGATTTGTAGTTTTTGCCAACTTCTGAGTGTGAATTCTCTCACTGTGGCTAATTTCAAGCTACCAATGGATTAACAACCAACTCATAACATTTCTGAAAATTTAGCAATTGGCCAGTATGAGCTGTCTCCAGCAGACAACTGGGTAAAGGGAGAGAAATAGGAGCTTGATGGAGTCTCTTGTACCTATAACAATATAATGAGTAGGGACAACCACAAAAAAAACACTGCCAGTAACCAGCTTCTACTGTGCCCCAACTATTGGGGGAGGAAGTGGATAAATAACCAGTGTAGCCAAGAGGCATAATAGCCACCATAAGAAGGACTCAATCATCCGTTTCTGGGGCCGGAGAGATAGCCCAGCGGGTAGGGCGTTTGCCTTGCACGCAGCCAGCCCATGCTGGCCTGGGTTCAATCCCTGGCATCCCATGTGGTCCCCAAGCACCGCCAGGAGTAATTCCTGAGTGCAGAGCCAGGAGAAACCCCTGAGCATTGCCGGGTGCGACACCCCCCCAAAAAAAAAAGAAAATCATCCGTTTCCGTGATTCCTCTTCTCCCATCCACCCACACTCACCTGAGAAGCTGAGATGCTCAGAGAAAGATGAGAACCACACCTCTTCAGATACATACATATTTAAGGCACCTTGATTTCCAAATTTGTTCATAACAGAGTCAAACACGCAGTGTTCCAAGACCAAGTTCACCGTCAGTATGGCCTTCCCTGTACCAGAGCTCCCAGTTCCTAGACCAAGCCCACTATCAGTATGGCCCTTCCCCCTACCAACACTCCCAGGTTCCCTCTCACCCCTCAGCTTGCTTCCTTATTAGGCACATTTTTAAGTTTAGGTACTGCAGTTCAGATCTCCAGCTTACAGTGTTGTTGGCTCTGTGTTTTAGACAAGTGTATGTCTTTATGCCACCTATATACTAGGGCCCCAGCCCCTGCTTTCCACCTGTCTTCCACCACTTTTTATTCCCTGCACCATCAAGGCACCATAGCCTTCCCTATTCTTATTTCTATAACCTAAGGTCCAGGGTAATCTAGGTATTGCCACTTTAATGCCTCTCATTCCTTTGCCCCCCCTCATTTGCAAGGAAACGAAATCATCTGAAATTTGCTCTTTTCTGACTTACTTCACTGAAAATGAAATCCTTTAAGTTTCAGTGAATTGTGTGATTTTATGCTTTCTTGCTTTCATAGTATTCCATTATGTGTGGAGTACACATTTAATATCTATTCATTTTCAGTTCATATTTATATTAATTCTATATCCTAACTATTTTTCCAAGTGCTGAAATAAATAATGGTGTGCACATATCCTTTTGTATGAATATCTTTGTGTCTTGGAGATAATTAACAAGAAGTGGAATTGTTGGGTCATAGAGCAGCTTTATTCTTACTTTTCTGGGAAATCTTAATACTGTTTCCCAAAGGGGATGGAAGAGAGTTCATTTTTTGCCAATCCTTGCCCACAGATCGTTTCTAGGATTTTTGCTAGAGAGTATGTCATTCTCATTGGTGTGCGATGATATCGTGTCATTAGCCTGACTTGAATTTCCCTGCAGGAAGTGATAATGAGCACTTTTTCAGGTGCTGATGCTCATCTGTCTTCTACAGAGACGTGTCTGTTCATTTCATCCCTCCATCTTTTGACAGTGTTATTGGATTTTGTGCCATTGAATTTGTGACAGATGTTAACCCTTTATTTGATGTGTTGAGTGTGAAAATTCTCTTCCATTACTTTGGATGTCTTTTTATTTTACCTCATGTTCCTTTGATCATGCAGAAGCTCTTTATATTGGTTTAGTCCCGTGTGTTCCTATTTTGTTTCTGTTGCTGTTGCCGATGGAATCATATTCTTTGAAAACTCTTTGAGGATCAAGTCTTGAACATTCTGCCTATATTTTTCTCAGTATATTTTATGAATTCTCACCTGACCTCAAGGTATTTGATACATCATGAGTTAACTTTTGTGTAAGATGTGAGATGTGGATCCATTTTTTTTAATGTGATAACCCAGTTTTCCCAAGACCTTTTGTCAAAGGAACTATCCTTAATTTCATGTATACTCTGCTCCTTTGCTGAAGTTTAAGAGATAATTTTTACTGGGGTCCCTTATTCTAACCAATAATCCATGTCTTATGCCAATACCATGCTCTTTTGGTTACTATACTTTTTTAGCATAGTTTCAGGTTAGCTAATTAGATGTTTTCAAATTCCTTATTTCTAATGGCTTTGGCTAATTTGAAGCGTTTATTCCATAGAAACTTTATTATTGACTGTTTTAAGTTCTTTAAAAAAGTCTTTGGAATTTGATTGGACATTGTGTAGAAACTAGATAAAATTTAGGTAGTTGGTCATTTTGACAATATTAATTCATAAATTCTATGAACAGGAAATATTTTTCTATTCCTTAAAGTCTTCCATTTATAGTTTTTATAGTCCAGGCCTCTCCCATCTTTTGTTAAATTGACTCCTAAGAACTTGATGTTTTTAAGACTTTTGAATAGTCTTTTGTCTCTTTCTCTTCCAATTCATTATTACATACAGGAAAGTGATTGATTTTTGTGTTCTGACTATGTTACCGGCTACTTTATTGTTTTGTTGTTTCTAGTAGCATTTTAGTGGATTCTTTAGGATGTTCTAAGAATTTTATCATGTCATCCTCAAATAATGATAGTTATGCTCCTTCCTTCCTTATTAAAGAAGCAATTATGCCGCTTCTTCAATAACTAGCCACACTGGTTATTAAAGTTCAAATTCCTTTAATTTCTCTTACTTGATTGATCGCTGTTGCTTGGACTTTCAAAATGATGCTGAATATGAGCGGTGGCAGTGCCATGCTTGCACTGTGCTGAGCTCAGGGGAACACTTCAAACTTAAACCATTGAGGATGATGCTCATTGTAAGCTTGTTTTAGAGGGCCAGGACCACACCTTTATGCCCAACGTGTTTTAGGCCATGGGTCAAGAATTCAAAGCTGAGACCACAGAAAGAACTTTAGAGAATGACATTCTCTAAAGAGAACCTACTGAACTGGAAGTAACAAAGACGCAAGAAGAAAGGAAGACTGGGCTTCAAACAATTTGAGTGCTGGAAAAGTTGTCAGTGTCATGACTCAATCATGCTCACATTATAATTAAAATCATTCTGAAGTTTGGTATTGAATTACAACAGACACATTTCCAACTGCATAGCACACAGACGGATACTCTGAGTAAAATAAAACAGGTATATGAGTTATAAAACTGCTAACTATTCATCATGTAAATGGAATATCTGCATGAAGAAGGTGGGCCATGAGAGTCTGGAAATTGGGGTCAGATTCCAGAGGAAAAAAAATCTGGTTAGGTGATGAATTTTAGGTGATGAGCAAGAAGCAATGTGTCAGGATTGATTTCTTGTTTCTTTTTTATTCCCTTTATTAAAACACTGTGGTTTACAAATTTCCTCACAGTACAGTTGTCACAGGCATTTATTGTTCAACACCAGTCCACCATCCGTGTGCCCTTACTGCCACCAAAGGCCACCAGCACCCCACCCGCTTCCCATTGCTGCAACCACATTTATCATTGCAACATATATATGGGAAGGGTCCTGGCAGGGAACTGACTCTAAACTGGTTTGTTGTGTTAATCTGACGGGAAGGAGCTGCAGCAGCTGTGCGTCTCCGGCTTTACTGATCAGTCCTGGGGCATGGTCTCTGACTCCTTGTTTCTAACTTGACAGCTTAAATACAATTTTGTTTTGGCGGTCTAAGTGTTTTAAAAACTGAGGTGAATTTAGAAGACATTAGATTACATACATACAGTAAATGGCTCGGCCAGTCCCTGGCTGAGTCCAACATAGCTCCAAGGGTTCGCTCACTTGTGCCTGGGAGGGCCACCCCTGGCCAGACTTGGAGAGACGATTAGGGCTTCTCCTCCTATTCCTCCAACTCCATGTCGGAAGGTGTGGCTGCGAGCTCCCAGCCACCACAGTCAGCAAACCCGGAAGAGAGACACTCCCGACCCACGGCATGTGGCTGCTCTGTGGCCACGTGACAGTCTTAGATAATACTGGAAATTAGGACCAGGTCCTTCCCACATTTATACACTGTGTACAGTTCTAAGCAGGTTCTAGCCGTGGCCCACCATCCCAGTACACCTAACAAGAAGCCAGGGGAGCCCCCCACACCATGAGGTCAGTCATTCTCAACATCCAGACTCCACAGTTCCTCAGAGCTCCACCTAAGAGAAAAGTAGATCTCTCTCTGTTGAGATTCATCAGTAAAGTTAGAGATGAGAGCCTATTACTGTGAGTATCGACCTACACGGCAGAGCCTGGCAAGCTACCCTTGTTGTACTTGATATGTCAAAAACCAGTAACAATTATAGACCTCATTCCCATGACCTGAAGGAATGGTTTGAGGCTCTTCGTGTTCCTGAAGTGAGCAGATGCCCTTGAGCTACACTTGCTAGCTACAGGTGTATGGAGATGTTACTGCTGCAGGCTCGAGCAATTGACGAACAACAGGTAGACAGTGATACAAGTGATATTGCTGGAAGATCCCTATCTGAATAATAAACTAAGGATGATGAGAATATCTCACAGTAACAGAGCATTAAAATTCATGCTAATAACATTGTTTGGATTAATTTTATAGCTTTATATAAATGGTCTTATATCCTCTTTAGTCTTCTGGGACTTAATTATTCTATTCTCATGTTTCAAAAATTTATCCTTGCTTAGTTGTATGTATTTTATTTCCACTAATGCATATTTTATGGTGTGTGTGACTCTATCATAACTCATTTAACCATTCTTTGACTGGTATCTGAGGTACAGTTTTGTGGCAAACAGCAGATGTTTTCTTAGATATGTGATGGCGAAAATATGTGTAAAAGAGAGCACAGTAAAGGGCTATTTGGAGTTGAAGGGGTACAGTTGCAATAGGTGGTCACTAAGGTGAGGCTCACTGAGAAAACCCAAGGGTGGAGGGATGGCCAGGAAGAGATCTAGGGAGAGAGAAAGGCAAGATTAAGTGAACAAGATTAGGACTTTTAAAAACAAGTAAGAAGAATCTGTGGAAAGAAGCAAAGACTGAGGACTAGCTCCAGCAGCTGTTCCTGTCCTTGGTCGTGAGTCTCTCCCATGGGTGTCTAGTTGGAACAGCTGTGATGGGGGGATTTATTGCTTCTTAATAACGGTCTCCCTCAGGATTTTGGCTAAAGTGACGAAACTACGTTGTTCTTCTTATCTTTCGAAAATACAAGCTAGTCAGCCCATGCATGCACGGGTACACACAGGCACATATATACACACACTCACTGATACAAACTCACACATAGGAACCGAAACTGCCAACACCCACAGAGATACACAGCCAGGGCTGAGAGGCAGATAAAGACACAAACATTTCATTTGTGATTTCATTTCATTAGTTCCAAAGAAAGGAAAATATAGTGCAGTACAATCCTTTGTATCGTTTTCACACTTCAGGTTAATCTGGCAAATGGTCTCTGAAAGCTTATCCTTTGAATACCTATAATTCTAACTCCTGATTTCTATTTCTCCTTATTACCCTTTTGCTTCTCCTTTATCTGTTGAAGAAATGGGGGTAAAAAGCAAAATTGAGACCCCCTCCTCATTTCGACTAAGATGATTTGATTATTAGTAGGGTTTGCAGCAGAGAAATTTTTTTCTTGTTCACAGAGATGTCAGAGACATATCTCTGTTTTCAGTTTCTCTATTGTGAAGACTTTTGTATGGCCTAGCACCTTACTCTTAAAATTTGATAACAAGCATTACAAGAAATCACTTGATCACTTGATCACTTGAATCCCATTATTCATTGATTTGCTCGAGCAGGCGCCAAAAAGCATTTCCATTTGACTTTATCATGTGCCAATGTAGCCCAATGGCATCTGGTTGCTTCAGGAATATAAAGAGCCTCAAACGGTTCCTTCAGGGTTTATTACAATAAATAATATTTTAAAATAAAATTTAATGATGATTTTAAAAAATAATAAATGCCATCCCACAATAGCCAAAATGCAAATATTTTTCCTTAAAAAAATGCAGTTACTGGTATATTTTTGTTTCCTTGTAGGTGTAAAAAAGCTCCCCAATGAAAAATGTTTGAATGCACTTGAACTTGAAATATACCTAAGGTGCCTGAGAGATGCTGAAGGGGTCAAGGTGCTTGCATGTGTGTGGCTTGACCCCTGACACTGCATGTTGCCCTTGAGCATAACCTGAGCACAGGACCAGGAGGACTCCCTGAGCCCTGCCCAGTCTGGCCCAACGTGCCCATTCCTGTTTAATTGAGATTTTTTCAATCCTTAAAAAATCCCAATTAAGCAGTTATTTTTAGAGTTGTTGTGATAGTACAGCAGGGATGGTGCATTGCATGTGGTCAACCTGGTTTCCATCCTGGGCACCACGTATGGTTTGAGCCCACCAGAAGTGACCCTTGAGCACAGAGCTAGGAAAAGGCCTGAGCACTGCTGGATGTGGCTCCTAAAATAAAAAATAAATAGATAGAAATGTCTATTTTATTCTGCTATATAGGACACAAGTGAAGCAAGCTCCTTAGGGACTGTCTTTCCGCAATGGGGCAGTAAGATTATTTATAAATAATACAAAGAAAACATCCCCATTACTTTCTACTAGCAGTCAACAGTGTTTTGATTGATGAATAAGATATGGGAAAGCTCGCTCAGCTCATGGTCATTACAGGCAGTCGTGGTAGTAGTTGTTTCGGCAGGAAGAATTGTTCTGACAAATATAATCAGGGTACTGTACTGTAAACTATGAAACATACTTTCTCATCCACACAGCTTGGAGAGGTTCCCCAACTTTCCTCTCGCCCGAAGAACTTCTGGACCCTTTATGCTTTCTCCCCACCTCCAGCTCTCAAGCTGATGCTATGAAATCTTGAAGGCTCTGGGTTTCCTTGGCAATCGTGGCAGCTGCTGTTCCAGTCTTGGCACAACTCTGACCTTGCTGTCTGCTAAAAATCTCTGCTGCGCTTGTGGTTGCTGTCCTGGTTGAACCCCGACAGACATCTGTTGATCCCTCTTGGTTATTTCAGCTGAATGAACTGTAACCCATTCCTTGTGGCCTGCTTACTCCTTCTAGTGTAGAAACACAGCGGCATAAGCAAAGCTGCTTTGATTCCTAATTTCTTTTGAAGCTGAGGGCAAGGGTGGTGAAGGGAAGGAGAGTGAAGCCTCCAGGAAAACTCTCCTGAGTCTTTTTAAGTCAAGGAGCAAGAAGTGTGGGTTGGTAGCAGGGAATGTGAGAGCTCATTGGTCAAGGCTGGGAGACCAGAGACCGTGGCTGGCACCAAGAGCAGTGCTGTGTGTGTTTTAGCTACAATGGTCTGGCAAGAAGCTTTCTAAGAAGGAGGTATTGACCTTAGATAACAGACTGCCTTGTTCAAGAAAATTATAGAATTTCACACCTTGCAAAGAGGAAAATAAAGTTGGCTTGGGTAATTGACTACAACTCCTAAAACTCTGCATCTGACTGGAATGACAGCAGGTGGGAAGCAAATATTGCCTGGGATGGCATGAATATTTTGATATTCTTTCCATTTTCTTACCTTGTATATCAGTTATCTTGGTCTAAGTTGTGTGACAGAAATATGTGACCCTTAAACAAACAGGATTATTTCTGGCTTGGCTAACATGTTCATTGGTGGTTGTGGTTCATCTCCACAAGTGTGTGTACATACATATGTGTGTATAGTCTATGTATATATTAATATATAGTCTATATATACTACATATATAGATATATTTATACTACATATATAGTCCATTTTCCATATCCGGACTCCCCACTGCGTCAGAGCTCCACCCAGCAGAAGAGCTGATCACAAGCCGGCTCGTCAGAGACCCACCCCTACAGAAGTCTTTTTTCAAGCCCAATCCAGGTATGCCTGATCCAGAGACTCACATACACGAAGCAGAGCTGCTACCGGTTTTCCCTATGCCCAGCTGATCATGAGGCACCCAGGAGGGAAGGCAGATTCCTAGCCCTGGCCCACCACCCCAGCAGAGCCTCGCAAGAAGTCAGAGGAACCCCCACACCATGAGGGGCCACCATTTTCCACATCCGGACTCTCCACTCGTCAGAACTCCATCCAGCAGAAGAGCTGATCACAAGCCTCTGCTCATCAATAAATGCTCGAGATTAGAAGTGACTACAAGACTATCCCACCCGTAAGGCAGAGCCTGGCAAGCTACCCATGTCGCATTTTATATGCCAAATACCCCATGACCTGATGGAATGGTTTGAGGCTCTTTATGTTCCTGAGGTGAGCAGATGCCGTTGGGCTACACTAGCATGTGACAGGACATATAGAGATGTTACTGGTGCCCACTCGAGGAAATCAATGAACAATGGGAAGATAAGCGATACAAGTGATATAGATGCATATATATAT
>JAJIBD010000303.1:0-29497 GCA_021461705.1 Cryptotis parvus
CACTTTCTTTGCTTGGGGAATGAGACTGTTGCCTCTGAGCAGTCAAGATGTCTGCAGCAAGGGAGCACATTGTGTGAGAGTCTTGAAGGAGCACAGTGTAGACTGTTTCTGGGATATACATACCTGCTGCAGTGTTTTGAAGGAGCACTTCAGTGTGAGATTTCTTAGGGAATATGAGGGCATGGCTTTGTGAATTTTTATTTGAACCTCCATTTTCTGGTAGATTAAATTTATTAGCCATCTTTGTTGTAAGGTATGATTCATTCCTCTCTTGAGGAGTCACATTTTTTATTCTTGATTTAAAAGGATTCAGACTCTGGTTGGTGGTCTGGGACCTGGCCTGAACATTAGGGACCAAGAAAACATCCCAAACTTGAACCTTTCCCTTTCCAATGGTTTTTCAGCTTCTTTCACCCTCAATAATTTTATTTGTTTGTTTGTTTGTTTAGTTTCCCCCTTTTTATTGAAACACCGTGAATTCCAAAGTAAAAAGGTTTTCATAATACTGTTGATAGATTCATACTTCAACACCACTTCCACCACCAGTGTGTTTCCACACAGACCTTCATTTCCTATCCATCCCAATCCCTATGCATGCTCCCTCAGATTGCACTGATTGTATTGACTGTTAAAGCACATACATGGCAATTTTATTGATGAATCCATTTTCTTCCCTATTGTTGGTTATGGGAGAATCTGGTCAAATTCTGCTCTTGAACTTACTTTCTGAATTTCTAGAATGTGGTTGGTTCCACTAGTTTGATGTACTGCATGTCTGCAAGCGGCCTCACAACCAGGGGAGAGCCGGATGGCAGTTCTCCTCATGTGTCTGAGTTTATTCATAATGGCCAAAAGCCTGGAGGAAGTTCATGGGTGTGTCCACCAGGCCTTCCCGGATGGGACAGAGGCAGGGAAGGGGATCCCAACTCCATCTCCACAAATGCCCAGTGATTTTTGCTGCTGAGAATTGCCTACCTGGGCTTGAAATCAGCTGCTCTGTTGTGTGGGGCTCTGGGGAACTGGGCTTGAAATAGGCTTCTCTCTTGCTTGGGGTTCTGATGAGCTGTGGAATTTGGATGTTGAAATTGGCTGTGATTATGGTTGAGTAAGTTTCCTCTGACTGCTCCCAAGGCCCTACTGAGGTGGCGGGCCAGGAGCAAAACCTGTCTCCCTTCCTGGGCACCTCATAGTCAGCTGACCTAGGGGGGAGCCAGTAGCAGCTCTCCTCCTTGTGTCTGAGTCTCTGAATTATATCCGACAACCTAGAGGCAGTTCGTGGGCGGGTAAACCAGGCCTTCCCAGATTGGACATTAGGAAGGGGAATCCCAGCTCCATCTTAATGAACACCCAGTGATTTTTGCTGCCAAGAACTGCCTACCTGGGCTTGAAATTGGCTGCTCCTTTGTGTGGGGCTCTGTTGAGCTGTACTTGAAATCAGCTTCTCTCTTGGGTGGGGCTCTGATGAGCTGTGGAGTCCAAACATTGAAAATGATTGCTATTATGGTGAGCGAGTTTCCTCTAGATGCTTCTGAGACCCTATTTTGGTGGGGGGGACTGTCAATGATTTTATTTCTAAGTTCTCTTCTAGTATAGATACATTCTGGGAGCTGTCTGGTAGAAATGGACCTATACTCTTCTTTCCATGTTTGTGTATCATTGAACTTGGAGAAATCTATGGGTTCCTTCTTGTGACAGTCCAGTCCTTCTCTGCTGCAGTCTCTCACTCCCTCTGGATGGAATGGTTTGAGAAGGCACCCTGCTCTCCTGATCAGGCACAAGTCCCTTGGAGAGGCATTGGCAGGCAGCATTTGTGGTCCTTCCAGGATGTTCTTGGTTTTCTCATGCCCAGGTGAAGGGACATTGATGGACCTCACTGAATTGGTTTTGATCCTGTGGTTTCCCTAATGGGCCTGATGAACTTTACTCCACTTGCAGGTTGTTCTGCTTCTGATTTTCACAGCTCTGTTGCAATGGCAGAGGACACTTTGCCAGGATTGATGGATATGCATGGGGAACAAGCCAAGTTCAATTTGCGTCATCTTGATTTTAAAGTGAGATTCCAACATTTTCTCTAGCTGCTCCCATAATAAGCAAACTGACCAATGCATGCACACAACATGGCCATTCTTCAGAGAAGGTTTCATGGGGAAGAGATGTTCTTGTTCTTGATGCTCCTCATGGATGTGGCATTGGTGGAGTCTTGTTTAGCACCATCTTAATGAAACTTAGGTGGAGATGGAGCATTAGACCAGTGCTTCTGAGGGAATTGTTCTGTGCAGTGGTTGAGATGAAGTGGCAGATGACACTTGCCCAGAGCCACCAGTATTTCTGCTCTTCTGTCTTTGAGGTCTGCTTTTATCTCTGCACTGTTTAGCAAGCTTGGACGTTAGCATTTGGTCTCCTGAGGCTCGCGCCTTGCCACGTTGGCGAATGAGCTCAGGTGTACCCTGTTAGGCACTGAGAATTGAGGGACCTCAGAAACTGTCTATACCTCATTGGTTCTGTGTGAAAAAATTAACCCACACACCTGGAGGAAACTGTTGAACCAGTGCTGAGAGGGTTAACTGGCCTCATTCCCTTAACGCCCCAGTGCTCAGCTGCTGATACTTTTACTGTGAACCTCTGTAAACCTCTGTAAACTAGGCCTTTTCGCTTTTGGTTTTTGGCTTCTGTGGCTTTTGGCTCCTGCTGCTTTTGGCTTTCGGCTTTTTGCTCTTTGGCCCTTTGCTTTTTTCTGGGTAGGACTCAGCTCGGGTGAGATCCTCTCTTTTTGGTGGGAGACTTAGGCTCTTTTGTATGGTCTAAGTTCTGACCAGAGCTAGAGTTTGTTCATTATATTGGAGTGCTGTGGAAGAGGTTTTGTACTATTAAAAGCCTTTTTGGAACTGCACCGGACTGTGAGTTTTCATCTGTTCTCCTGGTGCCCTCAGAGGTAGAAGAGAACTTCTGTCCTGACACTATCGGGGACCCCAGAGGCATCTCCGACACTGCATTGCTTTATATCTCTCTCTCTGCCTCTCTTTCTCTCTCTCTCTCTCTCTCTCTCTCTCTGCTTTGTGTCTGGGGTTAGTGGTGACACCAAACTCTCCCTGTTGTCTGAGCACACCTCAGTGGCACCAGCTGTCCTACCAGTTTGGGTCCTACCGTGTTCTAGCAGCTACTTTAGGTCTCCCTCACAGTAGCAGCCATATCAGCAACTCTCTTAGGGTCCATCCCACACAGTGTAGAATCGTCTCACTAGGAATCAGGAAAGGGCCTAAGCCCGGCCAAGGGCCTCATCCGTGCACACTTTTAGGGAGGCCCATTGACTCAGAGCATCTGAGGCTGTTTTCAAGGCTCTACTGTCTCCCTGAATGAGGTATTCCCTCTTCTCCTATGTCTAGGAAGTCACATGTGAACTATCACATATACTTAAGGATTCTTTCCTATGAAGGGCTCCCAAACAGTTTCCCCCCTTTTAGGTCAAAGATCAAACTGGGGAAAAGCCTCTCACATCTCCACTAGCCCACGGATCCATCAGGAGCAAGCAGGTTTCCCAGTCTGGAAGCCAAGGCTCACTGGAAGCATAGAAGTTCCCAATGTGAACAGTTACGGTTAATGGAGCACAGGGTGGGCCACATTTGCTTCTTCATGTGAAGGTGGTGTCTTACAGCAGGGACATATTAAGCAGAAATTAGTTGTAGGTTTCATCTTGACCTGGAAAATTCTGACTTGTACATACAAATAAATGCAGGGACTTACCTTAATCATTACATGATATAACATACCAGTGTATGTGTGTATGACTCCTGGAAAATGGACAGTGGAAATACTGATGAAATAACAATAGCCTATATTTTAGTTCATAGCATGTAATCACTGAATTTTCCTCGTGGTGGAAATGTCTGGATATAAAAAATATTGGCATTACAGGAATCACTGTTAGCATGCTATTATTATTAGGTAATATTATCTTAACATAATGTTAATGACCATTAACAGCCCCTCGAGGTGTTGCAGGTGTGACTGCAGTGCTCGGCTGCATCAGCAAGAGACAGGGAAGGACCTGCTCAGAGCACAATGCAATTATGAAGTTGTCACAGAAAAAAACACTTTTTCCTTCTTTGCCTCATGCATTCCTCCTTTCTCATGTGAAGAGTGAAGTTGTTCTCCACAAGGGGGCAGGGCTCCAATAAGTAGATGGGGAACTCGCGGTCATGGGGAAGATGAGGGTCAGGGAGAGACTGGTCTCAGAAGCAAGGTCAGCAACGCCCTCTAAACACCTTTGGTGTCTCCACACAGAGACTACTACTTGGATTGACTGACATACTGTAGATGAATTTGTTATCACTGTTGCTGCTACATTAGCTTGTTAGGAAACTTTCAAACAAGATTAGCTTGTTATCCTTTATCAGTTGTCCATGGTTAGTGACCAGGGTAATTTCGCCCTCCTATGCACCCAGCTGCTCTAGTTGTTGGGTGAGAAGAAAAAAAAAGTATTTCTGTCATTTATTTACATGTATTTGCTTATGGGGACATACTCCACTGTGCACAGGGCTTTCTCCTGATTCTCTACTCAGGAATGACTCCTTGTGGTGCTTGAGGTACCATGTGTGCAAGGTACAAACCTTACCTGCTGTACTGTTTTTCTTCCTTTATGATTCCTTTTCAAATCCTACACATTCCTTCCCTACTCAGAGCCCAGATCTGAACCAGGAGTTTTCAGATTTTTTTAAATAAAATTTTAATAAGCAAAAGTTAAATATAACAGAAAAAAATTTAGATGCATATTTTAGATTGCTCTTGCCATTAAGTTATTGTGACTTACCTTTAATTCCTTTGAAACGTTTGAACATGTAGACAAGCTCTAAATATATAGCCCAGCCTGAGCTCAAATGCTTCTGCTTGATTTAGTGAGCACAAGACCTCTGCCCTTGGAGTGGCCCACATTCTCCCTTGAGCATGTTACTCTTTGCTTTCTCTCTCCTCGTTCCACATCCTAAAACCTCCAAATAAAGTTTGTTTTACTTCACTGCTTGTCCACTCCTGAAAATTCTTTTCTGTGAGAAAGATAAAAACTCTGAGAAAAAAATGGGTAGGAGCCAGAGCCATAAAAGAGTGGGGAGGGCATTTGCCTTGCATGGAGCCTACGGGCGTTCAATTCCAGCATCCCATATGGTTCTCCGAGCACCTCCAGGAGTAATTCCTGAGTCTGCAATAAGGAGTAACCCCTCAGCATAGCTGGGTGTGACCCCCCCAGGAAAAAATAAATAAGAGAAAGAAAAAGAAAGCCCTGGTAAGACCTAGGACTGACTTTCCTTTCCTGCAGAGAGGAATTCCTCTCACTAGCTTGTGTCTGTGACTTCCTAAGAAAACTTCCGTCTATCAATTCTGCTCGAGATCAAGAAGATATCAGGTGTGGCTTGACTGCTACCTTGTGGTGCTGTTTGGGGTCAGGCCCAACCTTGCAGGGGACCTGGTGGCAATTCCTCTCACCAGCCTATCTGAATTTGCTGAGAAATCTCCGGTACTGGGGATCAACTCTGCTAGAGATCAAGCAGATATCAGGCGTGGCTTGACTGTCTCCTTGTGATGCTGTAGGGGCTCAGTCCCAACCTTCAAGGGGACCTTGGGGCAAGGTGGCTGGGGAGAAAGTGTCTATCTCTCTGTCCTTCCTGCCTCACTTTAGCCACCCAGGGGGATCCACCTACATAAAAGGAGCTGTGATGAGTGGCTGGATTTATACAGATATGGATAGTCCCTGCTGCACCCCTGGCTTGAAGAGCACAGAACATATACTGTGTGCAACTAGGTGCAATTTACAGTGGACTTCTTGAGGGAAGTCAGTTATAAAGTGATAGAAACTTAAGGTAACAAAAATTTCCTCCACTGTGGGAAATATTTTATTTTTTGAAAAATTGTTTGAAAACACCATAAAGAAATGTATTTTGAAACAATATTTTCATGACCTCGCATTCAGATATGGGATTGCAACTCTGAGTTTAAGAAACTAGGGATTAGGATATATGCCTGGTGGAAGAGCTTTGCATATATGTCTCTAGATTTTATTCTTGGATCACTTGATCACTTGATCACTTGATCACTTGATCACTTGAATCCGTTATTCATCGACTTGCTCGAGTGGGTGCCAGTAACATTTCCATTGGACCCTATCAAGTGCCAATGTAGCCCAATGGCATCTGGTTGATTCAGGAATATGAAGAGCCTCAATCCATTCCTTCAGGGTCTTGACAAGGAAGTCTGACCATCTTGTAGGTGGGCGGCCACGTGATCTTTTGACATCCCATGGGATCCAATAGGTAAGGGCTCTAGTCCAGCAGTTGACTCCAAATTGCATTACATGTCCAGCCCATCTGATTTTCGATACCTTGGCAAAGGAGACAGCATCCCTGGTTCTGGAATAGCAATGGAGGTCAGAACTCTGGATTCCTTCTCTCACTTGAATGAGGCGTGATATTCCAAGCATAGCTCTTTCGATTCCTCTCTAGGAGACCCAAATAGCATTCTCATCCTGCTTTCGTAGGGCCCAGGTCTCTGAGGCGTATGTTAATGCAGGGAGAATGGTGGAGTTCTTGGAACAACAACAAATTATAATGGCTGTCAATGGAGGGGGAAGAGTGGAATGTATAATGAGAACAAACTGGTAATAAGTTTATACATATTTTTCTTCTTTAATTTTTTAAATTATACTACTGTGAGACATATAATAAAATGATATTCATGTTTGGGTTTCAGTGGTACAGTGCTCCAGCACCTATCCCTCCATCGGTGCCCATTTTCCATCACTATTGCCCACTGATTCCCTCAACCCTCCTACAGTCTGCCTTTATGGTAGGCACTTTGCTTCTTCTCTTTCTTTCTTTTCTGTTTCTCTCTCTGTTTCTTTTCCTTCTCTTACACATTGTGACTTGCAATACATACATTTAGAGTGGGATAGAATATTCACCCAATACCCATCTGAAAAGGGTTAATATCTAGGATATATCAGGCACTGGTAGCACTCCACAAGAAAAAAAAACAGCCAACCCCAACAAAAAATGGGGAGAAGAAATGAACAGAAGCTTCCAAAAAAGAAGAAATTCGAATGGCCAAAAGGCATGTGAAAAATTGTTCTTCATCTTTAGGGAGAACTTTTAACATGAATGGGTGTTGGATCTTGTTAAATGCTTTCTCTGCAACTATTGATATGGTCTTAATGGTTTTTGTTTATTCTCTTATTGATGTGATGTATTATGTTGATTGACTTGCGAATGTTGAACCAAATTTGCATTCCAAGGATGAATCCTACTTGGTGATGATGTATAATCTTTTTGATGAGTCTTTGTATTCTGTTTGCTAGTATTCTGTTGATGGTCTTAGATATGCTCATCAGGGAGATTAATCTGTAGGTTTCTTTTTTTTTTTTGTGATGTCTCTGTTTGATTTGGGTATCAGGGTGATATGTGACTTGTAGAAGCTATTTGAGAGTGTTTCTGTTTCTTATATTTTCTGGAAGAACTTGAAAAGAATTGACCTTAGGTCCTCCTTAAATACTTGGAAGATTTCACTCCTGAATCCATCTCGACCTGAGCTTTTGTGTTTGAGCAGATTTCTAATCACTGCTTCAATTTCTTCAATGGTGATATGCCTATTCAGGTATTGCAGGTCTCTTGTTTCAGCTGTGGGAGACTACTGGACTTCAGGAATTTGTCCATTATTCCAGGTTCTCTTGTTTCATGGCAAACAGACTCTCAAAGTAATCACTGATGACATTTTGGAATACATATTGCAATTTTATTTAAAATTTTTGTTTCTTTTTTATTTTATTTTATTATAACATTGTTAAATATACAATTACAAAACTGTTCATAATTCGGTTTCAGTCATATAGAGTTCCAGCATCCATCCCTCAAACAGTGCACATTTCCCAACACCAATGTCCCCAGATTTTCTATCCCCTCCCTGCGCTTGCATCTATATCTCTGGCAGGTACTTTTCATAGTCGTCATAATCATCATTGTTGTCATTGTACTTCTTGCTTCCTTCCTCCTTCCTTCCTTCCATCCTTCCTTCCTTCCTAAGTTCCTTCCTTCCGTCCTTCTCTTCCTTCCTTCCTTCCTTCCTAACTTCCTTCCTCTTCCTTCCTTCCTTCCTTCCTTCCTTCCTTCCTTCCTTCCTTCCTTCCTTCCTTCCTTCCTTCCTTCCTTCCTTCCTTCCTTCCTTCCTTCCTTCCTCCCTCCCTCCCTTCCTCTCTTCCTTCCTCCCTTCCTCCCTCCTTCCCTCCCTCAATCTCCCTCCCTCTCCCTCTCTCTCCCTCTCTCCCTCTCCCTCTCTCTCTTGTTCTCTCCCTCTCCCTCTCTCTCCGTCCCTCTCTGCCTCCCTCTCTCTCCCTCTCTCTCCCTTTCTCTCTCCCTCCCTCTCTCTCCCCTCCCTCTCACCTCCCTCTCCTTCCCCTCTGCTCTCCCTCTCCTCCTCTCTCTCCTGCTCTCTCACTCCTCCCTCCCTCTCATCCCTCCCTCTCCCCTCCCTTCATCTCCTCCATCCCTCTCCCTCCCTCTCTCTCCCTCCCTCTTTCTCCTCTCCCTCCCTCTCCTCCCTATCTCTCGCTCCCTCCTCTCTCCCTCCTCTCTCCCTCCTCTCTCCCTCCTCCCACTCTCTCCTTAACTCCCTCTCCTCCCTCCCTCTCCCTCCCTCTCTCTCCCTCCTGTCTCCTTCCTCTCTCCCTCCTCTTCCCCTCTCCCTCCTCTCTCCCTCTCCCTCCTCTTTCCCTCTCCCTCCTCTCTCCCTCTACCTCTCCCTCCTCTCTCTCTCATCCTCTCCCTCCTCTTTCCCTCTCCCTCCTCTCTCCCTCTCCCTCTCTTTCCCTCTCCCTCCTCTCTCCCTCTTCCTCCTCTTTCCCTCTCCCTTCTCTCTCCCTCTCCCTATCTCTCTCCCTCTCTCCCTTTGCCTCTCCCTCTCTCCCTATTCCTCTCCCCTCTCCCTCTCTCCCCTCTCCCTCTCTCCCCCTCTCCTCTCTCCCTCTCTCCTCTCCCTCTCTCTCCCACTCTCCTCTCCCTCTCTCCCTCTCTCTCCCTCTCTCTCTCCCTCTCCCTCTCTCTCCCTCTGTCCCTTTTCATCCCTTCCTCTCCATCCCTTTCTCTCTCCCAACCTTCACTCTCTCCTCCTCTGCTCCCTCTACCTCTCCTTCTCCCCCTCTCTCCCTCCTCTTTCCCTCTTCCTCCTCTCTCCCTCTCCCTCCTCTTTCCCTCTCCCTCCTTTCCTCTCTGCCTCCCCTCCCTCTCTTTTCCTTTCTCCCTCCCTCTCCTCCTCACTCCCTCTCAACTCCCTCTCCCTCCCCCCCTCTCCCCTCCCTCCCTCCCCTCTCCCTCCCCTCCCCATCCCTCTCCCTCCCCATCCCTCCCTCCCTCTCCCTCCTTCTCCCACCTTCTCTCTCCCTCCCCCTCCTCCTACTCCCTCTCCCCTCCCCATCTCCCTCTCCCTCCCTCCCCCTCTCCCTCCCTCTCCCCATCCCTCTCCCTCCCCATCCCCCCCTCCCTCTCCCTCCTTCTCCCACCTTCTCTCTCTCCCCTCCCCTCCCTCCTCTTCCCTCTCCCTCCCTCTTCCTCTCCCTCTTCCTCTCCCTCTCCTTCCTCCCTCCCATCCTTCATTTCTCTCTTTCCCTCCCTCCCTCACTCTCTCCCTCCCTTCTTTCTTCCTTCTTTCTTTCTTTCTTTCTTTCTCTCTCTCTCTCCTCCCTCCTCCCTTCCTTCCTTTCTTTCTTTCTTTCTTTCTTTCTCTCTTTCTTTCTTTCTCTTTCTTTCTTTCTTTTCTTTCTTTCTTTCTTTCTTTCTTTTTCTTTCTTTCTTTCTTTCTTTCTTTCTTTCTTTCTTTCTTTCTTTCTTTCTTTCTTTCTTTTCTTTTTCTTTCTTTCTTTCTTTTCTTTCTTTCTTTCTTTCTTTCTTTCTTTCTTTCTTTCTTTCTTTCTTTCTTTCTTTCTCTCTTTCTTTCTCTCTCTTTCTTTCTCTCTCTCTTTCTCTCTTTCTCTTTCTTTCTTTCTTTCTTTCTTTCTTTCTTTCTTTCTTTCTTTCTTTCTTTCTTTCTTTCTTTCTTTCTTTCTTTCTCCCTCCCTCCCTCCCTCCCTTCCTTCCTTCTTTCTTTCTTTCTTTCTTTCTTTCCTTCCTTCTTTCTTTTCTTTTCTTTTTCTTTCTCTACTTCCTTTCTTCTTCCTCATCTTCTCTTTTTCTTCTTTCCCTTTTTTCTTTCTTTGTCCTCCTCCTCTTCCTCATTCTCTTTGTCTTTCTCTCTCCCTTCTCTTACACATATAGCTTGCTATACATACCTTTTGGGATTATCATTTATATTCCTTTGCCTACATCTAATGCTCAGTTATAGTCTAATTGTTTCCATCAATTATTAGCATACTGGTCCCTTCTTTGTCTTACGTAACCAATATAGTAATCAATGAAAACTATATTTGTATTTAGTCAAAAATTTAATAATTTTGGAATACTTCGGAGGGCCCAGGACTTAACTTCACCCCTATGTATGTGTATAATCTTCTCTGCTGCACCAGAGTTCAACTCCACCACCACAAAGAGCCTCCTACCTCTTCCTATCATCCCTTCACTTAACTCCAGTAGCAACTATTTTTTAAATTTTTTATTATACCACTTTGAGATATACAATTACAAAGATGTTCATAAATGGGTCTCAGTCATACATTGTTCCAGCACCCATCCCTTCACCAGTGCCCTATTCCCACCACCAATGTCCCCACATTCCTTCCCTCCCAGCTCTATAGAAGGCACTTTTTCTTCTCCTTCCTTCCTTTCTCTCTCTCTTTCTCTCTTTCTCTCTCTGTCTCTCTCTGTCTCTCATTTATATAAATTTTATTATACCATGTGAGATATAGAATTACAAGGATGTTCATAATTGAGTCTCTACAATATAGTGTTCCAGAACCCATCCCTCCACCAGTGCCAATTCCCACCACCCAGTTCACAAACACTCCCACCCAAACCCTGCCTGCCCCTATTGCAGGTGCATTCTACTTCTCTATCTCTTTGTCTATGTCCCTGTAATTCTCTCTCTCTTCTATTACACTTTGTGGCTTGTCCTATGGATACTAATAATGTATGATGTCTATATGAATATTTAATAGTGAGTTCTAGTGTCACATCATAATTCCTCATTCCCCATAACCTCTCCAGTTTGCTGCAAATAGAATGATCATTGAAGTGTATTAATGAGGAAGGATCCTGAAAGGACCTGATGCTAAAATATGGTAACTCTAAGAATAACATTCTTAGACATGGAAAACATTCTTAGACACCTGTGCAGCCATGGATCTGCAGTGTCTGTCTTTCGGTGGTTGGCTGTGGTGGCTGGAGCTCAGGGTCACACCCACTGACCTGGAGTCTGGGGAATGGGTGGAGGACCCCAATCCTTGCTCCGAGTCCAGCAGGCATGGCCGCCTGCATGCTGAGCAAGCTATAGGAGCTATGTAGGACATGACTAGGTGCTGGCCGAGCCTTTTGCTTTTCCCCAGGAACTCCACAGGGCCGCTCACCATGAAGCCGAGCTGCACAGCCATGGATCTCGCAACTAGTTTTTTACCGAGTCTACATTTTCGTTTGTTCTGTTAGTTTGTTTATGCCTGACTGTTTACTTTATTTATTCATGTCCATGTATGAGTGATACCAACTGGTAACTATTTTTCACTTCCGTTGTTTAGAATAATCACCTCAAGTAAGCACAAATAAACAATTCACAAATCACACTGTATATTACAATTGTACTTTGTAATATGACTTCTCTTTTGTCTAGCTCTAGAAGTAACTACCCCTGGAGTATGAAGTCTTCATACTCTATACATTGTGTTTTTTGTGATCCCAATTTGAATAAATCAGTGTGAGACCTCTTTTAAATATAAATTAGTTTCAAGACAAAACCTGTTTGATTGTTAAACATGCAAAGATCTTTTAGAAAATTTTTTAAATTAAACAATTTCAGACCTTTAATTGCAAACTACTTTGTTGTGGAAAGTACCAAAACCCAAACAAATTTGTTCTTTATTATTTTCTCCATTATCTGTGTTTGCAATAACCCCTCCTATGTGATATATTTCAGTGTGACAATGTTTGACTCTTATTTGGGATTATATATAGGTGACCATCAGAATCTACAAATATTGGTAGAATTTAAAATATACTTTGAATACTCTAGACATACTTCAAGGTGAAAGGCACACGTTTAAGTCCTAGATATTGAATATACAAATCTTCTTTAGGTAACGTATTACAGAATCATGTGCAATGACAATGGGATTTGTTTCAATTCTCATCATTTATTGCATTTATGTAGAGCTTCTGAACTAAGAATTGCTACCATGAGGCAAGACTTTTCCATGCTGTAGTAACAGGGCACCATGAAGTTTGATCTATATGGTTAAATTTCCTGTTTCACTTGTTCACTTGATCACTTGAATCCCGTTATTCATCAATTTGCTTGAGCAGGTGCCAGTAACATTTCCATTGGACCCTATCACGTGCCAATGTAGCCCAATGGCATCTGGTTGATTGAGGAATATGAAGAGCCTCAAACCATTCCTTCAGGATCTTGACAAGGAAGTCTGACCATCTTGTAGGTGGGCGGCCATGTGATCTTTTGATATCCCATGGGATACAGTCAGTAACGGCTCTAGTCCAGCGGTTGATTCCAAATCGCATTACATGTCCAGCCCATCTGATTTTTTGATGCCTTGGCAAACGAGACAGCATCCCTGATTCTGGAATAGCGATGGAGGTCAGAACTCCGGATTCCTTATCTCACTTGAGTGAGGCATGATATTCCAAGCATAGCTTTTTCAATTTCTCTCTGGGAGACCCTAATAGCATTGTCATCCTGCTTTCGTAGGGCCCAGGTCTCTGAGGCGTATGTTAATGCAGGGAGAATGGTGGAGTCAAAGATTGTGCCCGGAGCCAGAAGTTCTTTGTCCTTTTAGCTATTTCTTCGATGCCTTTGAAGGCATTCCATGCTGCTCTCTTCCTCCTGCGCAGCTCAGGTGTTAGGTCGTTCATCATGTTGATTTCTCGACCTAGGCACACATAACTGCTGCATTCAGAGATGTTTGTTCCATTGAGAGTGAATGGGACCTCTGGAAGTAGTTCATTTTTCATAAACATGGTTTTCTTTAGATTCAGCTGTAGACATATCTTTCCACATTCTCGGTCGAAGTCTGCCAGCATTTGTGCCACTTGGCTAATGTTTGGTTTTATTAGAACGATATCATCAGCGAAGCGGAGGTGGTGTAGTTGCCGACCATCTATCTTCACTCCCATTCCTTCCCATTCTAATTGTCACATGATGTTCTCAAGGGTGGCGCTGAAGAGTTTTGGTGAAATGGTATCACCCTGTCGTACTCCTCTTTTGACATCAATGATCACTTCTTTGTAGTACGGTGAGATCCTGGTGGTGAATTCGTATTAGAGCTCACGAACGATCTTGATGTATTTGGTTTGAACACCCTGTTTGGCTAGGACTTCGATGACCGCTTCAGTCTCCACTGAATCAAAAGCTTTCTGTAAATCAATGAACGTGAGACAGAGCGGCATCTTGTACTCCCTACAAACCTCAATGAGCTTGGTTACTCTGTGGATATGGTCGATCGTGCTGAATCCTTTCTGGAACCCTGCTTGCTTGCATTCATCTAGTGTTCTGCTAATCCTGTTCAGGATGACTCGTGTAAACAGATGATGGACAACAGGCAGATAGGGGCGATAGTTGCCGATGTCGTGAATGTCTCCCTTCTTAAACAGTAGAACTGTCCTGCTGGTTTTTATTGGGAGGGCAGCTTGCATCGAACAGGTAGCGTGTGAAGAACCGAGCTAGTGTATTGATGAGTACCGATGACAGATTCTTCAGGTGTTGAGGTCTGATTTTGTCTGGGCCTGGTGCTGTTTCCTTCTTTACCAAGGAGATGGCATGTCGGATTTCAGAAGGGAGAACGTTGGGAATGATATATCCATCCTGTGGAATTTGGTATGTGGGCAGGTGGATGTGGCTATCAAAGAGATTTGAGTAGAAGTCCTGGATAATCTTCTCCATTGCCTTTCTGGAAGATGTGATGGATCCATCAGGGCGTCGGAGGGCAATCATCTTGGTCTTATAGTTGGCGAAGGACAGGCGGGCGGTGCGAATGCTTTTCACGGCTTCTGCTGCATCTTCCAGTACTTCTGCTTTTCTGTCTTTGAGGTTTTCTTTTATCTCTTCTCTGCACCGTTTAGCAAGCTTGGACGTTAGCATTTGGTCTTCTGAGGCTCGTGCCTTGCCACGTTGGCGAATGAGCTCAAGAGTTTCTGAAGACAAGTGTCCTTTTCTGTCTCTCTCTCTAGGCATTCTTCGCACAATCATGGAATTACTGAACCAGTCGATTGTATTCTTCATCGATATCGCCAATGATTGTATCTTCCCATGTTGCTGCAATGGTGCCAAAGAGTTCCCAGTAGGTGGTCGTTCTGGGTGTGTTCTCTTCTTAAACTTTGCAGCCTTTTCTCCTGGTTGCGGGAAGTAGAATTTTGCACGAAGGAGACGGTGGGACCTTTATTCAAGATAAAATTTCCTGTTTATCTTGAATAACTTTAAAGCAAAAATCAAGAATGACTGTTGTATATTTCTGAAAAGCCAACTTGAAAAAATTACAATAGTTTTTCCCTTTTCATTCCCTTTATAATAAAATTTGTTATGAAACACTAAAGTTACATGATCTGTGTATCATATTACTCAGGTCCTCATTTAGTATCTGGGTAACCAAATTAGATCCTTGGAGGCTGTGTACGTTGAACAGAAACTGGTCCCTAGTATGAAGAAGAATGAAAGCTGGGCTATTTCCAGACTTATTTCAAGAGACTACATTTTGACTGCAGAAATCTCTTTATCTCATAGGGTGGACACAATTCAGAGGACATGTTTTCTTTATTTTCATCCTGTGCTTGCCTGTCCTCTCCTCGAAAGTGTCTTTCTGGGAGTCCATAGCTTGCTATAGACCTTTACCAGGCTCTTTAAAAAGGGAACCCTTTGTTTAATGGAGTTGATATGTGTCTATGTAGGCTATGGACCCCCTAGACAGACATCTTCAGGAGTGAAAAGACTAGAACTGAGTCTTTGAGTATTCAAAGTAGGTAAAGGGATATACATAATATATCTGTATTGTACCTTCAGTTTTTATATTGCAAACCACAGTGCAGGGGAGTGGAGAGAGAGATAAACAGAGAGTGAGAGAGAGAGAATAAGAGAATAAAAGTTCCTGCCATCTAGTGTTGTGTGGGAGTGGGAGTGGGGAACAGGGAACACTGGTGTTGGGAAATGTGTACTGGTGGAGGGATGATTGTTTGAACACTGTATGACTGAAAACAATCATTAACAGCTTTGCAATTGTATATCTCACTGTGATATACAATTCACAAATCACACTGTGATAAAAAGAAATCCCTTGTTTTTTAAGTAACTATCACTGTCGCTGTATTCCAGTTCATCTTCGATTTGCTCGAGTGGGCACTAGTAACATCACCATATGTCCTGTCTCATGCTAATAGAGCCCAAAAGCATCTGCTTGCTCCAGGTACACAAAGAGCCTCAAACCATTCTGTCAGGTCATGGGAATGAGGTCTATAATTGTTCTAGTATTTGGCATATTAAATATGACACAGGAGGCTTGCCAGGCTCTGCTGTGAGGGTGGCATACTTTTGTAGTCACCTCTAAATCCAGCATGTATTGATGAACCATGCAGCCGCTTGCAGCCACGCGAGCCAGGCTGCGTGGAGTTCTGACGAGGGAATTATTTAAGTAAATTTCTCAAATTTGCATATTTAAATCAATTTACTTATCTAATCTCTGTGACCTCACTTTACTTGGCTACTTCAAGAACCTAGATAGCAAGGAAGATACCTCCCCTTTCTCCTATAAAACTTTACCTGCACCATTGTGCTGCAGAAAATGCAGTCAAACAGGGTATTAGACCATATCATTGACCTGATTAAATCAATTGGTTATTCAGTGACATTGTAATGCAGTTAAGATGAACATGTTAAATTTTTGAATCATGGAAAAAAAGGGAAATTACTATTTTTGTAGCATACTCAGCTTTCCTCAAGGTTTACTCTTGGCGTTGCACTTAAGAATCATTCCTTGTGAGGTTCAGAGGATGATGTGAGGTGTTGGGGAATAGAACCTGTATTTGACATGTGCATGGCAAGCACCTTACCTTCTGTAGCATGTCCCTGGTCCCCAAATTGTAAATTCATATTGTAAGGTCATAAGGGAATAAAAGGACAAAAAACTAAAAGGACAAAGAACCTCCGGCTCTGGGCACATCTCTTCGAGTCCAACATTCTCCCTTCATTAACATATGCCTCCGAGACCTGGGCCCTACAAAAGCAGGATGAAAATGCTCTTTGGGTCTCCCAAAGAGGAACCGAAAGAGCTATGCTTGGAATATCATGCCTCACTCAAGTGAGAGAAGGAATCGGAGTTCCGACCTCTGTTGATGATCCATTGATGATGATTCAAGGACGCTGTCTCATTTGTCAAGGCGTTGAAAATCAGATGGGCTGGACATGTAGTGTGATTTGGAGATGACTGCTGTTCTAGAGCCATTACTAATGAGATCCCATGGTATGTCGGGATCCAATGGATCCATGGTCGCCCACCTGCAAGATGGTCAGACTTCTTTGTCAAGACACTGAACGGTTTTAGGCTTATCGTATTCCTGAAGCAAGCAGATGCTGTTGGGCTACACTGGCATGTGATTGGGTCAAATGGAAGTGTTACTGGTGCACACTCGAGCAAATCGATGAATAGCGGGATCTCAAGTGTTCAAGTGATCAAGTTCATAAGGGCCTTCTTATCTGCTCTTCTTTCTAGAAGTCTCACCTGTGAATCTGGTGAATACTCAGTGATTTGAATTTCCTCACGTGCTTCATGGGTATTAGTAAAATATCTTTACAACGTCTAAAAATTACTTAGGAGCAACAAGAAATAGGTAACCTTACTGAGGCATTCGTTTACTAGATATTAATATGCAAAATGAGAAACTTTGATATACACCTATACTCTGGTATACTTTGATTATTACCATATGTTTGACTAACTAATGCACACTTATTTTGACTCATGTTAAGATGTCCCTTAACATTTTGCTAGGCAAAATGTGTAATATACAGTCATAGATTAAATAGCCTGTTTGGATAGATTACAAAGTATTTGAAGCTATATTTCCTATCTCTCTGTATAAAACAAATGTATGATCCTGACTGCCTATCACTTGTATCACTTTTCTTTAAGTTGTTCATTGATTTGCTCCAGTGGGCACCGGATAGTTATGGCAAATGACTTCTGGCAAATGAATAGTTTTGGCGAATGATTTATGGTAAATGTTATGGCTAATGACAAATTGTTAAACGTGCTCAAAAAACTTTCAGAATCGGTTGTTGAAACAAAAGACAGGTATCTTTACCATTTTCACCTTAAATTTGTCTTAAGGAGAGCCACTGGATAACACTGACAAACTCAAAAATGAATCAATTCACCTAAGTAAAAATTGATTATAAATGGATAGCAGGTCTAAAAACCTCATCTCTTTCAATACCGGTCTAAAAACACCTAATTTTTTTTCACTATAAAGTCTTAATTTTAAGTTGCAAACTGCTGTTCAAACCTCCCGGATTGGTTAATGATAATCTTGCTTTGCAGCCTGTTGAACATGGTCCATCTTTAATAACAATAATTTTGCTTTGCAGCCTGTTGATCTTGGTTCATCTTTAATAAAAATAACCTTCCATTGCAGCCTGTTGATACTTTAGCTGGAGATAAACCCTTTTTCTCTAAAAAAAAAAAACCTGCCTTGGAGTGAGTTTAAAGGTTAAGGCACCTAAATAACCCTCCAAAACAAGGTACTATAAAAATACATATATATTTTCTAAGTGCTTAATGTGTAAGAGTCTTAATGTTTCCTTGCTGCTTTGAAGTGTCTAAAGGTGAGAGTACGTGAATAACCCTCAAGGAAAAGGTATTTTGTAAGAATTTTCTAAGGTTTTTATGTATAGAAATGACTAATGAAGAAGTTTTCTGATGTTTCGAAGAGAAATGAAATGGATTCCCGTGTATGATGTTCAGTGTCAAGGTTTTAAAACTTAATGAGTTTTCTAATGTTCTGTTTACAGGTAAAAAAAAAAGTAATAATAAAATTTAAAAAAAAATAAAAAGGAGAAAAAAGGGTGAACTCCAAGTATAGTGCTCAATATCAAAGTCTACTAAAAACTAATAAAAAGTTTTTAATGCTTTTGTTCAGAGATTTACAGGAAAAGAACTTGGCGGGTGCAAATTCCTTCTATGATGTTCCAGGCTTTGGACTCTGATCACAGTGTTCATTACAAATAAGTTTGCCTTATCAATGAAAAAAAGTTTTTCTAATGATTCTGTTCACAGGCTAAGATGGTGGAATGCAGTAAACTTGTGCTACAACGCTCAATACTCGAGATTCCTAAAACAGTGTTCACTACAAAAACTTAATCATTTGCAAAAAAGTTTTTCCTTATGTTTTCTTTCACAAGGTGTGTGCGTGGTGCGTGGTGGCCAGTATGTTTGTGAATAATGTTGTGTCTATGTTATGTCTAAACTACTGCCTTCTCAATTGGATTCATCAGCTCCTTCGCTGACCTATTAGACTCCTCAATTTTGATTCCTCAATTCTCATACTTATCTCACTGCTCACCTGCTTTGGAGCTTCTTTATGTTCTCTCCATACCAGACTTGGATTCCTGCCAAACCCCTCATGATCTCTATTTGTGATTAATTTCAAAGTGTTTTTTTCTCACCTAAAATTAAGTTATAGGTATGGTTACCGGTGCCAGTGTTCCCTTGCTGAAGATGCCTTGCGAAATGCCTGTACCGCTGTTCCAGAGACCTATTCCAGTGCTTGAGAAGTTTGTTCCAGTGCTCCTGAAACCTGATACAGTGTTCCTGATAATACATCTAGTCCCTGATGATTGCTCTCCCAAGACTCATTCCTGTCTTCACCGATGCTGCTGTTCCAGAATCAGTTCTTCGGACCTTGTTCCAGAGATGTGACTTCATGGGAAATTGACACTCACTAATTTAGGACAATACAGGCTGTAGTCTGTTATGACCAAACAGCCAGAGACATTTTACTATGAACTTTACTCGGTTCAAGAGTAATTCGGACATTGGGGCAACATATGATATTACCTTGTAATTGGAATTGTTCCTTTTCTGTTTCTCTCCTCTGTATGTATTATTTAGAATACTTGTATTTTTATATTTTTGTAAACAAAAAAGGGAGAGTTGTTGGAGGACATGTTTAGCTAATCTGGGAGTTTTGTTGTTTTGCTCACTCCCAGCTTAATCTTATTTAAGCCAAGGTTCATTCTAATGAGACCTCTCTTCTCTGTAAACACTGCTAGAGGGTGTGGCAGTTACAGAAGTCACCTTGATTGAATAACTTCTGACTTATACATCTACTAAGACTTCTATGTTTTCTAGATTGGGCACAGCTCCTCTTTATACCCACTGCACCCAACGTGGGACAGTTAGAATTTACCAGGAGACTACCACCCTGGCTACGCTGAGACTAAAGGAAGACTATAGGAAGGATCATACTAGTTTGCTCTAAGCAGGCGAGTATGACCCTTTCAGTACATGAGAACAAGATACTCAGAATCACACTGGTGCAGATAATAATAAGGACCTTGTGGGTACCATCTAGATTACATGAAGCTCATGAAGTTAAGATGTATTACTTTATATCAGCCCCCTCTCTCTCCAGTGTTTTACATAAGAGATAATCTCGGGATTAGTCCTTGGTGTAACCTTTGTTTATACCTGCAATAGGGTGTGGCACTACACTCTGTTTAGGGTTCTTTGTTGGCATGACAACCTCCCGACTGGGTTACTTTGGTGTATATAAGGGGCTGACTTGAGGCCCCTTCACCTTTTGCCTTTTGGTTCCTCAGCCTTCAGCTTTTGGCTCCTGCGGCTTTTGGCTTTTGGCCTTCTTCTTTGTGGGATCTCTCCTTGTGAGCGCTCATTCCCCTTGGAAGCTTTTTTCTCCTTTACACGTGGTGGTCGCCATCTTGGCCTACGTGGCTGGGGTTCTAGCCTGGAATCCTAAGCACCGGGCTTTTCCTTTTGCTGATTTGTATGCCTGAACCTGTGATAAGTAAAGCCTTTTAAAACTGCATCGGATTCCTGAGTTTTCATCCGTTCCTCACCCGCTTCGGAGGTAGAAGGGAACTCGCTTCCCGACACTGTCGGGGACCCCGGCGGCGTTCCCTGGCATTCGTTTACTAGATATTAATATGCAAAATGAGAAACTTTGATATACACCTATACTCTGGCATACTTTGATTATTACCATATGTTTGACTAACTAATGCACACTTATTTTGACTCATGTTAAGATGTCCCTTAACATTTTGCTAGGCAAAATGTGTAATATACAGTCATAGATTAAATAGCCTGTTTGGATAGATTACAAAGTATTTGAAGCTATATTTCCTATCTCTCTGTATAAAATAAATGTATGATCCTGACTGCCTATCACTTGTATCACTTTTCTTTAAGTTGTTCATTGATTTGCTCCAGTGGGCACCGGTCATGTCTCCATTTACTGAGAATGAGGTCCATTATTGTTACTGTTTATGGCATATCAAATACACTATGTGTAGCTTGCCAGGCTCTGTTGTGTCTATGGGTTCACCTCAGGGGGCCAGTATTTTCTGTGTCATATCATCAACCATCCAGGGCCCACGGAGCAGAGCCCTGGGTGCAGAAAAAGCCTATCTCCTGTCTGCCACATGCCAATGCAGCCAGGCACTGCAGCCACACCTGCAATTTCTCGAGGGACAGGACTGCCTATATTTTGGAGAATACGCATTATTTGTTTTTAATACTTTCATTTATTTATTAAATTTTATTAAAGAGCCATGATTTCCAGTTAGATAGTGCATTTTAAGCATACATGAATTCAACACCAATCTCTCCACCAGTGTGTCCAGATTCCCTCCCTATCACAACTCCCAGTCCCCTTCCACCTGAAATTTTACAAAATTTCAGTGTTTATCCCTTAGATTTCATGTTTTCACTTCTGTTGAATCTGTGTTTTGGGTATTTTGCTATACCACTCACTCATACCACCAGTATAGCTGAAACCGTGATGCCTGTTTACCCATTTCTTCTTGTTCTCTACTTGCCCCCTTGATTTCTTCTGTCTTCTCTCTGAACACTGGTGTCAAGGATAATCTAAGCATGCCCATTTTATTACATTGCCTTCATCCACTTATCTGTATTATACAGATAAGTGAGATTGTCCTGTTTGTCTTCTTCCAGCTTGCTTCTCTCAACATATCTTCCAGTTCCAACCGGGTTGCAGCAAATTGAATGATCTCATTGTTCCTTGCAGATGTGGTATACATGCCACATCTTATCATCCATTCATCTAATGTTGGACACTGAGGTTGATCCCATATCTTAGTTGTTATAATGAGTGAAGTGAATAATGAGGCTCATATATCCTTTTGATACTGTGTTTATGTCCTGGAGGTAGATGACAAGAGTGGAATGGTAGGTCATAGGGTTGCCCAATTCTAAGACTACTGAGATGACTCCATAATGTTTTTCACAGGGTTTGTACTGGACAACACTCCCACCAGCAGTGGATACATTTTTCTTTTTCCAAGACAAGCCCCACCAACACAGAGTTTTCTATTTTTGGTGTGGGCCAAGTTACGTGAATTTTTAGAAAGAAAGATTTTTTCAGATTAAACACCAAACAAACAATCCCCCTTAAGATTTACAGTAAAGTAAATAATTTGTTAGAAAGAATTTTAAAAAAGCAATATCTATTTTTTTATCTAGACCTTTTCATGCTCATTAAACCACTACTGGAAATATACCCTGGGAAGCCAAAAACACACAGCTGAAACACAATCCGTACTTTTATTTTCATAGCAGCACTATTCACAATAGTCAGAACCTGGAAACAACCAGTATGTCCGAGAACTGATGATTGAATAAACTGTGGTACATCTACACAATGGAATACTATGCAGCTGTTAGAAAAAAATGAAGTTATGAAATTTGCCTATAAATGGATGGACATGGAAAGGATCATGTTGAGTGAAATTAGAAGAAAAGAGAGAGATATAGAATGACTGCATTTATTTGCATGACATAAATATTTCAGGTGTTCTTACTAAAAGTGGAAATTACTGCAAACATCTGGGAGTCAGAGGTTAGGTAAGACAGAGAAGGGAATATGTGTGAATAAATGTCGAAAGGGCTAATTCCAACCTAGAACTGAACATTAAATACAGGCAAAAAAATGCACATGATGGTTTCTAAGAGTATGTAGTGCAACCCACAATGTGTAAGAGAAGGAAAAGAGAGACGAGAGAGAAAAGAGATAAAGAACCTGCCATTTAGGCAGGCTATGGGAGGGGGAGGGAGTTGGGGACATTGGTGGTGGGAAATGGGCACTGGTGGAGGGCGGGGTGCTGGAACACTATGTGACCGAAACCTCTAAACATGAGCAACATTGTAATTGTATATCTCACAGTGGTATAATAAAGTATTTAATAAAGAAAGAAACCCTTGTTTAAAGGGGTTCATAAAGGTCTATGTAGGCTGTGGACCCCTTGACAGATCCCTTCAATGAAAGACTAGAACTGAGTAAATGAGTATTGAAAGTAGGCAAAGGGATATATTTATAATATATCTGTATTGCATATTAATATAGATTGTGTTATAGATGTGATACAGATTGTATTACAGATGTAATACAGATTTATTACAGATGCAACACAGATTGTATTACATCTTTGTTACAGATGTACTATATCTTGTACTATATCTGTATTGTAACTTCTTTCTGCACAGCAAACCACAATGCAGGGGGCAGGTGGAGAGAGAAAGGAATACAGTTAGACAGAGTGAGAGAGAATAAGAGAAGAAATGTGCGTGACATAGAGATCGAGACTGGCATGGGTGTGGGGGGTCGGAGATCTAGCAACAGTGATGTTGGGAAATGTAAACTGGTGGAGGTATGAGTGGTGGAACACTGTATGACTGAAACCAATCATGACCAACTTTGTCATTGTCTATCTCACTGTGACAAAAAGAAGTCCCTTCTTATTTAAGTAAATTTCTCAAACATATATTTAAATCCATGTATTTCTTTAGATAATCACTCCAATGTCACTTTATTTGATTAGTTCACAAACCTATATAGGAAGAAAGACACTTCCCCTTTTTGCCCTAAAACTTAGCCTGCATCCATTGTGCTACAGAAAATGCAGTCAAACAGGGTATTAGACCATATCTTTGACCTAATTCCATCATTTGGTGATGTTGTAATGCAAAAGCATCACATTTTTGCATCATGGAAAATAGGGAAATTATTATTTTTGTGGCATACCTGGCTATGCTCAGGGCTTTCTCTTGGCTCTGTTGTTAGGGGATTACTCTCTGTGAGGCTCAGAGGACTATGTGAGGTGTTGGGGGAGAATCCGGATTTCACATGTGCAAGGAAAGCACCTTCCCTGCTATGCCATGTTTCTGGTCCCCAAAATGTTAATTCACATTGTAAGGTCATAAGAGCCTTCTTATCAGCTCTTCTTTTCATAAAACACTCACCTGTCATCCTGTGAATACTCAGAGATTTGAATTTCATCATGTGCTTCACTGGTCTGATTACGTGTGCAAGGTAAAACTCCTACCCGCTGGGCTATAGCTGTAGCCCCTCTTTATAAAGTCTAGAAATCACTTAGGAGCAACAAGAAATAGGTCATCTCACTGAAGCCATCCCTTGACTAGGTATGAATATGCAATACCAGAACCTTTGATATGCACTTTTATTAAGGCTTGCTTTGATTGTTACTATATGTTTGACTAACTAATGCACACTTCTTTTGATTCAGATGCTTTTTTTTTCCACCTTAGGCTAGTCCACCCTAACCCTCAGTCTGTGATGTGTGTGGCAGAGCCTAAAGGGAGTTTAAGGTCTGCATTCCCTAGAGCTGTTCAGTTACTGAAGAGGACAGCTGAGTCACCTTCATTGGTTTGGGGTTTTAGGTTTTCCCTTTTATAGACAAGTGCTGCTCTCTTTTTTTGTTTCCGCAAACATGGTGTTTAGGTGCAACTAAGGTTCAGAGGTTAAGAGTATCTCTCCGTGTGGCCCCATCCCTTTAAAAGTAACTGCAGGCACTCAGGAAGAGTGGCCTTTAACCTGTACCCTCCCCTAGGAAGGCACAGACAGTGACACAATCTCTCATGGCAACATGAGATTTATGTGTCACAGATGAGAACAGTACACAAGACAACTGCTAGTAACCAGAGAAGGACCTGAAGTAAGAATAAGTGCATCTCTCCTTAGAATGGACTCTGCCATGCACGGCCTCAGTCTGATGATAGGCTGGGTGACGGGCCACATGGTTTTTTATGCTGAGAGTGTCTGCCCCTGTGTGTGTGTGTGTGGGGGGGTGCTGCGAGGCTCCCTGTCTGCCTTGACTTGAACTCACTGGATTCAGCTGCTTTCCTCAGCTCTTTGGGAGACATGTGACTTTTTTGGAAAACTCTCTTGGCATAGTGAAAATAGTCCTTGAGGATGTCTTTGTGGATGGTGTCCAAAAACATTTCCCCTGACTCTTGGCAATGGGATATCTGGTTGTGTATGTGACCATCTCTATGTTTTTGTTTGCAGCAGCTTGACTTGGAGGCAGGCTGTGGTTGCTAAAGTGTGATTTTCTCTTCTAGAATGTGGCCAATAGCAACCTTTAGAGCCTCTGCTTCAGCAGTGTGGGATCTGCTTTTCCCTGGTGCCCCATGACTCTGGGAAATAGATAATGTGGGTTTGCTTTGACTCAGCTGGTCCTCAGTTCTTTTGTGTCTTGTGGGGAAAAACCACTCAGAAGTCCTCTGAATTTATTTTTCAAGCTGTGTTCTCTAGGTTCCTGTTCCTCGACCTGCAGATCATAGGAATCACTAATGGGTGTCTTGTTGTTCTCATCAAATTCATTCTATATCAAATTCACATCCTCTTTCCATTTATTTCTTTTTATATTTATTTCTATTTGTGGATTTTTAATTTTTTTTATTTCTATTTGAGAATGTTTAAATTCCTTTTTCTCATGAGGAGGGGGTTGGAAATATTGTCCAGGCTGAGTTTGTGGGTCTCCTGGAGAACCCCAATTGCTCCTTTTGCTTGAGATGAAGTCATGCAGCACCTGGGAAGATGAAATGCCCTCTGTGGAAAATGTCCTCTGAGGAAATGTCCGCAGTGGAGGCAAATCTTAGATACTCAAGATGCCAGAATATCCACAGCAAGAAACACATTATCAAGGCAGTCTTGGAGAAGTTTTTCTATAGCAGAGTCTTGCGGATGACACCAGTCTCACTGTCCAAAAGGTGGAGACTCTGGGGGGGGGCTTCTTCTGATAATTTGCTGAGTCTTAGAGTGCAGAGATCTACGACAGGTCTTTTCTGCTGGTGCAGTAATGTCATTTGTATGTTCTATGAGGTTTTGACAAGATGTATAAGAGGAGGCTGGAAAATGAACTTGAATGTCTTGAACAGAATCAAATTCTAGAGGCACTTCCTGAGATGAGAACTCCTGAATTTCTATTATTTTTGTGTCCCCTAACACCCCATCCACTTGGAGCCTAAACTGACCTCCTGCAGTGCTGCTATCTGGTGAGTCTTGTGAGAGCTGAGTGAGGCCAATCTTCCTTTGATCAGGAATTAGCATTACTGAGTTAGGTTCTTCACAGTGGTGCCCATTCCTCGAGGCAAATTCATGGTTCCACATTTGGCTCAACAAGTTCCACATGATGGTCTGAAGAGGTGACTGGCGTTGGTCCATTGTGGGGAGTTTTAGGAATTCTTTTTGTGATGTCTTAGGTTTATAGTCACCATTTCTATTGAGAATTTGCCTGATCTCATAATGACATCCCATAGGATCTGACCCACACTGTACCTGATATCCTGGCCCAACTTATTTTCAAATAAAGTATCTTGTGCACACTTCAACCTACAATATTTTGCCCAATGATTTCTTTGGCTCATAAAAGTAGAGGGTCTTGAGAGCCAGGGACTCTCCCACTCTACTGGGAATTTCCTCTGAGATGGCCTTGGTGTTAGGGGCTAGTTGGCCCCTACTTTTCTCGAACTGTCCTAATTTTTCCTGTGGTTCAGGACGATCCAAAAATGAATGTCAGACACTGGCCACTGGGCCTGGGAGACACCAGACTGCTGATGGAGGTCAGAAGTGTCTGGATTAAGGATCTGATGGTACTATAAGTGGTAAAGATCCTTCCACTTCCTAGATTTTTTCAGCAGGTGACATTCCCTGTTCTGTGGGGTACATAGGAGAGAAGATGCTCCCTTAATCTGCAATTCAGGAAAGACTTATCTACCTCTCCGGTGGCAAGGAAGGTGGTGTGACTATGTGACGGACCTCTGTCCATCTGAGTCTGACACCGAGTCGGGAACTGACTGCAGTCAGAGCCCGGGGGGTCTGCCAAATCAGGCAAGGGCTCACATGGTGCCAAGTGTGAAGTTACTGCTTCCTGACTTTGCTTTTCTGTGACATGAATTTGTGGGTTAAAATATGGTAGAGGGTTGTCTTATTAAAGGGTCAGCAAACCTGACACGAGCCACTAGGGATTCACTGTTCCGAAAGAGGAGACCACAGTAGAGTTGCCTAAAGGTCTGCCTTAATTGTCAGGGTGTGAGGACCTCTCAGGTCCCAGGAGTTGCTCTGATCTACATTTCATGCTCCAGGAGGACTGGAAACCAGAAGAATCCTGCTTGCCACCCTGTGATATAATCACCTTCCCCAAAGAATTCAAGGGGCTTTCAAAGGACTCCAACTTGGGCCAGAGTGATAGCCCAGCAGGTAGGACATTTGCCTTGCATGCGGCCAGCCTGTGCCGCCAGGGTTCAATCCCTGCATCCCATATGGTCCACCGAGCACAGCCAGTGAGCACAGCACAGCACCCTTCTCAAGAAAGGTGCGAGCTAACAAAGAGAGAGAGTGAAATTCCTGAGTGCAGGGCCAGGAGTAACCCCTGAGCGTCGCTGGGTGTGACCAAAAAGCAAAAACAAAAAAAGACTCCAACTTTCTTTCCCTCTTCCAGAACATCAGTTCCACTTTCTTGTTGATAAAAATCTCCAGCAACACTGGCAGTCAGGGCTGATGAATGGCTGATGGTAGCCAGCCTCAGTCTGTTTGTTTACCGGGCTCTCTGCAGGTTACGGATCCTGATGAGACGGGGGGCTGCTTTCCTGGGACTCAGAAGGTGATGACTCTGAGGCTCCCGGGACTTGGCACTCCATATTCCAAAGGACAGAGTTGGCCGAGGACTATCTGACTATCCCAGGCCAGAGGTTTTGACAGAAGATGCCAGCAAGAGAATATGTGAGCCCTGGGATGAGTCTTTAGGAATGCTGTCCAGTGGGTTGTGAGTCTGGGGAAACGCTTGAGCAGAGGTTCAGTGGACAGAGGAGTATCAGGGACCACCACTGGGCTACCCGACAGTGCCAGGACCAAAGTTCCTTCTACCTCCAAAGCCGGCAGGGAATGGATGAAGACTCAGGAATCCAGTGCAGTTTTAAAAAGGGCTTTACTTATCACAGGTTCAGGCATACAAATCAAGCAATAGGAAAACCCAGTGCTTTGGATTCCTGGCTAGAACCCCAGCCACGTGTAGACCAAGATGGTGGCTATCACGTAAAGGCCCCTGCAAGAGAGGAGACAAAGACAAGACTCTCAAGAAGGGTGTGAGCTCACAAAGAGAGAAGAGAGAGAGAGAGAGAGAGAGAGAGAGAGAGAGAGAGAGAGGAGAGAGAGAGAGGAGAGAGAGAGAGGAAGCAGACTGGTTTTATACCCCTGCAACTCAGACCTCTCACTATTATGGGAAGAAGAAAGAATCAAATGCCCTTGGTAATTCTCTCCTAGCACCTCACCTAGAGCCCTATTATATGCTAATGTTTTGAGCCAAGATCTGCCTGGAAAAGGCTTTATAGGGTAGAGAAGGGCTTCTGAGATGGCATGTCTCTGTACCAAAGATTAATACTAATACCAGTTAAATATTTCTCCAAGCCTTACAAGAGCTCCTGTCTACTTCCCAGTAGTTTTGTATTTTAGTTGCCTTTGAGTTATCAGGGAGCCATGCTTGCTTGCTTGGAGGCAAACAGCATTTCTCTCTGTTCTAATTATTTAGAGATCCAACAGGCAAAAATGCTGGTAAGATCTAGCTAGTCCCACGATGATTGTGGTAGCATGAGAGAATATTTATACCAGCCAAGTACAGAATACATGTTCAGATAAACTACCACATTTAAACTGCCCCCTCTCTACAAAGTGATTTGCATGAGGCAATCCAGGGCAGATGCAGAGGCTTTTAGGCTTTTAAGTGTCCTGCAACAGAGGAGACTAGGAAAGAGAGGGAGATGTTTGGTTCCCCAGATTTAGAGAAAGGAGGGAGAGATTTTAGTGGTGATTGATGGCAAGAGGCATTTCCGGGAGGATGAAGGTCTAGAGTTGTTCTTTAGCAAAGGGACGGAAGTAGAGAAGGATGACAAGTCTGTAGTTGCCTGTTGTTCCATATTCTGACCTGTCGCAATGAACTGAGATATTTTCATTTTTTTGTGATTCTGAGTGTCGGTAGATGTTGGAGAGTCCTAAGTTGTATTATCTTCCTCAAAATCTGGTCCTCACCAAGGTAAGGTATGATCTAAGAAGTCTTTCAGTTTGGTGTGTTTCCTTAAGTGTCTAATGGGAGATCGAAGACCCCGTATCAGAGACATGGCCACACAAGACCTGATGTAGGCAGGTTACACAAGAAACTGCAGTCCACATCTCTCTAATGACTATACATGGACTTCTTGTCTTCAATGTGCCTCAAGTCCTCACCCCAGTGCTGAGTCACACTGCTCTCTGTGCTCTGCCTTAGTCAGGCAGGCCACCTTTATCCTTGGGTCTTGTGGCCCCACCGGCCTCTCCATAAACTCTGAGAGCCCATAGGGGTGGAAATAAAGATCCTGTACCTGTCCACAACGACAACCGTCTTCTAAATCTCTTCTAATTCCTCCAGATTTTCAGCAAACTGCAAGAAGAAAACTGTGTTACAGGGTGAAGAGAGGCCCTTACACTTCCCATAGGCCCCTAATATTTCTGCCACAAGCAGAACTTGGAGAATCAGACTCTGGAGCCAAGAGTCAGTGTCTAAGGTCACATGGGCCTTCCACTGTCCATTGATTGCCTGTTAGTTTGTCCCTTGTTATCAGGATGCATAGTCACTTAAGTGCTAAATCACATTCATTTTCCTGAGGACATTCCCCTGGGAAGTGGGGACAAAGGGCAGGGACCCAGCAACTAGCAACTTTTTCCCACTGGCCTGAGTCCCACATCCTTGTCCAGGCACTGCTGGTCCAATCCATCCCCATTTGAAGGCTTTTCTGTGCCTG
>JAJIBD010000304.1:0-21495 GCA_021461705.1 Cryptotis parvus
ACATCCAACAAAAGACTAATATCCAAAATATATAAGAATCTACAAAATCCACCAAGATTTAAAAACCTAGCAACCTTATTGACTATTGTAGAAAAGAGTTAAATAACTGTTCACCAAAGAAGATATATAGTTAAAAAGCACATAAAATGCTAATTTTTATTTATTATTGGGAAGCAAATAGCCTAAATGCAAGGTTTCCAAACTTATTTGAGCCTCAGCTCCTTTTTCAGTATAAACCAATTACTCTGTCCACTCCTGAAAATCTACCTCGAGAAAATAAACATAAACCTCTTGCAACCGAGGCTACTATCACCCCTATACTGAGTATTGAAAGTAGGCAAAAGGATATACATGTTGGTATTGCAAACCATAATGCTCAAAATGAGGGAGAGAGAGAAAGAGAGAAAGTGAGAGACAGTGAGAGAGAAAGAGTAGGAATAGGTGTTGGAGATATAGATTGTAGTGGAGGGATGTTGGTACCTTGATACTGGCCATGGTATGATAACATACAAGTGAAGAGATGTGAAACTATACTGCTAAAACGTTTACAGTTTAAAAAAATTGTATTTAAAAAATATCGAGTCAACAGAATTCACTGGGTAACTGGATGTATGAGTTATGAGAATAAAGGAATGTTCTAGACAGAGACTAGAAAATCGGTAATGTCATTTCCAAAGAGAGAAGCACAATGGGCAGATCAGTTTACAAAAAGAAAGGCAAGAATTTGTTTAGAATATGTTAAATCTGAAGTGTATAGTATAAATACTCTCATTCAAAATAGGCTAGGAGTAATTGCAAAAACAACTTCCCAAACTGTTATTGGCTAATAGAATAGATTATTTCTGCTTCAAGTTCAGCAAGAATTAACAGCAAGTTCTGTGCACTTTAGTTGCTCAGAGAACCAATCTGTGGAGGCTGTATGTAAACAGATATTTTCCCTGATAGAGAATGACAGGAAAGACACTATAGCTACTATATTCCTACTTCAGGGATTTGCAAATAAATTATATTTCCAGTTTGTATTTCATTGGGAAAAACATACACCAGACTAATGACATCAGGGAGGATAGTTCAGAGAAATGCAATTCTTCCACGTAGCCAAAGTAGGAGAATATGCACACACAAACCAACGTCCTCCATATTATGGTAAGATGCAGTAAGAGCTAGCATAGTGTTTTTCTAGATGTTTATTTAGATGCTATCTAATACCATAATAATTAGTAGGCAGTTGGATAGATAGGAGGGATGTTCAAAACTGATCAATATAATGTCTTCATATAGTTGTATATCCAGAGAATAAAAATATCTGAAAGCTACAATGAGGCCAAATAAGGTCAACAAAGGAAAAATATATGGTCCCAGGAGAGTAGACCCACTAGGGTGAGACGCTGAATGACAAGAACACAACACTGAAATGATATGCAATGGAAGAGAAGGAGTCTAAGAGAAGTGGGTTCGAAACATATGTTTCATGAAAGAACTGGCCTTTAGTAGAGGAAACAAAATTATGAGACTAGGATAAATTTTAAAGGATAATAAGGAAGACTTAAAATTAAGTGGAAAAAAAACCCATGTTTTAAGTACTTACGAGTGATGGCATAATAAGTAGTTGTTTAATTTAAAAGCATCCTACCATCTTCATTTTTCCCCTGACCTTTCCTTCCCTAAAACTAAATTATCAGTCTGTAATTAGGCATGTGATGAGTCTGGCCTGGTCCCAAGGTTTTATCGTGCTTGTTCCATTTAGGGACTAGGTAGATTTTTATAATTATCTATGAATGCTGTTGTGAACATTATCAGACCATGTCATTTTAGCAAATGGTAATGCACAGCAGTGTGCTGTACCTTAGAGTGCATTAGGTATCTTCTCCTTTCTGTCTTTCTTAGTTTATAAAGAAAATTAATTTTATACTCCATACTTGGAGTTATAAATTAATACCTGGCGAACTTTAGCTGTTGTATATATTAACATTTAAACACACGTATGATATTTGTGTTTATGATACTCTTAGATATCAGCAAACATAAGCGGCTTATTTGGGTCTCTAAGGTCTGTATTTCTCAGGTTTTATAATTTTATCTTAAAGTTTCATTCTATTTAAGTTTATTAAAACTGTTCTTTTTTTTTTGCAGCTGCTATCTAAACGATGTTTTAGATACCATAAACAGATAGGGTTTGAATTTGCAGTCAACCCTAAAATGTCTGGAAAAATCTTGCGAATTCTCCAAAAAATCCCCAGATGATCAAATTAGTTCACGTTAGGACAATGAGATACTAAATTTGCCCTTAAACCTAAAGTAAATAGGAAAACAGGACCTTCAAATTTCTTCTATCATTACCATATGACCTTTGATAATTGCTTTCTCAATAAAAAGTGTGCCACAGGAAGATACCCCTAATAAAAGATTAATGCCCAACATTAAAATGTTAATTTAGTCACCACGTGCACACATACAAAAACTAAAGAATAGTGGCTTTATACCCAACACGCTTTTATAAGCAGTACAGCCCATGAAAATCATTTCCTTTATAAATGGATACAAAGCAATGTTTTAAGTGCCAGAAAAAGAATTTTGACATGCCTTCTTTAAAACAGAAAATAATTTTTTAAATCCCTTTTAATTTCACAGGTTATATGACCCTGAATTCTTCTCAGTTTCTGAGTAAATGCTCAACATATAATCATTTTCCTTACAATTGCACTGGTTTTTTCAAAACCAAATCAAGTGAGCCTACAAATTTTCATCTGTATAGTCACGAGACACACTATTTCCTTTTCACTAAATTTTGAAAAATAACACAACTTTTCAAATGTGGAGACAAACTAGCTGTCCTTATAGTACAGTTTTACTAAAAAGCAGTCTGTATCCTAGAGAACAATATTATTATTGATTAAATAACATACAGCTGTCATATTAGCTGGGTTTTGAAAGTCAGGATTTTCTATAGAGTGACATTTCCATAGCAATGTACTCAAAGTGGGCACAGGGGCAGGAAAGCACAGCACTCTAGATATTGGAGCGAGACAATTTTACAAGGATTTTACACACTTGTTTCCCCAGTAGCCTCAGCAATGTCTGCTGTTTATACATGATGCTCTAATTGCCATCCATTCACTTAGGGATCCTGACTCTTACCTATCACCGATTTTACAATGCGATGAGGTCATATTCCCACTCCATCAGAGCTAATTCTCTCTTTCTTTCAAGTAGCTGACAGAAAATGAGCATGGCATTTCCACTTTACAATGTGTTTATATGCCTTTATATCAATCACTCTGATTGGAGAAGGCTCCCGGTAGAAAAATAAAAAGTCAGCCATGCTCATTTTGCATTTTCAGTGCTGAAAATGAGAGTTTATATTGAGTTTATATTGAGAAAGACTTCATATGTTTGCAGAATAAGATAGTATATTGATTCAAACACAAAGCATGTCTGTGAAAGGGAAAATATACCTATCTACATCCATATGCTTGTACATACACATATGAACTGAAATATAATATACGCAAAAATATGTGTAACAAGATGCTGAAATATTGGACTTGAGATAAAAGGTGGCAACAATCCTCAGAGCCAAAGCACTTTAGCAGGACATTTCAAAAGTCCTAGTAATTTCTAATCATAGCCTCTTAAAGCCATATTAGAAATATCTAACAACTAAAGTACAGCTGGAGTGATAGTTCAGCAGGTAGAGCACTTGCCTTACATGCAGAAAACCTGGGTTTAATCTTGGGCATCCCATATAATCTCTGGGGGTTCCACCAGTAGTGATCCCTGAGCACAGAGCTAGGAGTACGTCTGTCCAAGACACTGCTTGGTGTGCCTCCCCTTGCCTCTGTGGGGCAGAGGGGTGGGGAAAGAACTTAAAGGTTTAGAAAGATGGAAACTAAGCAGGGACTTTTATTCGACAGAGCTGTATGAATCTTGTGTTCAGTTCGCTGGGAGTTGGAGGGATTTTAATTTTATTCAACACATTGTGGAAGAACTTCCAAACACATCAGAGAAGAGGATGTGTATGTAATACTTGGGTTTGGGAATCAGTGTAGGTTATCTAGCTCATGGATAAGAAGCAGGCTGGAGCAATGCATGGATCCCAGACAGGAACCCACAGGGAACAGGGCATTGTTCAATAGCACATCCATGGTGTATATCGTATAAAAGGGTCAAGAGCTCAGTGTACTTTTAAGTGTCCAGGAAGACATCACATACATGACAAGGAAACTAGGCAAAACACAGATTTAGTATGGAGTGGAAATCTTCTTATAGAGTGGCGGCCTCCCTCCACTCCCAGCGAGAGCACTGAAGTCAGATATACATGAGGAAATGTCTGAACAAGTCAGTCAGGACAAGGTTTGGTTTAAGTGTCAGTCACGGCCAAAAACACTGAAAATCACACTGAAGGTTTCAGTCAGGAAATCTGCCCTTGTCAGGCTTCAGTCATGAGAGAGGAAGAGACCATCAAAGTCCGACAAGAAGAGTTAGAAGCACACAGGTAGGAGTGCCGAAATGTAGAGAAGAAGCATCAGGTCATCTTCCTCAAATGTAGTTCAAAAAGAAATAAGCCTGCTAAGGTAGAGAGGGAGAAACTTGAACTTGCACCTGGACTTCACATTTTACTGACTGAAGTTCTTATATTCATTTTGTGAGGGTGGGTTGTGTTATGTGATTAAAGAAACCTAAGACTGATATTCCAAGAGTCCTCAAAAAGTCCAGAACCATTCTAAAATTATAAATAAGAGAAGGATGGAGGGAATTGTCTTCAGGAGGGTTTTAGCAGTCAATAAGAGAAACATCAAGTTGTAATTCTGAATATATCTTTGAGTCTTGATTATTCAGCGTAAACTTAATACATGTGATTGTCAATTTGTATGGGGAAAGAAGGAATATATTTATGTGCAATGCTAGAAGTTTAGAAATTTGCTTAAACTATTTCTCCTCCAAAAAGTTACACATAATTAAGTTTAATCTACCCACTAGCTCTCTACAGACAAATTACTCTTGTGTTTGTATGTGCATGCTTATGACTTTCTGGAGCATTACTGCCCTCAGAATTTACATGCATGCTTTTTTAATTCAAAAGTAGACAAATATAATTAATCATAACTAAAATATAAGTTTCTTAGAGAATCATGGCAGTTTCTACCAAAATTTTGGTTCTCAATTCTTAATAAGTATTGACTAGGTGATTATTGAAATTTCCTATAGGAAGTACCTTAGGAAGAATATTCAACTGAATATTTTCATAAGTATTTGATTTTGTAGATTCTGAGTTCAAATTTCCTTATCACTGCTTATCATTCTGCATTCTCCCCTGATTCCCATTTATATATTCGTTCATTAACACAAACTTATACACCTATATATTTGAGATAAACAACTGGCAATTCCAGAACTTAAAATATGTCTTTCATTTTATTTTGTGTATTGAGGTATGGGTGATCCTTAGTGTAGTTCGTGGTTTTATTCCTGGCTCTTTGCTGAGAAGTAATGCTTGGGGGACCATACGTGTTGCCAGGGATCAAGCCAGGGATGACCATGTGCAACGTAAACTCCTTAATTTCTGTTATGCCTCAACATTTTAACACATCATTATCACTGTATCACTGTCTTCCCATTCATCATCGATTTGCTCGAGCGGGCACCAGTAATAACTCCATATGTTCTCTCTCATGCTAGCAGAGACCAAGGGTATCTGCTTGCTCCAGGAACATAAAGAGCCTCAAATCATTCTTCAGGTCATGTGAATGAGGCCTATAATTGTTACTGGTATTTGGCATATCAGATATGACACAGGAGGCTTTCTAGGCTCTGCCATGCGGGTGGCATACTGTTAACACATCATTAAAGATATAAATTTTAATTTGTTAAAGCATTGCATATCTAAATGATAAATAGGCCAGAAAATAGGTATTAACACTTGATCACTTGATCACTTGACATCCCATTATTCATCGATTTGTTCAAGTGGGCGCCAGTAATATTTCCATTTGACCGTATCATGTGCCAGTGTAGCCCAATGGCATCTGGTTGCTTCAGGAATACAAAGAGCCTCAAACCGTTCATTCAGGATCGTGACGAAGAAGTCTGACCATCTTGTAGGTCAGAACTACAAGATAGTCAGACCTACCTACCTACAAGATATTAACACCCTTTGCAAAAAATGTAATTGCAAACATTATAAAGTACTTTTCAAAGGACTTAATCTATAAAGAAAGCAACTCCTCTGCAGACTGTCAGAACTGAGGCAATGTCTCCCCTGGTGAAAACAGTTCTAGGCAACTATTCACATTCAGATGTTGTTTCTTAGAATCTGTCTTTAATTCCCTTTATCTGCCCCATTGTAATAATGCAAGTCAACCTTCCCTTGTTTTATATCACTCAAATTAACCCTACAAATTGCTTTATGAAATTTGTAATCCTTACAAATTTTCCTCAGCCCATCTCTGTTTATTGAGGTCACCAATTTCCCATTTTCAAATAAAGTGTGAACTAAGAATAATAAAAAGTAAATCAGCACTCAGAAAATGAATTGTCATAGAAGAAATCCCTAACCTAAGCAAATAGGTTAATTATTCTTGTCTGAATTGCTTAGCATGATGCCTGAGACTTGGTCTAATCATCTAAGAGTTCATAGTATGGAATTGTAATCACACTGACAAAAAATTTATACTCTCAAATATTTGCAAAGTATACCATTATTACATAAAATCTCTTTGAATCAAAAATGTTATTATTGGGGCCGGAGCGATAGCCCAGAGGGTAGGGCGTTCGCCTTGCACGCAGCCAGCCTCTGCCGGCTAGAGTTCCATCCCCGGCATCCCATATGGTCCTCCGAGCACCGCCAGGAGTAATTCCTGAGTGCAGAGCCAGGAGTAACCCCTGAGCATCGTTGGGTGTGACCCAAAAAAGCAAAAAATAAATAAATAAATAAATAAATAATTCAATGTTTAAAAAATGTTATTATTACTCATGGGTGGGGAAGATACTACGAGGGCTAGGATGAATGCCTTGCACACAGCCAATCTGACACCCCAAACTCCCTACCCCAATATCATAGGGTATAACCTTTGAGGTCTTATTGAGCATATCTTGGGTACCCCCTGCTGGAACCTGGCACTATCACCCACCAACAGGCACAAGCATCCCAATGCACACTACAGGCACCCAGGTGGCTCCACCCTCTCCAGCCTTTATTAAATCACAAGACCATTGGTCAAGCACCATCAAGAGTGTTCCCTATGCCCCTGAGAACCACTTGGAAGAAAAACAATTTGTCTGATATTTTTTACCATACATGTTTTATTTCAGTATAATATCAAGTTATTAAGGTTGATCTATATTGCAGTGTAATAACATTGTATGCCTGAAACATCAACATTATTATAAATCATAATACCTCAGAAAGAAATTGATACAGGGCATTCACAAGAAAATAAGTTTATTTTTTCTTTAACATATATTCAGAGCAAAGCACAATGGCTGGTGCATAGTGTTACATTTTTAATGAATTTTTTTTATTCAAGGAAAACATAAAAGTATAATAAATAAAGTAAAATCTCCCAAATCCCAACATACAAAATAATCGCTGTTCTATTTTGGGTAATTGTCCTCTGGGTATGTCTTCATCTATTGATATAAAACCTATGTTTCAATCACATGCATAAATAGAATCTTATAAATATGCCTATATTTGTGCCATTTCTACATTTTCATTTGAATGGCTCATGTAACACATGCTAGCCACATTTTACAAAATAGATATGAGGTTCAAACTTGTTCTTTTTATGAAAAAGATCTGGACCTTGAGAAGACTGCAAATAAAGTTCTGTTCAGTTGGGTTTTTTAATTCTCTTACTACTTTCCTCTTATGTCGGGGAATGCCGCCAGGGTCCCCAACAGTGCAGGGAACTAATTCCCTTTTACCTCTGAAGCCGGCGGGGAATGGATGAAGACTTAGGAATCTGATGCAGTTTTAAAACGCTTTACGTATTACAGGTTCATGCATACAAATCAGCAATAAAAAACCCTGTGCTTTAGGATTCCCAGCTAGAACCCCAGCCACGTGTAGGTCAAGATGGCGGCCACCACGTGTAAAGGCCCTGTAAAGAGGAGAAAGACAAGACTCCCAAGAAGACTGCAAGCCCAAAAAGAGAGCCCAAAAATGAGTGAGTGAGAGAGACAGAGAGAGAGAGGAGAGAGAGAGAGAGAGAGAGAGAGAGAGAGAGAGAGAGAGAGAGAGAGAGAGGAAGCAGGCTGGTTTTATACCCCTGCAACTCAGACCTCCCACTATTATGGGAAGCAGGAAGGGTCAAATGCTCTTGAGGTAATTTCTCCCAGCACCTCACCTAGGCCCTATTATATGCTAATGTTTTGAGCCAAGATCTGCCTGGAAATGCCTTTATAAAGTAGAGAAGGGAGTTTCTGAGATGGCATGTCTCTGTACCAAAGACTAATACTAATGCCAGTTAAATATTTTCCAAGCCTTCACAAGAGTCTCATCTACTTCACGGTAGTTTTGTATTTTAGTTGCCTTTGAGTTATCAGGGAGCCATGTTTGCTTGCTTGGAGGCAAACAGCATTTCTCTCTGACCTAATTACTTAGAGATCCAACATGGCCAGGCAAATATGCTGGTAAGATCTAGCTAGTCCCACGATGATTGTGGTAGCATGAGAGAATATTTATACCAGCCAGTACAGAATACATGATCAGATAAACTGCCACATTTAAACTACCCTTATCTATGAAGTGATTTGCAGGAGGCAATCCATGGCAGATGCAGAGGCTTTTAGGTGTCCTGCAACACTCTTAACTATTTCACCTAAGTCAGCAAATGATTTAATGTAGACATATTCAATTGTTGCTATTCTTTATTTTCTCTTTTTGTTTACTTTTGGTTTGGAGTCACACCCAGTGGTGCTCAGGAGTCACACTCTCAGCACTGTGCTAAGGGAGCCGTATGTGATACTGGTTAAGTAACTGTGGTCAGTGGCATGCAAGACATGGGCCTTAAACTCTAAACTATCTCTCTGGTCCTGTTTCTAATGTTTATATTTTCATAAAAGCTATGATATAAATGTTCCTAATACAATAATATTCCATCATTTTCATGGGCCTCTATACTTCTCACAATACCTTTATTTTTCTTATATTGTAGATGCAATTAACATTCCTTCGCCACAACCTGCCTTTATATGAAAATAATAAGTATTTAAATAGATTGACTTTATAAGCAGAACACCACTTTAGAAACCAGATTTCCACATGCCTCACAGTAACGAACAGTAAGCAGACTATATATAGAACATTGAACCTTTCGGTTGAGTAAAGTTCTTGGTTTCTTCTCTGTTTCCAGTGAATTGAACACAAGGTGTCAACTATTTTAGGGCCTTTTGAGACCCAAGAGTCCAACCAGACCCGTTGTTCAATGTGAGGACCCAGAGAGGCCATGCTGCTCAGGCCCTGCTGTGCCAGAGATTACTTTGGCCCTCCAGCCGTGCTTAGGGGTCTCCAGGGTCATCAGGGCATACCTGGTGTTTCTCAGAAAGCCTCCAGGACTGTAACTGGTGATGCTTTTGGGGACCGCATTGCACAAGGAATTAAACTAGAGTCAGTTGTAAGCCAGGCTTGCACTTTAACCTCTGTACTCTTATCCCCTAAAGTTATTATCTCTGTGTGATCTGAGATATATTTTCTGCTATATTTGATCATAGCAATAAATTCAACTACCTCAGCTCAACCCATGAAGAGAATGTTAGGAAAAAATAACTTTCTCAGTATTGGGATCCACAGCCCACATGGCTGCTGCAGAAATATTACACTGCATGCTGGCTTCAGTCATGAGCCTATCACCTTTCCATCATACTTGACAGCAGACCGAGTGCTTTGTTTCTCTTTCTCCTCAGCAGCAAACAGAAATGCCAAGTTCATAATACATATAAAATGTTCTTGTTAGATGGATGAAGTCACCTCCCACAGTTATACATAGACTGAGCGTTTTCAGTGGAACACTTACATTCTCTCATTACCTTAAATCTGAATTTCTATAGAAAACATGATACTATGTGGAAACTCCCGTTAAGAACACAGATATAAGGGCACGGTAGGCAAATTTCCTGCAATAATTTCAGAGAGGATAACTATTCACAGAATAAGGTAAAAACAACCCAGCAACAGAGATAAATATTCCATGATTAAAATGAAAGTCAAAGGTATTTAAAGGTGACCTCAAGAGTCTGCAAAGAGGAGAAATTGATCTTTCTGCACTGAATGTGAAAAAAAATCAGAGGGAATGATAAAGAGGTAGATGATTTGAAACCATGGCAATCCTGAAATAATCATCAAGATAGAAATTCTGCCACAGAAAAAAAAAGGCTTATCATTGATTTTCCTGAACCTTCATTAGAGCCAATGAAAAGGATTCAGGATAGATAGCTGTCTGTAGCTTTCTGTAACACTAAAGTACTCATCACTTTTTTTTTTTTTTTTTGGGGGGTCACACCCAGCAATGCTCAGGGGTTTCTCCTGGCTCTGTACTCAGGATTTACTCCTGGCGGTGCTCGGGGGACCATATGGGATGCCGGGAATTGAACCCTGGCCGGCATGGGCCGGCCGCGTGAAAGGCAAACTCCCTACCCGCTGGGCTATCGCCTCCGGCCCCAACTTTTTATCTTTACTAAAACTCCATCCACTGTTGGTGGGAGTGCCGACTGGTTCAGCCCTTTTGGAAAACAATATGGGCATTCCTCCGAAAACTAGATATTGAGCTCCCATTTGATCCAGCAATAGCACTCCTGGGAATATACCCGAGAGACCGAAAAACATATAGCAGAAACACTATCTGTATTTCTTTATTCATCTCTGCGCTATTCACAATAGCTAGAATCTGGAAACAACCTAAATGCCCTAGAACAGAGGACTGGCTTAAGAAACTGTGGTTCATCTACACTATGGAATACTATGCAGCAGTCAGAAAAGATGAAATTATGAAATTCACCTGCAAATGGATGGACATGGCGTCTATCATGCTGAGTAAAATTAGTCAGAAGGAAAAGGACAGATATAGAATGACTGCATTCATTAATAGGATATAAATAGATACCAGTGTTTTACTAAGTGTTCGAAATGGTAATGGCAGACTAAAAGTGCATCATTGAGTATACACAAAGAGACTTAAGTGATAAACTAAATACCTGAGGGCTAGCCACAATGTGTAAAAGAAGAAGGGGGAGAGAGATGCAGAGATAGAGAGAAAGAGACAGAGAGAGAAAGAGAGAAAACAGGCTGCTATTGAGGCAGCCTGGGGGTGGGCAGGAGGGGGTGGGGTACACTGGTGGTGGAAATGGGGCACTGGTGGAGGGATGGGTGCTGGAATACTGTATTACCAAGAACCAATTATGAACACCTTTGTAATTGTATGTCTCATGGTGGTATAATAAAAAAAAAAATTTAAAAAAAAAAAAAAAAAAAAAACTTCAATCCTAAAATGTGTAAAAACAGAAATGCTGGATAACTGATGTCATGGAAATTGATTACTGAGAAACTGACCTACTTTCACTCCCAAGAGAACATTTTCACACCTTGGATCTTCATAATTCTTAATCTACAATAAAATAGTCAAGGGCTACAAATACTAGTCATTCATCATCAATGAGAGAAGGGATATTGCAGTTTAGAATTTGCCCTCAATACCACTGTCTCTAAATAAGTTTCTTATTTTAGGAGATTCGCTAGGAAAAGTTTTATTGCTTTGTGTATTATTGTTTATACAAACCCAGGTAGGTCCACAGGCCTTGCACATGACAAGTCTTCGATGATCTCTAATAAAACCAAATTGCAAGAAAATGCTTTTCTTTTAATTGATTCCCATAATACTGGGAATACGCTTTTTCAAAATTTTCTGTTTTCTGCCAAGAAATGTACCATGATGGGAATAATGAAAAATGAATAATGCAAAGCTAAATGCAGCACAGAATCTACATCGCCAGTAAGTTTCCTTCTGCATAAAGATCGGCCCTGGAAATTACAAACAAGGCTGTTTAAAAAGTAGACCAATAGATAACAATAATACAGATGGAAAGCAAGTGGATAAGGAACCCATGATTGATGGGGGATGTGTAAAGTCAACTGGTGATAAGTGATAATGGACTCCAAGAGGTAGTGCAACACGCCTAGCACATGATCCACGTGATAGCAGAGTTTTCTTGGTTTTCCCCACGACAAGACATTCTAAAGGTATACTATATGCCTAATATTTTGAGTTAATATTTTCAAAGAGTTTGAACCAAAAATGTTGAAGAGAGTTGTTGGTTATTAGCAAGATTTTCCTGCCTTGTGGTCTCCTTTGTAATTTGGTAAACGATTTTAACAAGATCATAGACCTAACGTTCTTTTTTATGCCTGAGATAGAAAAAAAGGCTTCAATGACACAGAGCATTTTTATTTTATTGCAAAAATTAAAATATATAAGAGCATGAAGAAAAAAGAATGGCGGTTAAGGTGTTTCTTGAATTAAAAAATAATCCTGAATCTTATTTTCACAATTCGTTCTTTCATCCTACTGCACACTTGTAAGGAGGGTGGGGATAGCAATCCCTGGCAGCTTTTACCTACATGCCCTTTCAAACATGCACCATATTCCATAAAGAACAGTGCACATCTGCTCTGTAAAGAAATGACTTTAATTGTTTCACTGCTAATGGGGCATATTCTCCCATCGAATTTCCACCCATCTGCACACTCTGATTATCACATCCTCTTCAAATCTTGTCTATTTCAACCTCTTTTCCTCTAAATGATCATCATTAGTCCTACCCATGGTATCGCTTTAATGTGGAGAATGAGTCTGGAGTAAGTAATAACAATGCTCCCTTGCTTTTTTTTAGCAAAGAGAAAAGACTCAAGTTTCAAACTTCTCCCCATAAATAGATAAACAAATAAACAATAACAATTAAACCTCCAAATTGGGTAGACATGCACTGAGGCATAGTGGGGAAAAGTGTGAGACAGCTTGAAGAGAGATAGACAAGTTCAGAATTCTGGACTATTCTGAGGGAATGTGACACTATTTCCTGGGGGTACTAGAAACTCCTCAACCACTTGTGTATGTAAATAATGTACTCTAGGGACTCCTGTCCTTCTTCTTTTGGAAAAGAGAGTGAACAGGTCGAGGCAAAATTAACTCTATTTGGGGCCAGAGTGATAGCACAGCAGGTAAGGCGTTTGTCTTGCACGCATCAGACCCGGATTCGATCCCCCAACATCCCATATGGTCCCCCAAGCAACTCCAGGAGTAATCTCTGAGTGCAGAGCCAGGAATAACCCCTGAGCATTACTGGGTGTGACCAAAAAAAACTAAAAAAAAATGAAAAAAAAAGAAAAAATTAACATTATTTCAAATTAATTATAGCTTTACTTGTTCGGGTCTCTGAACATGGCTGGGAGGAGGATAAATTTTGAGTAGAGAGAGTTTGCAGAAGTCACAACCAGAAAGTATTTCAAAAAAAATTCATCATCAGGGCCAGAGCAATAGCACAGTGAGTGGGGTGTTTGCCTTGCACATGTCCAAACCGGGCTCAATCCCTGGCATCTGATATGGTCCCCTAGTACTTCCAGGAGTAATTCCTGAGTGTAGAGCCAGGAGTAACCCCTGAGCATCACTGGGTTTGACACAAAAAAAAAAAAAATGAAGATTCTCTTTGGCATATAGCTGCATTTTAAGTGTAAACCGAAAGACTATACTTTCGGGACTATTTGTATAGTTAATTACTGGCAAAGTTTCTCTGCTTGTATAGAGCACCTGAAACCACATGGAGGAGCCAGAGCCTTCTCTCCTGAGGGTGAAGCCAGTTCTAGGTATTGCTTTTGTATATGTCTTCTACTCTTAATGATTACCCTTCTCTTCCTTTGGAGAAGAGAGGGAGAGGAGGCAATCTGAGTGGTTCTGGTAAAAAGAAAAAAAAAAGATGTAAATTGCTAGATAAGTATTATTCTGGGGAAAATTCGGGATGCACATGCAATTTATTTAGATCAATATCTGTGTTCTATCAATAATGGAAATAATACAATGATACCTTACATGAAAAAATTAGACCACTTATATTAGGATTTGGAGGAGAAAATAAAAACTGCTCAACCTTCCAGTAAGAAATTTGCTACAGCAAAATCCTAAAGCATACAGTTACCAAAGCAAAGGATAATTAAGTTACTGTGACCAATACAGATGATCCTCATTGGGTTTATAGGAAATTGCTTCAGACATTATACCCTTTAGGATCTGGATGTCTGCTGATGTCTTGAGTGTGAAGAATTCTTATCTCTTCCCTATCAAATCTCATGAGAGCCTGTCTCATTGGCAAGAAACTTGGGACAAGATTGTCTTAGACAGAGGAATAGTTTCTTCTATAATCCAGAAAAGAATACAAAAATATCTGGAAATGAATATTTGCCATGTGAATGTGTATGTGACTGATTAAATAAAAATATTATTCTTGCCATTGTCACTTAGAAAATTCTCAAGATAGAGGAAAAATGAAAATAAATGAGTGGAAGAGGAATTCAGTGAATTATTGAATACTTAACAGCTATAAATCAATGAAAACCGGAGGATTGCCTTCGGAATGGAACACAGCTATGAGCTTTGACATCTGTCTTCAGCGCCGTTCCTTCTATGTTGTTCTACACCCATTTTTGATCACAGTTTTGTCCTGAATTTTGTGGTAAGGACCACAAGTTTTACTTCCTAAGAATGTTTTCCTTGCCTTGATTTTTGAGGTTCCTATTGTTTTCAGATGCAAATTTAAAGAGTTTTTGTCTACTATCCTATCTTGCTGTTCGACTTCAAAAGTGGATAATCATATTTTTAAGAAGAATAAATGTTAACACTCTAAATCTGACAGAGTGGCCTGATTCTCCATATTTCTTTGATTATTCTTTAATAGGCTCCAATAGCTTGAAGTCATATTTTTTGACTGTCTCTGCAACATTCTTAATTTTTCATATTTTCAGTTGTTTTCTTAAGTCAGCTTTTAAAACAGCAACTGATAGAAACCATAGACTATTTTTAAAGAAATATTTTTTTTTAAAATGAAAAGTAATAAAACTTCTGAAACTATAATTAAAATAGCCTACCACCAACACAGTGACAATTCAAAAAATATTACTAGAGTCGATTAATTTTTAAGCCTAAGAAAATCATTGTTTTTATATTATAATATTGCCATGAGGCCTCCACTGTCCATTTTATTGCTATGTAAATTTCAGCTACCATAGTGCCTAAGATTAGATACAAATGGGCCATAATAATTAATTACAAGTAGCTCTGGTAGAGATAGTAGAATGATTTGAAAATGAAATTACTAAGTAAACATTCAAATGACAATACCGTTGGCAGGAAATCATGTCATGCTAAGCATGTTCAAGAATAGCCTGGTAGTGCTTGTTTAACAAGCACAGTGATCATATCTCCCACATTTTGTTTTCCTCTTCCTGGCTTAAAATCACTTCCAAGCTCATGAACTTGAACATATGGCACCTCTAAGCGAATTGTGCTGAACTGCCCTGCAAAGCAGCCTGATAGTTTATAAGGTACAAAGTCTGACAAAATTGCTTCTCTTTGCTTTAGATTTTGGATTTTGGGCCACATCTCGTGATGCTCAGGAGTTACTCCTGGCTCTGCACTCAGGAATTACGCTAGGCAGTGCTCAGATGACCATATGAGATGCCAGGGATTGATCCCAAGTCAGTCCTCTGCAAGGCAAGCACCTTGCCCCATATACTGTGGCTCAGGTCCTCAAAATTGCTTCTTTTTTTTTTTAATTTTTTTATTTTTACAATTACAAAGATATACAATTAAAAAGTTCATATTTGGGTTTTGGTCATACAGTGTAGCAGCACCCATCCCGCCACCAGTGCCCATCTCCCACCACCAACGTCCCCGGTTCCCTCCCCCTCCCCCCCAGCCCTCCTCCATGGCAGGTTCTTTATTTCTTTCCATTTCTCTATCTTTCTCTTTTCCTTCCTCTCCAGACTATGGATGACAGAACATACATTAAAGGGTTGTCATGTGTATCCTTTTGCCTCCATTTAATGCTCAGTTCTAGGTTGGCATTAGTACCCTCACAATTGTTAGCACACTGTTCCATTTTCTGTCCCACCTAGCCTCTGACTCCCACACGTTTGTGATAATTTCCACCTTTGACAGGACCTCCTGATGTATGTTTCACTTGACCTTGGATATTGGTATCATAATATGTACCTATATATTTATGTTATGCAGATAAATGCAGTCATTCTGTAACTGTCTCTCTCCTTCTGGCTAATTTCGCTCAATAATCTTCTCCATGTCCATCCATTTGTAGGCAAATTTTATAACTTCATTTTTCCTAACAGCTGCATAGTATTCCATTGTGTAGATGTACCAAAGCTTTTTATCCAGTCATCTATTTTCGGGCACTCGGGTTGCTTCCAGATTCTGGCTATTGTGAATAATGCTGCTATGAACATAAAAGTAGGGATGGTGTTTCCGCTGCGTATTTTTTGGTTTCCCAGAGTAGATTCCCAGGAGTGGTATGGCTGGGTCAAATGGGAGTTCAATTTCCAGTCTTTGGAGGAATGTCCATATTGTTTTCCAGAAAGGCTGTACCAGCCGGCATTCCCACCAACAATGGATGAGTGTCCCCTTTTCCCCACACCCACGCCAGCACTTGTTGTTCTTGTTCTTTTGAATATGTGCCAGTCTCTGTGGTGTAAAGTGGTATCTCATTGTTGTTTTGATTTGCATCTCTCTGATGATTAGTGATGATGAGCATTTTTTCATATGTTTTTGGCCATTCGAATTTCTTCCCTTGCTGAAGTTTCTGTTCATTTCTTCTCCCCATTTTTTGATGGGGTTGTTTGTTTTCTTCTTGTAAAGTTCTACCAGTGCCTGATATATCCTGGATATTAACCCCTTATCAGATGAGTATTGGGTGAATATTCTTTTCCCATTCTGTGGACTGCTTTTGTATCTTAGTCACTGTTTCTTTTGAGGTGCAGAAGCTTTTTTAGTTTCATGTAGTCCCATATATTTATCTTTTCTTCTAGTTGCTTTGTTAGAGATGTTTCATCTTTGAAGATGCCTTTAGCTTCAATGTCATGGAGGGTTTTTCCTATATTTTCTTCAATGTACTTTATGGATTCAAGTCTGATATTGAGATCTTTAATCCACTTTGATCTGATTTTTGTGCATGGTGTTAGACACAGGTCCAAATTCATTTTTTTACATGTCGCTGCCCAGTTTTCCCAACAACACTTATTGAAGAGGCTTTCCTTACTCCATTTTAGACTCGTTGCACCTTTATCAAAGATTAAATGATCATGTGTTTGAGGTTGGGTGTCAGGATACTCAATTCTATTCCATAGGTCCACGGGTCTGTTTTTATTCCAATACCACGCTGTTTTAATTACTACTGCCTTGTAGTACAGTTTGAAGTTGGGTAAGGTGATGCCTCCCATCTTCTTTTCTCCGAGGATTGCTTTTAGCTCTCCTTGGGGGGTTTATCGTTCCATACAAATTTCAGGATTGTTTGGTCAAATTCTTTGAAGAATGTCATGGGTATCCTCATAGGGACTGCATTGAATCTGTATAGAGCTCTAGGGAGTATTACCATTTTGACAATGTTGATTCTCCCCAGCCATGAGCAGGGAATGTGTTTCCATTTCCTTGTGTCCTCTTTTATCTCTTGGAGCAGTTTCTTGTAGTTTTCTTTGTACAGGTCCTTTACACACTTGGGTAAGTTGATTTCTAGGTATTTGATTTTCTGTGGCACAATTGTGAATGGAATTGTTTCCTTAATATCCCTTTTCTTCTCTTTCGTTATTTGTATATAGGAAAGCCACCGACTTTTGCATGTTGATTTTGTATCCTGCCACTCTACTATATGCGTCTATTGTTTCTAGGAGTTTTTTGGTAGAGAGTTTAGGGTCTCTCTAGGTATAATATCATGTCATCTGCAAATAATGATAGCTTGACTTCTTCCTTGCCTATCTGGATGCCCTTGATGTCCTTTTTCTTCTCTGATTGCTATCGCAAGTACTTCCAGTATTATATTGAATAAAAGAGGTGAGAGTGGGCAACCTTGTCTTGTCCCTGATCTCAGGGGGAAGGCTTTCAACTTTTCCCCATTGAGAATGATGCTCGCTGTGGGCTTTTGGTAGATGGCTGTAACTATCTTGAGGAAAGTCCCTTCAATTCCCATTTTCTGGAGGGTTTTAACCATGAACGGGTGCTGGATCTTGTCAAATGCTTTCTCTGTGTCTATTGATAGGATCATATGGTTTTTTTTTTTCTCTTATTGATATGATGTATTATGTTGATTGACTTGCGAATGTTGAACCATCCTTACATACCGGGATGAATCCTACTTGGTCATGATGTATAATCTTCTTGATGAGTCTTTGGATTCTGTTTGCTAGAATTTTGTTGAAGATCTTAGCATCCGTGTTCATCAGGGATATTGGTCTGTAGTTTTTCTTTCTTTGTGTTGTCTCTCCTGCTTTGGGTATCAGGGTGATATGTGCCTCGTAGAAGCTGTTTGGGAGTGTTTCTGTTTCTTCTATTTCCTGGAAGAGCTTGAACAGGACTGGCAGTAGGTCCTCCTTAAAGGTTTGGTAGGAGTTCACTAGGGAATCCGTCTGGACCTGGGCTTTTGTGTTTGGGAAATCTTTTAATTACTGTTTCTATTTCCTCAATGGTGATAGGCTTATTCAGGTATTGGAGGTCTTCTTGTTTCAGCCGTGGGAGGTTATAGGACTTCAGAAATTGATCCATTTCTTCTAGATTCTCATGTTTCACGGCATACAGGCTCTCAAAGTAATCTCTGATGATCTTTTTGGATTTCTGTGGTTTCTGTTGTGATGTCACCCTTTTTATTTCTGATTCTGTTTATTTGGGTTCTCTCTTTTCCCTGTCCTTACAAGTCTTGCCAATGGTTTGTCAATCTTGTTTATTTTTTCAAAAAACCAGCTCTTGGTTTCATTAATCTTTTGGATTGTTTTTTTTTGGTTCCCAACTCATTGATTTCCTCTCTAAGTTTTATTATTTCCTTTTTTCTGCCTGGGTTGGGCTCCCTTTTGTTGGTCTTTCTCTAATGTCTTCAGCTGTGTAGTCAGGTTATTTATGTGGGCCCTTTCTTGTTTCCTGATGAATGCTTGCAGAGCTATAAATTTCCCTCTTAACACGGCTTTTGCCGTGTCCCACAAGTTCTTATAGTTGGTATTGTCATTTTCAATTGTTTCCAGAAATCTTTGGATTTCCTGTTTGATTTCTTCTATGACCCATTTGTTGTTCAGGAGTGAGCTGTTCAGTGTCCAGGTGTTTGGTTTGACTCCCTGTTTCTTTGTACGGTTAACTTCCATTTTCAGTGCATCATGGTCTGAAAAGATAGCTGACACAATTTCTATCTTTTTTATTTTATTGAGGTATGCTTTGTGGCTTAGCATGTGGTCTATCTTGGAGAATGTTCCATGTGCACTAGAGAAAAATGTGTATTCAGCTATTTTGGCATGAAAAGCCCTGTATATATCTACTAGCTCTCTTTCTTCCATTTCTTCCTTCAGGGCCAATATTTCCCTTGGTGAGTTTCAGTCTTGTTGATCTATCCATCGTTGATAGAGCAGTGTTGAAGTCTCCAACTATTATTGTGCTACTGTTAATGTCTTCTTTGAGGTCTCTTAGCAGTTGTTTTATGTATTTTGCTGGCCCCTCGTTGGGTGCATATATGTTTAGTAGTGTAATTTCTTCCTGGTGTACATACCCCTTAAGTAATAAGAAATGGCCTTCGTTGTCCCTTCTAACCTTTTTCAGCCTGAAGTCTATATTATCTGATACTAATATGGCCACACCAGCCTTTTTGGAGGAATTGTTTGCATGGAGAATGGTCTTCCAACCTTTGACTTTGAGTCTGTGTTTGTTCTGATTATTCAGATGTGTTTCTTGTAGACAGCAGAATGTTGGGTTCAATTTTTTAATCCATTTTGTTACTCTGTGTCTCTTAATTGGTGCATTTAGACCATTGACATTGAGAGAGATTATTGTCATCGGATTTTTGTGCCATCTTTCTGTTTGAGCTTGTTGTGCTTATGGGTTTGGTCGTATTACAGTAGACCCTTCAGTCCTTCTTTTTAAGGTTGGTTTTGAGTCCATGAAGTTCCTGAGTTGTTGCTTATCCATGAAGTTGTGTATCTTTCCTTCATATCTGAATGTGAGTCTGGCCGGGTAAAGAATTCTTGGTGAGGCCTGCAGTTCATTCAGCCTTTTCACAATATCCCACCATTGTTTTCTTGCTCGGAGTGTTTCATCAGAGAAGTCTGCTGTAAGTCTTAGAGATGTTCCTTTGTATGTGATTTCCTTCTTTGATCTTGCTGCTTTCAGTATTCTATCTCTATCTATAGTTTTTGTCATTTTAATTAGGATGTGTCTTGGAGTATTCTTGTTGGGGGTTTCTTTTAGCAGGTATCCTACGGGCCTCCTGGATCTTGAGGCAAGTGTTTTTTAGTTCCGGGAACTTCTCAGCAATGATGGCTTTGACAGTTTCTTCTTCATCAGCGTTTTCTTCTTGCCCTTCTGGGACCCCAATGATCCGTATGTTGTTTCTTCTGGCTTCATCCCGATTATCTCTTGTTGTCTGTTCGGTAATTGTGAGTCTTTTTTCTATCTTCTGGTGTTGTGTAGAGAATCTTTGGAACGTGTCTTCGAGATCACTAATTCTTTCTTCAGTAGCTATTATTCTGCTATGCTGGCTTTCCACTGTGTTTTTCATTTCATTTACCTCATTTTTTAATATATGTCATTTCCATTTGCATTTTCCTCACTTCTTCTATCATGTCCTCTTGTATTTTATTGAGTTTGCATTCCATTGCTTCTTTGAATTCCTTATGACTCCTTAACATTTCTTTCCGAAATTCCTTATCAGAGAGGTTATATAACTCATTGGTATTGCTTGGCTCATCTGGACTAGTGATTTCACTCACAGAACTGGATGGAACTTTGCGTTGCCTTACCATTTGACTATTGTAGGTTGCAAATGTGGGGTCTTGGATGACAGGATAGTACAGTTAGTAGGTGTCTGGTCTGTTTGCCCGGAGTTTGGGTGGGTAGCAAGGATGTAGGAACCAAGGTTCAGTGGTACCTCATGCAAGATAGGTAGTAAAAGGTTCGCGCGGGCCGCTGGCGTCGCGCGGTTTTGAGTTTTGGGATGATTACGAGGCGCAGGGCCCAAGGTTCCCGGTGAAACCAAGGCAGTTAGCCTTGGTTCCCGTTGATGGAGTTTCCACTCTTCCTTGGGGGCAGTTTGGGTCCGCAGAGCGCAGGGATCACGCTGACACATCTGGCGGGGGGGGAGATTTTTCAGCGGTCCCAGGAGCGCAGCGCCCAAGGTTCTGCGGTGAAACCAAGGCAGTTAGCCTTGGTTCCCGTTGATGGAGTTTCCGGCTCTTCCGTGGGGCGGTTTGGGTCC
>JAJIBD010000305.1:0-43007 GCA_021461705.1 Cryptotis parvus
CTTTGGATATCCTTCTAAGTGAAGTGAGATACCATTAGTCAGAAGAATTTAGTCTCACTTCCATAAAATCTTGTGTTGCCATGGAGAACTAGAAAGGCCAGAGAAGTGGCAGCTAGGAATGAAACTGGGAGCCTTGAAAAGATAGAGATCCACAGTATTTCACTAGGAATAGGGGACAGTGATGGGGTGTGAAAATTAATTCTGAAAGAGAATTCTTGGATGATTATTTCTATTTAACTCAGTCAAATAATTCAGAGTCACTTTGCACTTATTAGTTAAGAAAAATATTTTCCTTTGGGGCATATAAAGAAAATGGCATTTACTTTAAGGTATCTGGACCACAACAGACCACAGGGATGAGTTTTCTGGTCCTCTCACCTCAGACCTTGGGTCAGGGTCCCTATCAAATACATATAATGTCAGGCTTTAGCAAGTAGGTGAGCTAAACTTATTGAAAACATACTTGATCAATTGATAAGTTAATAAATAATTAGATTCCTATTTAATAATAATATTACCTTTGAGAAGGCACCGGGAATCATGAAATCCTCTTATTTCAAAAAAGATTGGAATAATAATGTTGGAATTTTATCAACCCTTGGTAAAATCTTGACTACAGAGCAAGTGATTTTTCTTTTTCTTTTTTTTTTTTTTTTTTGCTTTTTGGGTCACACCTGGCAATGCTCAGGGGGTTACTCCTGGAACCCGGGTCAGCCACATACAAGGCAAACACCCTACCTGCTGGACTATCACTCCAGCCCCCAAGTGATTTCATTTGAAAAACTAAGTAGAATTCATGTCTTCCTTCACCAGCAATGATCTAAATGGATATAGATGTACTTTCAAGTAGTCTTGATGTATGCAGATATAGGACAGAGTCCATGGCAGTGGTAATATAACCAATAGCTCCATCGCTGCAAAAAAGCCCATGTTGGAGAAACAGGGACTAAGACCTAATAAGGCTTCACCTGGAGCCAAGAGACCCAGGGAAGTTTGGGAAACCCCCAAGAGAAGCTCCAGCAGGAACAAAGGACAGGGAAAAAATTTCAAAGACCGTATACCACTCCCAGTCCCAAAGGCAGTATAAAAGTAACACCTTTGCAACTGACTCTTACCTAGGTAGAAGTTCCATGTGGGGCAGCTTGAGAGCCACCTTGAACAAAGAAAGGGCATGCAAATGCTGCCCCAGTCCAGGTGCTGCTTGAGCCCACGTGGCCAAGCTCATGTGTAGGCCATGCACATATGGCACCCACATCTCCCTTCTTGAGGTGTGGACTGACTCTATACTTTTCTTCTCCTCCCCCTACCTCAAAACCTCCAAACTAAAGTCTGTTTTACTTTACTGCTCTTGTTGCCTCCTGAAATTCTTCTTCAGACAGACAAAGACAGGAGTCCTGTGAGTCCTGGGTAAGGTACAGCCTTCCCAGAGGGTTCTGCAGGCTGCTCTCTCTCCTGTCCGCCTCATAGAAGCCACCTGTGGGGCCCAATTACATCAGTCTCACTTTCTAGAAGCTAGCACCATGACAGTTTCTGTCATTCCAGACTACTACCATATTTGAGAGTGAGGACAATTTTTCAGGTTGGTTTCCTTTTGAAAAAGAAAAGACATTTTCTCTAAGTTTCCATTTCAATCAATAAAATAAAATGAAGTTGGAATTTTGGTACCATTAATTTATGTATCAGAGAATTAAACTTTGATGATTTGACCCAAGGATCCGTTTTTTAAAAGTGTTAAAGACTTCAGTGGGGAAAAGCCCCCGGCTTACAACTCGGTCTTCCTGCCACTTCTGCAGCAATACCTATGATGGACTTTTCCTAAAGACTGAATATTTTTTAAGTGTGGTTTCTATATTCCACATTTCAGAAGTGGTTCTAGAGATTTTTTATTTAACTCTATAAGTACCCTTAAGAGATGGAAATACCAATCCATCCAAAAAAGAAAACCTTCCAGGATGTTCCAGACCCCACCCGGCAGTCTCAGTTTTATTTTTTAGTACTGAAACAACCCTCAAAAGAAATGAAGAGGTGGATTCAGAATTTAAAACCAGCAAACACTTGTGGGCAAGGACTGGTTGAGAATGTAAAGAATGTCTCCCTTATCTTGCCCTTTTCCCAAAATGTCTGTTTCAAGGAAGATAATATGGAGGCTGAACCCCTCATCAGATCTTTTTGTTTGGATTTGCAGACACAAAGGAGTATGTCCCAGGAGGACCAGCCCACTAAGGAATTTCTATCAACCACTCTGGAAGCCAGAGTCTGCAAACCTGCCCTTTCTAAAAATAAACTTTCCAGCTTTCCTTTATAAACTTCTTGAGAGTCTGCTGGCAAGAAATGTCTCCAGTAAATTAGTCTATCATCTCCAGCTTTCAGTTTGTCTGCAAACGATTCTCTCTCCATCCATTCTTTCCCTTGGCAGACCCTATATCTAACAGGAGTTGAACGAAGTCATCCATATTCATCTAATTTTTACCTATAGGTCCTCAAATATACCCTGTCTATGTCAAGAGCATGTGGGAAAGATGAACTCTGTTGACTTAAGCTCAGAGGAAAGGCCCTCCTGACTGAGTCCTTCCCTACCTATGGTCAGATTGAGCCATAACTTGTGGTTGAAACCACAAGTCCTCATTAACATATGCTATGTTAGGCATTGGTCTTCTCACTGGGCAACTTTCAGTCAATCAGTTCGTCCCCAGCTGTGAGATTCATTCTGAATAAATCCCTCTCACATGGTACTTGCATGAGCACCAGACAGCAGGTACTTCCAGCACCTGTGAACTATAACTCTTCCTTTCTCAGTCTCACTGCCCTCCATCCTTTCCCTCTAGCATACACATTTTATTTGTCAAATCCATCCACATCTATCTCTCACCGCAGGCTGCTAAAAATTACCATTCACTCTGCCCTCTCAGCTTTGAGAACATCAGGATAGGCAGAAGACAGAGATAGGTAGGTAGATGGATAAAAAATAGAGCTATTAGATCCGGCCTTCCTAATTAAATTTTAATCCTATTTCTCAAACAGTACATTTTTTCTTTGGTTTTTTAAAATATCCATTTCCTGCCCTTGTGACCCTGGCTAAGCCTCTGGAGTGCTCTCAAGCTCCAATTGTGCTGACAGTTTTCTGAGCCTATTTACTTGAGCTTATTCTACCTAGTCACCTGTGTCTTACATGTCAAAATCTGTTTTTTTCAGATTTTTATTTTGTTTTGAATTTCTTTATCTTTCTTCTCTGCACCTCTGATTGTCCAAGTCCATCAGCTTTGTGAAATGTCCACTTGGTGGGTTTCTGGGCTGTTTCTATGGTTATGACCTGGTAACGATGGTTCTTCAGAACATGATGGGGATGAAGGGCTGAGTGTTCAGTACAAGTGATGGCCAGCAGGTTGGTGGAGGAGCTTCTTTGATGCTGATCCCACTTGATCACTGAACTTTACCTAGTCTGAGTTTAAGGCTATGTTCTACTTAGAGACTGATAAGGTTTATGTTGTCTAGAATCTAGTACCTAAAGCAAACTAAAAATAAAACAACCTGTCTCTGCTCTCAAAGATACTTTAAGAATCTGCCTTCTATCTTTTTATCTGAAATACACACACATTTACATACATACATATACAATAACACTTTTATTTTTACCAACTGACCACTATTGATGTCAAATAACCTCTAAGTCTAGAGTCTAGAAATTTTTACCAGTCTTTGAACCACATGAGTGATTTCATATTCTTCATTTTCATTTGGGACCTCTGCCACCATGGGCAGGAGAAGAGAGCAGAGAAGTGTGATATATTTTTATTGCATTCTCACATTGTTTGCACCAAGTACCTTCCATGTTTGTACTCTCCTTTAGTACTCTGAGGAGAAGCACTGTCAGGTCTATTTGATAAAAACAGAATTCTGGGCTCAAGAGAGTAGAGTGCATTGACCAAGAACACAGAGCCCCAGAGGCACAAATCTAAAAATACTTATGTCTCTGACAGCAGTGAGCTACGCTCAGGGTTGATCTCCAAAGAAACCGGGTCCACACATTGGCTGAGCTCACCTTTACTCAGAGAATGACATAGGAAGGAAATTCCATATTTAAAGTGGCACTACCACCAACAGAATCCCACTTGGAGAGTGATGGGTTAAAATATTTTCTGAAGTCAACATAGCTTTGGTTGTCAGGCTTGGCAGCACACACTTGGCTGAGTGTTCATAAAAACAAAGGATCAGGCCTACATTGTGGTACTTGAATGGAATTCCTCCCTATGTTCAAGTTCCATCTCTCGGCTAGTTATGCCCAGGAGGATGTTCAGTTAATGGTTGTGAAGTTGAGGACAGCACCAATATTACCACCAGATATAATACCAATGAAAAAACTGTTTCACCTGCTATGATACTTAAGGCAAAATCAGGTTTGCCTAAGTTCAGAGAACAGGGATAGAAATTCTTTGGGCCAGAGCATCTTTCCTGCATGGGAGACTGGAACTGGGCTGCCCAGTGACTGCTCCCAGCTCGGGAGCACTTCTCAGAATCTGGATAAGAAAGTAGGCATTTCTGCCATAGATGGTGCTGGAAAGAGAGAGCCTTGAGATCTGGACAAACAGACTGTAGCAAGCTTTGGGACATTCATTTAATAACACTTTTTCTCTGTCTATAAAACTGGAAACCTATTACCTTCCTTAGAGGCAAGAGTTTTGAGTGATATATTTTCTCTAATCATTTCTGGTGACATTAACACTTTTCATAAATTGTAAAAATCAGTCCTCTACAATAAAACTGGGGTGCCCTAAATCAGTACAGAATACGCTTGCTTCCATCTGAGGGGGAAATTATGCTCTCATACACAGGAAGTGGGACTACATCCTTTGAGGAGGGCAATTAAACATTGTACATTAAGTTGAAGAATTTTCTTTCCCTAACGTTGCACTCTAACTCTAAACATACTATATTTTGTCTTAAATTTCAACTTGGTATTAATATTTATTTACCCCTTTTGACTGATTTACCATAAGTTTACAATATTAGGGGTATAAATTAATACCTCTCCATAGTCAGTGTATTCACTACATCATCCATCACCAAAGTTTCATTGCCACACCATGATCAGAATGGCATTCCTTCAACTCCCCTCCTATCACCTACAGTATCAACTATATATATTTTTACCAAGTTTAAAAGTTAATTTTATTGTGTTTTGTCAGTTTTTTCTTTATTTATATTATACATGTGAGTAAAGCCATCAGTAACTTTTTTTTCACTTTATTAGGTATCACTGCATCACTGTCTTCCCGTTCATCATCGATTTGCTTGAGCGGGCATCAGTAAAATCTCCATATGTCCTGTCTCATGCCAGTAAAGCCCAAGGGCACCTGCTTGCTCCAGGAACATAAAGAGCCTCAAACCATACATCAGGTCATGGGAATGAGGTCTATAACTGTCACTGGTATTTGGCATATCAAATACGACGCTGGGGTAGCTTGCCAGGCTCTGCCGTGTGGGTAGCATACTCTTGTAGTCATGTCTAAATCCAGCATTAATTGATGAACCAGGCTGTGATAGACTCATCTGCTGGGTGGAGTTCTAACTAGGGGGAAGTCTGGATGTGGAAAATAGAGGCCCTCATGGAGTGGGGGTCGTCTGGCTTGTTGCGAGGCTCTGCTGGGGTGGTGGGCCAGGGCTAGAAGCCGCCATCCCTCCCAGGCACCTTGTGAGCGGCTGGGCATAGGGAGAGCCAGTAGCAGCTCTGCCCCATGTCTGTGAGTCTCTGGATCAGCATACCTGGGCCGGATTTAAAAAAAGACTGCTGCAGGGTGGATCTCAATGAGTCATGCTATGATAGGCTGGTCTGCTGGGTGGAGTTCTGATGAGGGGGAAGTTCGGATGTGGAAATTGGAGGCCCTCATGGAGTGGGGGGTTCGCCTGGCTTGTTTGCGTAGGCTCTGCTGGGGTGGCAGGCCAGGGCTAAAACCCCGCCATCCCTCCCGGGTACCTCGTGAGCGGCTGGGCACAGGGAGAGCCAGTAGCAGCTCTGCCCCATGTCTGTGAGTATCTCACAGACATGTGAGAGTAATAACGGCAGAGCAGACACCAGCTCTGCCGTTGAACCCCCTGCATTCCATGTACCACGGAGTGACCTCCAACCGAGTCCACCATCCCGATAGAGCCTCAGAAGAGGATCAGGGATGCTGATCCAGAGACTCACAGACATGGGTCAGAGCTGCTACTGGCTCTCCCTGTGCCCAGCCGCTCACAAGGTGCCCAAGAGGGATGGCGGGTTCTAGCCTTGGCCCGCCACCCCAGCAGAGCCTCGAAACAAGCCAGACAACCCCCCACTCCATTAACATTAGTAGGTAACAAATTTTTAAAATGCACAACATTTAAATAATGTATTTTATATAATTAATGGTTTTGTTACTGGTTTTGGCATATTGAACACCCATTGGACAGCTTACCAGGCTCTGCTGTGTGGGCGCTATACTCTCATAAACCTTGTGGGGCTCTCTCAGAGGGGTGGGTTGAATATTCATGGTAATTTGCAGGTAAATTGCGAGGTCGATGTGTGGCTGCACACAAAGGGGAAAGCTGGTATCTGCTCTGCCTTGTATGTCTGCATCTGTGGCTCAAGTATTCCTGGGCTTGAAATGCTCTCCTCTGAAGGGGGAGTCCTTCTAAGAGTGGGTTTCTGACAAACTGGGCTGGAGACTGGCTTAATCTCTTGGGTGGAGATCTTATGAGCTGTGGAGTATGGATGGTGAAGATCACTGCCAGCAAGGTGTGGGGGGTTCCTCTGGGTTTTTCTGAGGCTCTATCGGGATAGTGGACTGTTGGAGGTCGCTGTCGTGGTCCATGGAATGCAGGGGGTTCAACGGGGAAAGCTGGTATCTGCTCTGCTGGGTGTATCTGCGTCTGTGGCTCAAGCATTCCTGGGCTTGAAATACTCTCCCTCCGTTGCTGTCCCAGAATCAGGGATGCTGTCTCGTTTGCCAAGACATCAAAAAATCAGATGGGCTGGACATGTAATGCGATTTGGAGACAACCACTGGACTAGAGTCATTACTGACTGGATCCCACAGGATGTAAAAAAGATCATGTGGCCGCCCACCTACAAGATGGTCAGACTTCTTCGTCAAGACCCTGAAGGAACGGTTTGAGACTCTTCATATTCCTGAATCAACCAGAAGCCATTGGACTACATTGGCACATGATAGAGTCCAATGGAAATGTTACTGGCGCCCACTCGAGCAAATCGATGAATAACGGGATTCAAGTGATCAAGTGATATAATTACTTCTTAAGGAATGCATTTACAAGAAATGCCATCTAAAATCAACTGAAGAAAATTGAGTTGGTCTATGTAATATATAATAACAAACTATTAATTTAATATACATATACACATAGGCATTTTATACACACCTTTTTAAAAAGTTATATGCACATATTTATGCCAGATCCAATGTAACTATAATCTATCATGACCTGTGGTCCCACAAGTAGTCTGTGTAGGTTAAATGAACTGGAAGCATCTGTATACTTGATTCAAAGTCAGACAGTAATAGCTACAACCTAAGTTTAGCTAAATGAAAAGCAATACACTTCCGAAGAAGTCTCAGGGAAATACTTGAGTAGTGAGTTAACTTGTTCCCACGAGAAAACAGCTCAACAGCTTCTTTCCATCACTTACCTGTCAGGAATAAGCATTGACTATAGAAAGTAAACACCAAGTTTACTAATATTTTCAAACTTTGCATTTGACTTCTCAATAGGAAAGAAGAAATATTGTGTCTAAATCCCAGAGTTATCCCGAAATTGTTCATGGATTTTGCTACGCCAATTTAAGCAGTTGAAACATGTTTCAATATTTTTAAATAATTTATTATACCACCATTTCAATATATTTTAAAGATGACTTTACTTAGGCAACAGCTAAATAAGTTTTATTTTAGCATTGGTTCCCCTAATTCTAAGACATAATTATTTAAATGGACATTGTTATACAAAAAACTGGACTAGTTTAGTTATAAATGGCTGAATCATATATTTTGCTATTTACTTAAAAGTTGTTTTTTGAATATTTTAGACAACACACACAAACACACATTCATATAGTCAGATTTATCATATATAACAATATACTCATATAGTGCAAGAAATGTGAGATCATTAAATGTGTTAAAGTCATTTATAGGGAAATATAACAAATCATCACTTTATACCCAGTAGAATGGACAATATTAAAATTTAGACATAAAATTTCACAAGGCTCTGTAGACTTGGATCTTAATGCGTTGCTAGTGAGACTATCAAAGGCACAGTCATATTGACCCAACAGATGGGGAAGCTTCTTAATGTACTAAACATAGCTTTATCAAGTGGCCCAGTCATATCATTCTTTGTAATAGAGAAAAAAAAATCTTGTCCCAAAAGTTTGTACATCAACAATTATGAGAGAATTTTCATAACCAGAGTAGGGAGAAACTGTTTAAGTTCTCATCAATGTATGAATAGATAAATATAACATCATGCATCTTTACAAGGGATTAATTCATCAAAAAGGTGAACATAGTACTTTTACAAGTTGCAACATGGGTGAACCTTGAAATGTTATGTTAAGTGAAAGAAGCCACTCGCAGAAAGGCTAAGTATTATATAAAGCCATCTGTACTGAATATTCTCAATAAAATTAATGCATTTTATGATATGCACAAAAAAAAGATATTTTAAATAAGATAATTTTTACCACTTGCAAAAGTTATTAGCAAGAAGTTAAGAAAGTGATCATTAGACAGTCTGGACTAGGCCGGTAATAACAGGGCTCATGTATACACTTTTACAAAGTATTTTAACAGGTCATGATTGCTGGGGAACATGTGATCTGTAGCTGGAAAATATTTCACTGCTCAGTTTTCTTTGAGATAATTTATGGAGGTGAGAGTGAAGCTGGAATGTTCACCTTGAAAGGTTGTGCTCCAGACTTATTTTTCCTTCAGAACAAGTCATTTCCTTCTTTTTAAAAAAACAACCATAAATAAATGAAAATCTTTGACATACTGTACAACACAGTGTTTTTTAGACACTGCAGGAAATGTTTTAGATTGTTATTCTTAGTAGAATTCACAAACAAACAAGAAACTTAATAAGAAAAATCTGTTCAGCCATACCCTTTGTTTGTAACTTTTTCTGAAAACCCATTACATGTGGCCAAATCTAATTTTATTGTTATCTACCCAAGGGCAGTGGTTCTCATTAGCAAGGAAAGGTTTGCAAAGCTATGAAGACTGAGTGCAGAAGCTCAAGGTCATCTCATTAGGGCAAGCCACGCTCACAAGGTGTCCAGTTGACAGTACTAAGAAGCCAAATGTCAGTGAAACAAAATGTATCCTGGCACTCAACTATCACCAGCATTGATCCCATTACTAAAAGTCTGCTAATGAGCGGTTACAAAACCCCAGCACATAGAGGGGCAAGAAAGGGCAGAGCTGGCTAAATCTTCATTTTTAATCATTGAAATAGTAGAAATAGTGCTTTAGAAGCCTCCACATCAAACTAATTTTGATAAATCCAAAAGAGCAATGATTCCCAATCCATTTAGTGATTCCAAAGTTCAAAGTACACCAAACAATGGGGTATCAATCTAGCATATTTAAAAGAATTTTATTGAGGTACAGTTTTTATGTCATAAGATTCATTATCCTTAAGTGAACAACTTAAGTAAGTTTTTTGGTAAATGTATAGAGACGCATAACTGTCACCACAATCCAATTATTTCTACAGAAGACATGTTAAAATCAGAAGAGCTTAACGAAACCAAAGATTTATGGAAGATATAATGAGCTGTTAATGGAAAGGTTGCCAAACTTTTTTAAGTTTAAGAATTTAATTTTTTTAAAATCTGTCGAAAATGTTATTTCTTTTAAATATAGATTTCAAATTCCTTATTTTAAAATTTAGGGGAGGTCATTACTGCTGTTTGAGGTATATCACAAGTCCTACAATATTTGCTCTCAAAAATAAAATCTTTTATGTATGAATTATTAAGATACTTAGAGCTACAAGGTATTTGGATACTGCCCTAAAATAACTTAAAAATTTAAAAACCCTTTTGGGGAATATTAAAGTCTCGGTTGATTCTTTTAAGAATATCTTCCTTTAAACAAAATGAAAAACAGATTCCTAAAAGTAATCAAGCAAAGGTGCTGGCCAGAATAGTAATTATTCCCCCAAAATGAAATAAAAGGAGCAGTGATAAAGAAGAAAGAGTTTCTATTTTGCTCAATCTGTTTTGACTGGGTGTGGTTTGGAATGTGTGTTTCTCCCAAATCCTCTGGTTATCTGCATCCTTAAATAAAAGTCTACTTTTCTATTTTTAACTCCAACTAATTCATAAAGCAAAAATGCATTCAATTAAAAAATGACACCACACAGACTAGATAATAAAATTTAAAGTCAGCCATAAATGTAGTGCCTACACCCACAATCTGTGAGATGACAAAGACCTTGAGTCATGAAAGCAACTGTCAAGATTCTGTATTTCAAGTTTGTCTACAGTGGTCAAGAGAATTACTACATTCCAATAATATTCTAGGTAACTCCAGATAATCATTACAGTAATGAAAGCAAATTATCATTCTGTACAACACCCAACACTAGACAACTGATATAAATAATAGCACAAAGTTAAACTGTATGGAGTCTTGAACACAGAATTATATTCATTCATTTTTTTTCTATCTTTTCAGCTACAATTTATTAAGTTTTTGTATGAATCAAGGAATTTGGACCATAGAGAATATATAGAGTGAATGCTTATTTGATCCAAAATATGAAGACTACACAATTTGTCCTAAATAACGGGTCCCCATATTATCATTTAGCAATTGTAAGTGTAAAATTACAATTTTGAAACTCACTGAGCTCCTCTGAACTACCATAAAAGACCAAATCTATTAGCTACATTTCACCTATTGCAGACACATCTGCCCCATGATTATTTCCCCTGTTAGACAAACTATGATTTTAGCCCTTTTCAAATAGGCCTAACTTTTCATATAGTGACCAGGTATTCTTCCTTTCCTATGCTCGTAGATAGAAGCTCTCCTGCCAAAGCTTGGGCAAAACAAATCCTTGGCTCCCTTTTAAGTTTTCTGGAACTTAGTAAAGCAAAATGAGAAGAGAAATATCCACTTCACAAATGAAAAGGAGGCAGCCAGAATGATAACAACAGGGAGGGCAGTTGCCTTGAATATGGCCGACAGGGTTTGATTTCCGGCATCCCATATGGTCCCCTGAGCATTAGCAGGAGTAATTTCTGAGTGCAGAGACAGGAGTAACCCCTAAGCATTCCTAGGTGTGACCCAAGAAGCAAAATAAATAAAGACTAAAAATGGAGAGGGGGGGCCGGAGAGATAGCCCAGCGGGTAGGGCGTTTGCCTTGCACGCAGCCGGCCCATGCCGGCCTGGGTTCGATCCCGGCATCCCATATGGTCCCCCCGAGCACCGCCAGGAGTAATTCCTGAGTGCAGAGCCAGGGAGAAACCCCTGAGCATTGCGGGTGTGACCAAAAAAAGAAAAAAAAATGGAGAGTGGGGTTAAAGTGTAAAAGTAGGTGTACAGTAGGTGAGCTGCTTGTCTTGCACGTGACCTACTCACTGTTGATCTCCAGCATGCTGCATGGTTCCCTGAAAATGCCAGGAGTAAACCCTGAGCACAGAGGCAGGAACAAGTCCTGACCACAGCTGGATGTGGTCCAAATAATGAATAATAAGTAAAATGAAGTTATTCATTGTGCCTTGCACTGCCCCTTGTTCAGAACATACACATTTATTTAGTTTGGGGGCCACACCTGACTGTGCTCAGGGCTTAATCCTGGCTCTGTGCTCAAGTAATTAGTCCTCATGGGATTTAGAGTACCATATGGGGTGCTGGGATCTGCTTTACACAAGACACATGTCCTATCTGCTATATTATCTCTCAAGGCACAGAACATGTCCTAAAAAAGCAGAACTGAGGGTTGAGACAAGTACCTGTAGGAGCCTTGAAGGACACAACCAGTGGTTTAGAACTGTAGCATTTACATGCAGTCAGAAAGACCAAAGAAAGTGCCTGCAAATTCACTTTCCAAGGCCAGAAGAAAGGCAGTGTGGGGGCCAACTTAGTTGTCTACTTACTCATGCTGAAATTACAAAATCCCATTGCCTGCATGGAAAACTTCACATTGACTTTCTGGGTACATGTCTTTTCCAGATGGTGCTCCTCGTAATTTTATATTTAAAAATCATTACAGTATCTCTTTGGAGTTTTAGGAGATTTTTGTAACTTATTCATAAGCCTGTATCTAAAATATTTTACTTGGATGACATGGATGAAAACACTTATATTCCTAATAATAAATATATAAATGGCATGCTTAATTCTACCATTATTCTGAGGTGTTTACTACAGTGCATGTTAACAATGGAAAATACACATTCTGATTTTTTACCAATCTATCATTTTTCTGTACAAAGGGAAATGGCAAAATACACAAAACATAGTTCTGAGTTAAAGCTGCCTCATCAGTCTTTGAAAGGTGTTAATGTTAAGATCTAATTGTTGCTGCTCAAGACCCATGAAACTGCCACATTGATTCTAAACTTGAAGAGTTGAGAAAAAAGTGACTCTGCTTTGATTCTTAGCAGGCATCACTCTTTCAGAAGGCTGCTAAATTTTAAGCCTTATTATGACATTTGGGCATTATCTAGTGAGATATGTTCCATCTGGATGTCATGTTCAGGTTGAAAGCAAAAAGACCAGATTGAATAGAGGCACTTTTCCTGTTTTGTCCCCCTCCCATCCTCTTCCCCTCCACCTCAAAGCCCACCCAATCCTGGGAAATCTTTGAAAGCAAGTGAACACTTCCAGAGCCATTGCAAATAACATTAATTTTGGACAGAAATACCCTCAAACATTACCCCCTTTCTGTGCATTTCTCCTCTCCTACAAATTTATGTGCTTCCAAAATGCCTGCTGTGAAATCCTAGACCAAGTATTAGAGGTCACCCGGCTTCATTTGTAATCCACCAATGAGAAACAAGTCTCTATGTTTCTTGCTGCATTCCTGTGATTTCACTAAATAATAGAAAAAGAAAACCAGTGCACAAAAACATCAAAATGCCCGTGGAAGCTCATTGTCAAGTTCCTGGTAGAAGCATTCAAGCTGCCTGCTGCTAAGGTCACAGTAATAAGACCAAGACTTTCAGGAAAAGAATTCTGAAAGAAGGATATCAGGAAAATTTATAAATGCACTGCCTCACACAGATATTCCTTTCCTTTTCCATTTTTTTCTTTTGCAAAGATGCAGTTATATTTATTGAGTACAATCAACAATCAAGTTTGTTGAATTAAAGTAAGAGAATGGAAAATGAAACCCCGGGATGTCAGAACTCAGAAGCCAAATCAGTCACTTCTTTATTTGCAACCACAGCTAACCTAGCTGTAGATAAGTAATTATGGATGAGGAATCATGAGAAGAGGAAACTGGTCTAAGAAAGATGCATTCAGTGTTTATCAATCCTTTTATCTTTAGTGAAAAGCAGGCTTCAAGACTTCCTTTACCCTAGAGATGAAAACAGTCACTTGGCAATGATGCCAAGAATTTATCATGATATTTCCGCTTGAATGAGACGAGGTGTCATCCCTCTGAGGATATTATTATATAAAGTCATGATATATAAAATCATTATATAAAGTAGAAAAGTTAGAAGTCAAACATATAGGGCTGGAACAATAGTACAGTGGGTTAAGCATTTGCCTTGCATGCAACCCAGCCTGAGTTCGATCCCCAGTATTCCACATGATCTCCTGAGCACTTCCAGGAGTAATTCCTGAGTGTAGAGACAGGAATAACCCCTGAGCATCACTGGGTGTGACCCAAAAAAGCCAAAAACAAGTAAATAAAATAAAGCATATAGAAAATTCAAAACCACGCAGACTGGCAAATGTATGGTCTATAAGTTTCACTAAAGTATGAGTAAATTGCTCATAGCCAATGATCAAACATTAAACATGATTTGTTAATAATTTTGATGACAAGATGCAATAGAGGGGACGGAAACATGGTACAAAGGGTAGGGCACCTGCCTTACATGCAGCCAACATGGGTTTGATTCCCAACTTCCCATAGACTGCCAATTTCCACCAGGACTAATTCCTGAGTGCTGACAGTGGCTCAAAACAAAAATTAAAAAGAGAAATAAATTAATTATTCCCATGTATCTACTAATTCCTATGCAACAACTTATATCAATACTTACAAATGGAATGTAATGCTATGACATAAAAGTGGGGATTTTGTGAAGGCTACTGTTCCTATGAAAGCCTGTTAAATGTGTTTTTCATACACCAATACCAAGTGACATAAATACAGCCATGAAGTCATATAACACTTGCCTCGTGTGAGACCAAACTAGGCTCAATCCTCAGTACTCCATTTAGTTACTCCCAAATCCTAAGAAGAATGATCCCTGAGCACAGAGCACTACCAGGTGTGGCCCAAAAAAACAAAAGGAAAGGGAATGAGGTAACACTGTAACAAAACTGTTCAAGTATACTTAGTCGAAGTAAAATATTCCACCACCATTTAAAAAAATGCAATATTGAAGACTATTTGAAAATCAAGAGACTGAAATTCTAATGTGAGCCTGCTTTATATGAAGTATTCTAGAGGGGGCACTCTATAATCTTTATCTCAGTAATTATAATATCACAGATTTGGGCCATTAATACAGCTCTTAGAATTTCTATGATGGCAGGACTGGAGATACAGTATAGCCAGTAGGGTGCTTGCCTTGCATGCTGCTGACCCAGGTTCAATGCCCAGCATTCCTAAAGGTCTCCCAAGCGCAAGAGGAGTGATTCTGAGCACAAACCCACTAGTAAATTTGAGCATTGCCAAGTGTAGTAAAAAACAAAAAGAAGACAATTTGATTTTGAAAAGGATGATGACTATGAAAAGGGGCCTATCCAAAGCAGTGCCTGGGATAATGCCCCTTTGAATTTTTGACTAAGAAAATTGCAGTAAATGAACAGATAAAATTGACATATTCTTATTTTGTTTCCTATGGTGAGGTGAAAAAAGAATGATCTTATAGTTATAAGAAATCTGAATGAAGCATATCAGTACATTTCCAGAATGAATGGCGAAGGGGATGGATTTATTTAGTAGACTAAAAAATCATCAAAACAACTATCTTCCAGGTATCAAATGCATTAATACCCCACAAATATGACTTACATAGCAAGAATAAGTCCAAAGGGGACTTATCTGGAAACAATATTATTTCCAAAGGGGATATAGTGATACAAAATTATCAAGGCTTCACGATCACGATCATGATCTTCCCGTTCATCATCTATTTGCTAGAGCGGGCACCAGTAATATCTCCATATGTCCTGTCTCATGCCAGTAGAGCCAAGGGCATCGGCTTGCTACAGGAACATAAAGAGCCTCAAACCAATATATTAGGTCATGGGAATGACCTAATATAATTGTTACTGGAATTTGGCATATCAAATACAACATGAGCAGCTTGCCAGGCTTGCCGAGCGGGAGGCATACTCTTTTAAACACCTCCAAACAAAGCATTTATTAATGAACTGCGCTGGCAGCAAGCGGCCGTCGCGAGCCGGGCTATGATGGGCTGGTCTGCTGGGTGGAGTTCTGACAAGAGGGAAGTCCAAATGTGGAAAATGGCTGTGCCTGTGGAGTGGGGGGGGGGGCCATATGGCTTGTTGTGAGGCTCTGCTGGGGTGGTGGGCCAGGGCTAGAACCCGCCATGCCTCCCGACTGCCTCATGAACGGCTGTGCACAGGGAGAGCAAGGAACAGCTCTGCCCCATGTGTGAGAGTCTCTGGATCAACATACCTGGGCCGGATTGAGGAAAAAACTGCTGCAGGGTGGGTGACGATGATCCGGGCTGTGATGGGCTGGTCTGCTGGGTGGAGTTCTGATGAGAGGGAAGTCCAAATGTGGAAAATGGTGGCGCCCGTGGAGTGTGTGTGTGTGGGGGGTCATCTGGCGTGTTGTGAGGCTCTGCCTGGGTGGTGGGCCAGGGCTTACTTTTAGAAAACGACTTAAACTACAATCCTGTAAAACTAATATTAGAACTGTCTGTGCGTCTTTCCTTCCTCCTGTCATGCTGTGACACTGTGATGTCACATCCAAAGCTGAAATCAGTCACTGTGCTAATCACAAAACCTGGTACAAGAACAGCACCACACTCTTTCAGAGACTGATGTAAGAAATATCTCGTTCAAATATGATTTCCTAAATACCCCAGCAACCCAAAAATTCCACTGTACTATCTGAAAAAGAACATGTATTCTGCAGAGCAGAACTGTTAGAGAAGAAATAAGTATTTCAAGAAAATAGTTTTATCCGTGTCAGGAGAAAAAAATAATCATTTCTGATGAACTCTCTGGTTCTAAAGGTGATACTTTACTCAAAATGGCCCATGATGAGTAGACTCTTATTGTGTGCAGAATGGATAAAGAAACTGAAGAACACCTTTTATTTCCAACCTGTTACTCAGTTTTAATTCCAGATGCACATATTTTATTTCACTTGATCACTTGATCACTTGAATCCCGTTATTCATTGATTTGCTCGAGCGGGCGCCAGTAACATTTCCATTGGACCCTATCACGTGCCAATGTAGCCCAATGGCATCTGGTTGATTCAGGAATATGAGGAGCCTCAAACCGTTCCTTCAGGGTCTTTACAAGGAAGTCTGACCATCTTGTAGGTGGGCGGCCACGTGATCTTTTGACATCCCGTGGGATCCAGTCGGTAATGGCTCTAGTCCAGCGGTTGTCTCCAAATCGCATTACATGTCCAGCCCATCTGATTTTCGATGTCTTGGCAAACGAGACAGCATCCCTGATTCTGGAATAGCGACCCGAGGTCAGAACTCCAGATTCCTTCTCTCACTTGAGTGAGGCATGATATTCCAAGCATAGCTCTTTCGATTCCTCTCTGGGAGACCCGAATAGCATTCTCATCCTGCTTTCATAGGGCCCAGGTCTCTGAGGCGTATGTTAATGCAGGAAGAACGGTGGAGTCAAAGAGATGTGCCTGGAGCCGGAGATTCTTTGTCCTTTTAGCTATTTCTTCGATGCCTTTGAAGGCATTCCATGCCACTCTCTTCCTCCTGCGCAGCTCAGGTGTTAGGTCATTCATCATGTTGATTTCTCGACCTAGGTACACATAACTGCTGCATTCAGAGATATTTGTTCCATTGAGAGTGAATGGGGCCTCAGGAACTAGTTCAACTTCATGAACATTGTTTTCTTTAGATTCAGCTGTAGACCTATATTTCCACATTCTCAGTCGAAGTCAGCCAGCATTTGTGCCGCTTGGCTAATGTTTGGTGTAATTAGAACGATGTCATCAGCGAAGCGGAGGTGGTGTAGTTGCCGACCATCTATCGTCACTCCCATTCCTTCCCATTCTAAATGTCGCATTCTATTCTCGAGGGTAGCACTGAAGAGTTTTGGTGAAATGGTATCATCCTGTTGAACCCCTCTTTTCACATTAATGATCACTTCTTTGTAGAATGGTGAGATCCTGGTGGTGAATCCATAATACAGCTCAGGAAGGATCTTGATGTATTGGGTTTGAACACCCTGTTTGGCTAGGGCTTCGATGACTGCTTCAGTCTCCACAGAATCAAAGGCTTTCTGTAAATCAATGAACATGAGACAGAGCGGCATCTTGTAATCCCTACAAACCTTGATGAGCTTGGTTACTGTGTGGATATGGTCGATTGTGCTGAGTCCTTTCTGGAAGCCTGCTTGCTCGCATGGTTGTCCTTCATCTAGTGTTCTGCTAATCCTGTTCAGGATGACTCATGTAAACAGCTTGTAGATGATGGACAACAGGCAGATGGGGCATTAGTTGCCGATATCGTGAATGTCTCCCTTCTTGAACAGTAGAACTGTCCTGCTGGTTTTCCATTGGGAGGGCACCTTGCATTCGGACAGGTAGCGTGTGAAGAGCCAAGCTAGTGTATTGATGAGTACCGATGGCAGAAACTTCAGGTGTTCGGGTCTGACTTTGTCTGGGCCTGGTGCTGTTCCCTTCTTTACCGTCACTGACGACATCGATGAAGAATACAACCGACTGGTTCAGCACCTCCATGATTGTGCGAAGAATGCTGAGAGAGAAAAAGACGCAAAAGGACTCTTGTCTTCAGAAACTCTTGATCTCATTCACCACCGTGGCAAGGCGCGAGCCTCAGGAAACCAAATGCTAACGTCCAAGCTCGCTAAACGGTGCAGAGAAGCGATAAAAGAAGACCTCAAAGACAGAAGAGCAGAAATACTGGAAGATGCAGCAGAAGCCGGGAAAAGCATTCGCACTGCCCGCCTATCCTTCGCCAACTATAAGACCAAGATGACTGCCTTCCGATGCCCTGATGGATCTATCACATCTTCCAGAAAGGCAATGGAGAAGATTATCCAGGACTTCTACTCAAATCTCTTTGATAGCCACATCCACCTGCCCACATACCAAATTCAACAGGATGGATATGTCATTCCCAACATATTTTATTTACTCAGAAATTTTCTAATCCTTTACATTCTAAAGAATCCCTCTTTGTGATCTTTGGATTTTAGTAATTAGGATTTACTGCATCATCACCTACTTCATGAAAAGGTTATCCACTACTCTATCAGTCTAAGTAGGGCATTTCCAGAATAAAAGAACTTGAAAGCTCTAGAATAATGACTAAAAACACTAATATTTTTAAATTACAAAAAATACCATCCCAACAATCTCCTTCATGTTTGGGTCTGGGGTCTCGTAGAATTCAGATCTCACACTACTTTTATGTGATTTCATCTCATTCTTCTTTAAACCCCTTAGTATAGTTAACATGAAGGTGTTCAGAAATTTGTCAAAGTTCTTAGCCATCCTTCAAGCTTTTAATGGAGTAAAAACAAAAGTAAAGGTGACAAATTTCTCAGATTAGATATTAAAGTACAAACCTGTTATTTTTATATTATGCACTTAAGCATTGGTTGCATTCTCAGAACTTCTATGAAATAATAAAAATCACATTTTTTGAAAAAAAAGCTGTTGGTAGAAAATGGTAAAGCCTTTCCCTAGTGGGGGGAAATAGCTAACAAATCTAAGGAATGAAATTAGATTTACGTTCTTAACTCTTATAAACACAGTTACCCCAAGAATCTTAGTCAATAGTGTTATAATATTTTTGTTTAGACTGTATTAGTATTGAATCATATTTTACTACAAGATGATCTTTTCAGGGTATTATCTCAAGTAAAAGACTATCTCATCTCTAAAATGTATGGTCTTATATTTTATTAGGTGAAACAAGAAAATTAAAAAAAAAATAAGACAAATGACTTGGAGACTTTGTCATTCAGTGAAGAACAACAGTTCCTGAGATTTGGAAACCAATCGCGACAAACCTAGTGACTACTTTAGGTGACATTTACATTTGTTATTCTAGTGAGAGTTTATAAATATTCAGAAATTATAAATATCTGCAATCTCTTTTACTTTTTCTTTTTAAGGCAAAACAGAAATCTAGGAGCTTGGAAATTATTTTCAACTCCAGCAGACAGGTTAGGTTCTCTTGTATTAGTAAAATTATGAAGAGAACTGGAGTGATTCTGGATCACAGAATGTCTAGCTGTGCAAGCTTGAGTGAATGCCATCCTAACTTAAATTTAGGCCTGAAAATCCTTGTTTCTTTTAAAAGTTAGGTGATAACATTTTTAAATGTTAATGTGCAGCATTGATAAAATGCACCTCTGATTTCTCCTTTATAAAAGTTAATAACATACTCATCTCAAAAAAAAATTACTAGTATTAATTGAATTTCCACATATATAGCCTTTATTCAGTACCTGAAATACAGAAAATCTTTTTTAAACATCAGTGATAAAGGCAAAACTTTCTTCACTAGTTTTACTTAGTTTACATGATTTATGACTGCTTTTCTAACTTAAGATCTTAACTGGACCAAAAGATATAAAATAACACAAAAGAGAAATCACTAATTTATGAATTATTAGTACAATCAGCACAGGATGCTGAGAGTAAGTTACTTGCTAATGGTTTGTGCTAGGGCTCTTTCAATAGTCTGCCACACAGAAATTTAGTGGTCTGCTAAAGTGATAAGACTTCCTCTCCTATCAAGAAAATCCTCAAAGAGAACCGTGGGATTTCTTTGTTTTTATAGGACATAATGTGTCAATGAACTCTCATCAATCATTGAAGTTAACCCTCTTTGAGATGTTTTGCCAATAAATACTGCATGGAATGTGCTAAGATGCCTGTTTTCTCCTATAGGACTATGCTTTGAACCATGTACATCTAGTTGAAGGTTGCCTATGGCATACATGTGAAGTCAACCAAAAATCACTGCTTTCCACAGGGATAGACTTCTGCTTTTGATGGTAGTCAGATCAGATAGATGGAAGCCAGTCTATAGTTTAAGCAAGTGATTTTAAGATGGACAGAGCAGAAATGTAAAGAAAATTTTTCCACATGAATTCTTTTGAGATGAAAGCACTCAGAAGGGCTCAAATAAATTAAAAAATTATCCTCTGCTGTGTGCTAGAAAGCATAGCGGGATAATCCTAAATTTCTCACTCGGGTCCTTTCTCTTTTGTCTTTCCTTTTAGCTTTTTATATTTGCATCCTAGAAAGAGTTAGAACATGATTTACTATATAGGCCTGATACAATATAAAGTTTTAGATTGGAAATTCACTAGCCCTTCACAGATCTTCCGAGTACACATGAGATCTCAAGCAACTAAAAATGGAAATGGAAGTTCAGGGCTAGAACCATAGTACAGCAGGTAGGGTGCCTGCCTTGTATGTAGCCAGCTGGGTTCTATCCCAACTCAATATAGGAGCATTGCTAGGAGGAACCCTGAGTGCAAAGCCAGGAGTAAGCCCTGAGCACCACCAGCTGTTCCTCCCAAATAGAACAACAACAAAAAAGAAAAGAAATTTAATATAATTTTAGCACCAGAAATGGTCAACGATTACATTCTGCTGGTTATATCCAATACACGCTCATGTTATAGTTGACTTTATAGCTACTACATTTGATAAGATAACATAGAAATTACAAAAAAAGAAGTTGTGAATCCAACTTGGGTTATGATTTTCCTCTAAACACAAAGATGCTCAAAAATTGTTTAAGCTTTGAACTTCTACAGCTAAAGGAAACAATTCTACATCATTTGCTGATTAAAAATAATATTTTAAGTAGTATCACCTAAAAGAAAGGAACCCTGTTGTGTACAGAGATCCCTTGATCTAAGTTTTATTTGGTGCTTTTAAAGTGCCTGTCCCTTATAAATATATACCAGTGTTCTACTAATTGTGGGAAATGGTAATGCCGGACTAGAACTGAACGTTGAATGTACACAAAGAAATTTACATGATAATCCCTAAATGCCTGTTGAGCAAGCCACAATGTGTAAGACCAGGGAGAGAGAGGGAGAGAGGGGGAGAGAGGGGAGAGAGAGAGAGAGAGAGAGAGGGAGAGAGGGGGAGAGAGGGTGAGAGAGAGGGAGAGAGAGGGAGAGAGAGGGAGAGAGGGGGAGAGAGAGGGGGAGAGAGAGGGAGAGAGAGGGAGAGAGAGGGAAGGGCGAGAGGGGGAGAGAGAGGGAGAGAGGGGGAGAGATAGGGAGAGAGAGGGAGAGAGAGGGAGAGGGGGGGAGAGAGAGGGAGAGAGGGGGAGAGAGAGGGAGAGAGGGAGAGAGAGGGAGAGAGAGGGAGAGAGGGGGAGAGAGAGGGAGAGAGTGAGAGAGAGAGAGGGAGAGAGGGGGGAGAGAGGGGGAGAGAGAGGGAGAGAGAGGGAGAGAGGGGGAGAGAGGGGGAGAGAGAGGGAGAGAGAGAGGAAGAAAGAGGGAGAGAGGGGAGGGAGGGGGAGAGGGGAGGAGAGGAGAGGGGAGGAGAAGAGACAGGAGAGGGGAGGAGAGGGCAGGAGAGGGCAGGAGAGAGGGAGGGGAGGGAGGAGAGGAGATGGGAGGGAAAAGGAGGGAGGGGAGAAGAAGGGAGGAGAGGGAACAGTAGGAGAGGGGAGGGCAGGAGAGGGCAGGAGAGGGAGGGGAAAGGAGGGGAGGAGAGGGGGGAGGGAGGAAAGGGAGGGAGGAGAGGGCAGGAGAGGGCACAAGAGGGAGGGGAGGGAGGAGAGGAGATGGGAGGGAAAAGGAGGGGAGGGAGAAGAAGGGAGGAGAGGGAACAGCAGGAGAGGGAGGGCAGGAGAGGGCAGGAGAGGGAGGGAAAGGAGGGAGGAGAGGGGGAGGGAGGAAAGGGAGGGGAGGAGAGGGCAGGAGAGGGCACAAGAGGGGAGGGGAGGGGAGGAGAGGAGAGGGGAGGGGAGGGCGGAGAGGGCAGGAGAGGGGAGGGAGGGGAGGGCAGGAGAGAGGGGTAGGGGAGGGCAGGAGATGGCAGGAAAGGGGAGGGAGGGCAGGAGAGGGCAGGAGAAGGGAGGGAGGGGAGAGGGAGAGAAGAAGTGAGAAGAGGAGAGAGAAGAGGAGAGAGAAGAGGAGAGAGAAGAGGAGAGGAGAGAAGGAAAAGTGCCTGCTAAAGAGGCAGGCTGGGGATGGGGAAGGGTATTTGGGGCCATTGGTGGTGGGATTCGGACACTAGTGGAGGGGCGGGTGCTGGAACAATGTATGACTGAAACCCAATCATGAATATTTTTGTAATTGTATATTGCACAGTGGTACAATAATTTTTTTTTTGCTTTTTGGGTCACACCTGGCAATGCTCAGGGGTTTCTCCTGACTCTGCACTCAGAAATTACTTCTGGCAGTGCTCTGGGGACTATATGGGATGCCGGGGATGGAACCCAAGCTGGCATGGGCCGACCGCATGCAAGGCAAATGCCCTACCCGCTGGACTATCTCCCCAGCCCCTAATTTTTTTAAATAAAATGCCTGTCTTTGGCTGGGGCAATTGCACAGCAGACAGGGTACTTTCCTAGAGGCAGACAACCTGGGTTCAATCCCAGACACCACATATGCCCCCCAAAACCTGCCAGTAGAGATCTCTGCACACAGAGCCAGTATCATTGGGTATGACATAAGCAAAATAAATAAAATTCCTATCTTATCTGGTCCGTAAAACAAGGGTGGTAAATTATGCCTGTGTCAGATATGATGATGCTCCACAAAAAAGCACACCACCCACTTCTACATAGTGACATATCATCCACTTCAGTTAAGCAAAGTTCCAGCCTTCCTGCCATTAGGTGGTTTTACTTTTCCTTCACAAAATATTTTAATAAGCTAAAACAAACACAGTCATTACAATTATCCCTATTCTTTCAACTATAGACAGAATCTTTGAGCATTTTAATCTTTTTCTTGCCCTCCTTCCTTCTCTGAACTCCCTTAGCAGATTTCTCAGGCACTTCTGAGCCTACCCACATGCACATTGCAGCTCAACACTTTATGCTTTGAAGTCTCTGAAATGGCTTGATATGCCTGGTGCATCTAAGTGGTATTATGTCTAAAGCTAGTCGGGTTGGCACCTTTGACTTCTGCGGAGGGGAGATAGATTACAGAGAATGAGAGAAACAAACACTTAAGGAGAGGGAGAGAGAGAGAGAGGGAAAGAAGAGAGGGAGAGAGATAGAGAGAGAGAGAGAAAGAGAGAGAGTGAGACTATCCAAGCTTTAGGGTCCCTGAGCAGACAGAAGTGAGCACACAGGCATTGATTCAATACAATATCACTCCCATCCTGGTTCCCAACATATGAGTTATTTTTTACATTGACAGAAACATTAAGACAGTTAGTAAGCACATCAAAATGGCGAACAAGCAGGCCCCCTTAAATAATATTTATGACTAATTGTTTTCCCAGTGGACTATTCCAAACTTGAATTATTGTTGGGGGGGGAACAATTTCCCACTGCACTGTTTCCATTGAATTTAAAAAGTTGATCTAAGTAGTTTTTACCATTCACCTATTCATAATCATTGAACTTACTATAAGCTGGCAGAAATCACATCACATGTATCACATGTCTTCCCATTGTTCATCGATTTGCTTGAGTGGGCACCAGTAACATCTCCATACGTCCTGTTGCAAGCAAGTGTACTCCAGGGGCATCTGCTTGCTCCAGGAACAGGAAATGCCTCAAACCAATCCCTCAGGACATGGGAATGAAGTCCATAATTGTAACTGGTTTTCTGGCATATCAAATAAAACTCGGGTATCTTGTGGCACAAATAAGTATGAAAATATCATATAACTAGTGTATCTGCCTTTATAGCAATAACAAAGAGATTCCATGAGCTGAACATCGTCAGCACTGGATATCCATTTAATGAGACTCAAACAGAAACGTCAAAGATATAGATATAACTATTTGAGAATGTCATGGATTTATATATAAATATATTTACTAAATACTACTCATAATTGATAAAATTACAAATTATGTAAGTGTTCATTAAAAGTAGTGCAATTACTGAATTCTGATCCATCCATATATGAGTAATATAGTGTTCTTGAAAAAATTTTAATGATACTGGAAACATGTTATAACGTCATGTGAAAGGAAGTATGACTCAAAATATATATATGAGAGTATATATATATGTATATATATATAGATCTATAGATATACAAATATATATACCTTCTCTCATGGATTCTCCATGAAGTTTAAAAAATTCATTTGCTGTCTAAGCTCCTACAACCAGAGAATCACAAGCTTGACCTCTAAATGAAATGTTTTCTGACACTTTACTGCTATTCAAAGCCTTGGACATTATTCATGATAAGGATCTACGCCTTGGGAGAAACTGAGCCATGGAGTTCTGATGAAGCACACAAATCTACCTTGGTAGAGATGAGCTTCCTTCTGAGACATGCCATAGGCATATCAAGAGGAAAGGTCAGGATCATTTCATTGACGCAGCAACTTTGAACTCTTATAGAGTGCTTGAGCCCTGATATTAACTTTGCCATTAGAAGTCAATGATTTCAGGGGGCCAGAGCCAATAGTCCAGCGGGTAGGGCGTTTGCCTTGCACGTGGCCAACCCAGGTTCCATCTTCGACATCCCATAGATTCCCCCCCACACCCCTAGGGAACCACCAGGAGTAATTCCTGAGCAAAGAGCCAGGAGCATCGCCGGTGGTGACATGAATTAATTAATTCATCTATTTATTGCAAAAGAAGCAATAAATATATAATTAATTAATTAATATATAAATGAATGCATACATGAATAAATAAATAGATAAACAAATAAATAGAAGCCAATGATTTCATCAAACTCTCTAGCATTTAATAGTCAAGAATAGACAATGAAAGTGGACATGAGAAACATCTTTATCTGCTCTTTTTAAATAAAAATCATGGGGCAGAGCGGTTCCTTGCTCTCCCTGTGCCCAGCCGTTCATGAGGCAGTCGGGAGGCATGGTGGGTTCCAGCCTTGGCCCACCACCCCGGCAGAACCTCACAACAAGCCAGACGACCCCCACCCACTCCATGGGCGCCGCCATTTTCCACATTGGACTTCCCTCTCATCAGAACTCCACCCAGCCGACCAGCCCATCACAGCCCGGCTCGCGCGACAAGCGGCCGCGCAGTTCATCAATAAAGGCTTTATTTGGAGGTGTTTATAGAGTATGCCTCCCGCACGGCAAGCCTAGCAAGCTGCTCGTGTTGTATTTGATATGCCAAATGCCAGTAACAATTATATTAGATCATTCTCATGACCTAATATAATGGTTTGAGGCTCTTTATGTTCCTGTACCAAGCCGATGCCCTTGGCTCTACAGCATGTGACAGGACATATTGAGATATTACTGGTGCCCGCTCTAGCAAATAGATGATTAACGGGAAGATCGTGATCGTGAAAGTGTTTTTAGAAAATGGGGAAGTATGCTAAAAACAACAATTACCCTTAATTTTATTATTCAAAGGAAATCACTACTGAAATTTTAGCCTATTTAGTCTTTTTTGCTATGAATATTTTAAAAGTTATGATCATATATGATATATAGTTTTGAGTCATACTTTCTTTCACATGACATTATAACATGTTTCCAGTATCATTAAAAACAATTCCAAGAACATATATTACTCATATACGAATGGATCAAAATTCAGTAATTGCACTACTTTGAATAAACACTTACATAATTAATGAGTAATATTTAGTAAATATATTATATATAAATCCATGAAAGTCTCAAATAGTTATTTATATCTCCTTTTGAAAATTTAATATTTGTATTAAAGTTATTTATAAGGCTCTTCATACTTTGTTTTTTCTTTTTGGGTCACACCTGGTGATGCTCAGGGGTTACTCCATGGCTCTGCATTCAGGAATTACACCTGGCGGTACTCAGGGGACCAAAAGTGATGCTGGTATTGAACCCAGGTCGGCTGCTTGCAAGGCAAATGCCCAACCTGCTGGACTACCACTCCAGCCCCTCTTCATACTTGATCACTTGACATCCTGTTCTTCATCGATTTGCTCGAGCGGGCGCCAGTAATATTTCCATTTGAACCTATCACGTGCCAGTGTAGCCCAATGGCATCTGGTTGCTTTAGGAATACAAAGAGCCTCGAACCGCTCATTCAAGGTCTTGGGAAAGAAGTCTGACCATCTTGTAGGTGGGCGGCCATGTGACATTTTGACATCCCGTGGGATCCAGTCGGTAATGGCTCTAGTCCAGCGGTCGTCTCCAAATTGCATTACATGCCCAGCCCATCTGATTTTCGATGCTTTGGCAAACGAGACAGCATCCCTGACTTTGGAACAGTCATGGAGGTTGGAACTCTGGATTCCTTCTCTCACCTGAGTGAGGCATGATATTCCAAGCATAGCTCTTTCGATTCCTCTTTGGGAGACCCAAATAGCGTTCTCATTCTGCTTTCATAGGGCCCAGGTCTCTGAGGAGTATGTTAATGCAGGGAGAATGATGGAGCCGAAGAGATGTGCCCGGAGCTGGAGGTTCTTTGTCCTTTTAGCTATTTCTCGATGCCTTTGAAAGCATTCCATGCCGCTCTCTTCCTCCCGCACAACTCAGTTTTTAGGTCATTCATCATGTTGACTTCTCCACCTAGGTACACATAACTGCTGCATTCAGAGATGCTTATTCCACTGAGAGTGAATGGGGCCTCTGGAACTAGTTCATTTCTCATGAACATAGTTTTGTTGAGATTCAGCTGTAGACCTATCTTTCCACATTCTTGGTCAAAGTCAGCCAACATTTGTGCCTCTTGGCTAATGTTTGGTGTTATTAGAACGATGTCATCAGCAAAGCATAGGTGGTGTAGTTGCCAACCGTCTATCTTCACTCCCATTCCTTCCTATTCTAATTGTCACATTTTGTTCTCGAGGGTGGCTCAGAAGAGTTTTGGTGAAATGGTATCACCTTGTTGAACCCCTCTTTTGACATTGATCATCAATTCCTTGTCGAATGGTGAGATCCTGGTGGTGAAATCGTATTATAGTTCACAAAGGATTTTTATGTATTCGGTTTGAACACCCTGTTTGGCTAGGACTTCGATGACCATTTCAGTCTCCACAGAATCAAAGACTTTCTTGAAATCAATGAACGTGAGACAGAGCGGCATCTTGTACTCCCTATAAACCTCAATGAGCTTGGTTACAGTGTGTATATGGTCAATTGTGCTGAATCCTTTTCAGAAGCCAGCTTGCTCACATGGTTGTCCTTCATACATTTTATCTAATATTTTTCAGAAAAATATGGACTAATTTAAACTATCAGAAGCTTGGTATAAAATAAATATCTCACTCACTATTACCTTAACTGTGTAATCTCATTGAAATATATTAGCTAATTTCATGAGATTGACATTAGGAATGACGATCAAAAATTTGTTGGTTCTCTGAAAATTGCTGGATTACTTCAAAGCTGTTTAACAGAAGTTCCAGCAGAATTTTTCATAGCACATGAGAAACCTCTTGTTTATGTACATGGAAGAGCAAAGAGCACAAAAAACCTAAATATTTTAGGAAGAGTAACCATGGGAAATGGGTTTCTATTTTATATCAGAGCCTGTTTTGAAGTTCAAGTAACTAAGACATATGGGAGTCGACAGCAAGAAATAACAGCAGCTAGATATCTCTTGCTATAACTCTCAATATACCGAGATTAGATTTGTAATAAGGACACGGAGTAGATCAGTGGAAAAGTAGAACGCTTTTAATAAATGGAGTTAGATAATTATATATATTTTTTAAAACGAGAATGAAATTTTTCTTCCTAAATACTAAAAACCAATTCCAGATAGTTTAAGATTTAAGTGACAAATATTAAGCTATTAAACAATTTGTTTTACTGAAAAATACCATGTTGACTTAGGGAGGACATAGGATTTTTTGACACAAGACATAAAAAGCCTTAGTAAATGATATACTCATAAAATATTGCTGATAAATTTAAATACATTAAAATATAAAAATTTAGACATTCTCTTTCACAAAGGTCAATCATGTTTCTCTAAGCAAGTAATATGACTTTTATGTCTCAGCTTACTCATACGTAAAAATTAAATAATAATGTTACCCATTTCCACGCGTCAGAAGAACCCAATCAAATAGTTAATTCATATATTTGAAATAAGTACCTGAGACTGAGTAAGCATTTCTTAGTCCATTATTTTAATATATGGCTTATGTATTTTTAAAACAGGCTTATGTATTTTTAAAATCAAAATTTTAAAATATTCTTTCTGATTTTATTGAATATTTATCTAGCTCCCATTAAGAAATGATTCTCATTTAAAAATGCCTAGTTAATGGCCAGAGAAATAGTACAGTGAGTAAGATGCTTGCCCTTGTACACAGCCAACCTGAATTGAATCCTTGGCGTCCCATATGATTCCCCCAAGTTTGCAGCAGTAATGCCTGAGTACAGAGTAACCCTGAGCATTGCTAGGGGTGGGCACATAAAAAAATAAATTAGATAAAATTAAAGTTTAGTTTGCAAGTACTGATTATTATTGCCATATTTCAATTTTAATGTAAAATTAAAACATTCTGTTTGTGCTTTGAAAAGAAGACAATTTAAATATTGTCTAGTGTGAACTGTTTAATTAACCTATCTCACTGATTTGAGACATCTACTTACAGAATATTCAACTTTTGCCTCTTATTTGTATGCTAGAATCACTTTAGTTTCTAATTTTCAGTTATGTATTAGTCATAGTTGAATCCACAAAATCCCAAAAGTGCTCTCATCTCTCTTACATGATTTTAAAATTTATAGATCACAATTTAAGTTTTTGCAGCTCTCTTATTCTACCAATAATTTTCCCCTTAAAAGTACACAATATGGACCAGTGGGATAATATAATGATAGTACTTGCCTTTCATGTACCCAACCTGGGCTTGATCACCAGCATCACATATGGTCCTGCAAACTCTAGGAGTGATCCTGGAGTGTAGAACCAGGAGGAAGTTATGAGCACTGCCAGATCACTTGTCTTCCTGTTGTTCATTGATTTACTCCATCAGGCACCAGTAATGTCTCCATTCATTGGGAATGAGGTCCATTATTGTTACTGTTTTTGGCATATCAAATGTACCACAGGTAGCTTGCCAGGCTCTGCGATGGCTCAGGGTTCATACCAGGGGACCCCATCTTTTCTATGTCAGACCATCAAACATCCAGGGCCCCACAGGGCAGAGCTCTAGGGGGTGTAGACAAGCCTGTCTCCTATCTGCCACCTTCCAAAGCAGCCAGGCATCGCAGTCACACCTGCAACACCTCGAGGGATAGGCACCTGTCAGGTATGGCCAAAAAATAAACAAAAAGAATCAATAAAAGCACCAGAGGTCATCTAACTATCCAATTATCAAATCAATTTCAACCTATATTAGTTGTATAGTTACTAGCAAGCTTTAGTTAGACTCTTTACTACAAACAGCAGTTGTAAAATATATATTTATGAGTATAGTCTGGACATCTTCTACAAAACATCATTTTATTATTTTGCATAAAAATGAGAAAATTAGGCAATTATCATTAGGCAATATACTAATTAGGCAATTAGGCAATATCGTTAGACATGATAACCTCTAAATATAAGTATTGCAAACCACAATGTGTAAGAGAAGGGAGAGAGAGAGGGGAAGGGAAAGAGAGAATGAGAAAAAGAGGGGAGAAAGAAGAAGAGTGAGAGAGAGAGAGAGAGGGAGGAAAAGTACCTGCCACAGAGGCAGGCTGGGGGAGGGAAGGGAATCAGGGACATTGGTGGTGGAAAATGGACACTGGTGGAGTGATGGATGCTGGAACACTGCATGACTGAAACCTAAACATGAACATCTTTGTAATTGTAGATCTCATGGTGGCACAATAAGGAAAAATAGAAAGTTATAATTGTGAGATATTAGTATGTGAGATTTAAACCATAAATCCCAAATTATAAATATAGAAAACATTTAATACTCACTTTACAGTCTAAAGACTTTCAAGAAGCTTTTTGAGAGAATAAAAATAGACATTTAGCGGAACCTTGGGCGCTGCGCGCTCCTGGGACCGGCTGAAAATCTCCCCGCCAGGTGTGTGCGTGATCCCTGCGTCTCTGCGGACCCAAACTGCCCCAGGGAAGAGCGGAAACTCCATCAACGGGAACCAAGGCTAACTGCCTTGGTTTCACCGTGGAACCTTGGGCGCTGCGCCCCTGGGACCGGCTGAAAATCTCCCCCGCCAGGTGTGTGCGTGATCCCTGCGTCTCTGCGGACCCAAACTGCCCCAGGGAAGAGCGGAAACTCCATCAACGGGAACCAAGGCTAACTGCCTTGGTTTCACCGTGGAACCTTGGGCCCCTGCGCCTGCCGTAATCATCCCAAAACTCAAAATCTTTTACTACCTATCTTGCATGAGGTACCACTGAACCTTGGTTCCTACATCCTTGCTACCCACCCAAACTCCCGCAAACAGACCAGACACCTACTAACTGTACTATCCTGTCATCCAAGACCCCACATTTGCAACCTACAATAGTCAAAATGGTAAGGCAACGCAAAGTTCCATCCAGCTCTGTGAGTGAAGTCACTAGTCCAGATGAGCCAAGCAATACCAATGAGTTATATAACCTCTCTGATAAGGAATTTCGGAAAGAAATGTTAAGGAGTCATAAGGAATTTAAAGAAGCAATGGAATGCAAACTCAATAAAATACAAGAGGACATGATAGAAGAAGTGAGGAAAATGCAAATGGAAATGACATATATTAAAAATGAGGTAAATGAAATGAAAAACACAGTGGAAAGCCAGCATAGCAGAATAATAGCTACTGAAGAAAGAATTAGTGATCTCGAAGACGAAGTTCCAAAGATTCTCTACACAACACCAGAAGATAGAAAAAAGACTCACAATTACCGAACAGACAACAAGAGATAATCGGAATGAAGCCAGAAGAAACAACATACGGATCATTGGGGTCCCAGAAGGGCAAGAAGAAAACCCTGATGAAGAAGAAACTGTCAAAGCCATCATTGCTGAGAAGTTCCCGGAACTAAAAACACTTGCCTCAAGATCCAGGAGGCCCATAGGATACCTGCTAAAAGAAACCCCAACAAGAATACTCCAAGACACATCTTAATTAAAATGACAAAAACTATAGATAGAGATAGAATACTGAAAGCAGCAAGATCAAAGAAGGAAATCACATACAAAGGAACATCTCTAAGATTTACAGCAGACTTCTCTGATGAAACACTCCGAGCAAGAAAACAATGGTGGGATATTGTGAAAAGGCTGAATGAACTGCAGGCCTCACCAAGAATTCTTTACCCGGCCAGACTCACATTCAGATATGAAGGAAAGATACACAACTTCATAGATAAGCAACAACTCAGGAACTTCATGGACTCAAAACCAATTATAAAAGAAGGACTGAAGGGTCTACTGTAATACGACCAAACCCATAAGCACAACAAGCTCAAACAGAAAGATGGCACAAAATCCGATGACAATAATCTCTCTCAATGTCAATGGTCTAAATGCACCAATTAAGAAACACAGAGTAACAAAATGGATTAAAAAATTGAACCCAACATTCTGCTGTCTACAAGAAACACATCTGAATAATCAGAACAAACACAGACTCAAAGTCAAAGGTTGGAAGACCATTCTCCATGCAAACAACTCCTCCAAAAAGGCTGGTGTGGCCATATTAGTATCAGATAATATAGACTTCAGGCTGAAAAAGGTTAGAAGGGACAACGAAGGCCATTTCTTATTACTTAAGGGGTATGTAAACCAGGAAGAAATTACACTAATAAACATATATGCACCCAACGAGGGGCCAGCAAAATACATAAAACAACTGCTAAGAGACCTCAAAGAAGACATTAACAGTAGCACAATAATAGTTGGAGACTTCAACACTGCTCTATCAACGATGGATAGATCAACAAGACTGAAACTCACCAAGGAAATATTGGCCCCTGAAGGAAGAAATGGAAGAAAGAGAGCTAGTAGATATATACAGGGCTTTTCATGCCAAAAAAGCTGAATACACATTTTTCTCTCGTGCACATGGAACATTCTCCAAGATAGACCACATGCTAAGCCACAAAGCATACCTCAATAAAATAAAAAGATAGAAATTGTGTCAGCTATCTTTTCAGACCATGATGCACTGAAAATGGAAGTTAACCGTACACAGAAACAGGGAGTCAAACCAAACACCTGGAAACTGAACAGCTCACTCCCTGGACAACAAATGGGTCATAGAAGAAATCAAACAGGAAATCCAAAGATTTCTGGAAACAAATGAAAATGAAGACACCAACTATAAGAACTTGTGGGACACGGCAAAAGCCGTGTTAAGAGGGAAATTTATAGCTCTGCAAGCATTTATCAGGAAACAAGAAAGGGCCCACATAAATAACCTGACTACACAGCTGAAGACATTAGAGAAAGACCAACAAAAGGAGCCCAACCCAGGCAGAAAAAAGGAAATAATAAAACTTAGAGAGGAAATCAATGAGTTGGAAACCAAAAAAACAATCCAAAAGATTAATGAAACCAAGAGCTGGTTTTTTTGAAAAAAATAAACAAGATTGACAAACCATTGGCAAGACTTGTAAGGACAGGGAAAGAGAGAACCCAAATAAACAGAATCAGAAATAAAAAGGGTGACATCACAACAGAAACCACAGAAATCCAAAAAGATCATCAGAGATTACTTTGAGAGCCTGTATGCCGTGAAACATGAGAATCTAGAAGAAATGGATCAATTCCTGAAGTCCTATAACCTCCCACGGCTGAAACAAGAAGACCTCCAATACCTGAATAAGCCTATCACCATTGAGGAAATAGAAACAGTAATTAAAAGACTTCCCAAACACAAAAAGCCCAGGTCCAGACGGATTCCCTAGTGAACTCTACCAAACCTTTAAGGAGGACCTACTGCCAGTCCTGTTCAAGCTCTTCCAGGAAATAGAAGAAACAGAAACACTCCCAAACAGCTTCTACGAGGCACATATCACCCTGATACCCAAAGCAGGGAGAGACAACACAAAGAAAGAAAACTACAGACCAATATCCCTGATGAACACGGATGCTAAGATCTTCAACAAAATACTAGCAAACAGAATCCAAAGACTCATCAAGAAGATTATAAATCATGACCATGTAGGATTCATCCCGGGTATGCAAGGATGGTTCAACATTCGCAAGTCAATCAACATAATACATCATATCAATAAGAGAAAAAATAAAAACCATATGATCCTATCAATAGACGCAGAGAAAGCATTTGACAAGATCCAGCACCCGTTCATGATTAAAACCCTCCAGAAAATGGGAATTGAAGGGACTTTCCTCAAGATAGTTACAGCCATCTACCAAAAGCCCACAGTGAGCATCATTCTCAATGGGGGAAAAGTTGAAAGCCTTCCCCTGAGATCAGGGACAAGACAAGGTTGCCCACTCTCACCTCTTTTATTCAATATAGTACTGGAAGTACTTGCCATAGCAATCAGAGAAGAAAAGGACATCAAGGGCATCCAGATAGGCAAGGAAGAAGTCAAGCTATCATTATTTGCAGATGACATGATATTATACCTAGAGAACCCTAAACTCTCTACCAAAAAACTCCTAGAAACAATAGACGCATATAGTAGAGTGGCAGGATACAAAATCAACACGCAAAAGTCGGTGGCTTTCCTATATACAAATAACGAAAAGAGAAGAAAGGGATATGATATTAAGGAAACAATTCCATTCACAATTGTGCCACAGAAAATCAAATACCTAGGAATCAACTTACCCAAGTGTGTAAAGGACCTGTACAAAGAAAACTACAAGACACTGCTCCAAGAGATAAAAGAGGACACAAGGAAATGGAAACACATTCCCTGCTCATGGATGGGGAGAATCAACATTGTCAAAATGGTAATACTCCCTAGAGCTCTATACAGATTCAATGCAGTCCCTATGAGGATACCCATGACATTCTTCAAAGAAATTGACCAAACAATCCTGAAATTTGTATGGAACGATAAACCCCCCAAGGATAGCTAAAGCAATCCTCGGGAAAAAAGAAGATGGGAGGCATCACCTTACCCAACTTCAAACTGTACTACAAGGCAGTAGTAATTAAAACAGCATGGTATTGGAATAAAAACAGACCCGTGGACCTATGGAATAGAATTGAGTATCCTGACACCCAACCTCAAACACATGATCATTTAATCTTTGATAAAGGTGCAATGAGTCTAAAATGGAGTAAGGGAAAGCCTCTTCAATAAGTGGTGTTGGGAAAACTGGGCAGCGACATGTAAAAAAATGAATTTGGACCTGTGTCTAACACCATGCACAAAAATCAGATCAAAGTGGATTAAAGATCTCAATATCAGACTTGAATCCATAAAGTACATTGAAGAAAATATAGGAAAAACCCTCCATGACATTGAAGCTAAAGGCATCTTCAAAGATGAAACATCTCTAACAAAGCAACTAGGAAGAAAAGATAAATATATGGGACTACATGAAACTAAAAAGCTTCTGCACCTCAAAAGAAACAGTGACTAAGATACAAAAACAGTCCACAGAATGGGAAAGAATATTCACCCAATACTCATCTGATAAGGGGTTAATATCCAGGATATATCAGGCACTGGTAGAACTTTACAAGAAGAAAACAAACAACCCCATCAAAAAATGGGGAGAAGAAATGAACAGAAACTTCAGCAAGGAAGAAATTCGAATGGCCAAAAACATATGAAAAAAATGCTCATCATCACTAATCATCAGAGAGATGCAAATCAAAACAACAATGAGATACCACTTTACACCACAGAGACTGGCACATATTCAAAAGAACAAGAACAACAAGTGCTGGCGTGGGTGTGCGGAAAAGGGGACACTCATCCATTGTTGGTGGGAATGCCGGCTGGTACAGCCTTTCTGGAAAACAATATGGACATTCCTCCAAAGACTAGAAATTGAACTCCCATTTGACCCAGCCATACCACTCCTGGGAATCTACTCTGGGAAACCAAAAATACGCAGCGGAAACACCATCCCTACTTTTATGTTCATAGCAGCATTATTCACAATAGCCAGAATCTGGAAGCAACCGAGTGCCCGAAAATAGATGACTGGATAAAAAGCTTTGGTACATCTACACAATGGAATACTATGCAGCTGTTAGGAAAAATGAAGTTATAAAATTTGCCTACAAATGGATGGACATGGAGAAGATTATGTTGAGCGAAATTAGCCAGAAGGAGAGAGACAGTTACAGAATGACTGCATTTATCTGCATAACATAAATATATAGGTACATATTATGATACCAATATCCAAGGTCAAGTGAAACATACATCAGGAGGTCCTGTCAAAGGTGGAAATTATCACAAACGTGTGGGAGTCAGAGGCTAGGTAAGACAGAAAAATGGAACAGTGTGCTAACAATTGTGAGGGTACTAATGCCAACCTAGAACTGAGCATTAAATAGAGGCAAAAGGATACACATGACAACCCTTTTAATGTATGTTCTGTAATCCATAGTCTGGAGAGGAAGGAAAAAGAGAAAGAGATAGAAATGGAAAGAAATAAAGAACCTGCCATGGAGGAGGGCTGGGGGAGGGGGAGGAACCGGGGACGTTGGTGGTGGGAGATGGGCACTGGTGGCGGGATGGGTGCTGCTACACTGTATGACCAAAACCCAAATATGAACTTTTTAATTGTATATCTTTGTAATTGTAAAAAAAAAAAAAATTTTTAAAAAAATAGACATTTAAAAAAATTCTCTGTGTGGTAGAATCCATTTAGTTGAGGTTTAAAAAAAATAGAGACAAGTTATATTGAGATCAACATATTTTTTAATGATTTGATTAACAAGCTACTATGCCTAAGAACCATAATAAGCAGAGTTCATCTAAGCTGAGGAATAGCTGAGGAAAAGGGGGAGTGGGAATGCCCAAGAACTTGGAGCCTAGAGCAGTCAGTCAAAGGGTTACTGCAGCCCTGACTTCCCAATTTTATTAGATTTGGGTACAGCTTGTCTCTGGGAACTGTCATCTTCTATTATAAGCACCAAACTAAAGACCTGAAAGTGTTGCTTAGCGTGGACTGACTACAAGCAAATGTACTCAGACTGTGATCAATGGATGGTGCAGTGAAAACCAAAAAAAGAAAACACATTTTGCTAAAACTTAGGAAGCTTGGTATATAATTCAACTTCCCCCCTAATGCCAAACAATTTTAACTAAGCTAAGAATTTCATTGACTCCATTATTCTTAGACTTTAAATGAAGTCTAAACTAGCTAACCTTATGGGTTGTCAAACTGATAAATAGCAGAGGACAGAGAGCTCTTTAAAAGAAATATTATTTCTATCACAGACTGTCTTGACCAGAGCATTTTAAATACAAAAGAATATTTTTAAAAAGTTTCTGGGTTTTCAGAAACTAGACAAACAACCAAACAAATATCAAATTGATTAATGAAAGATAATTTTTTTCAATTCATTAATACCCTCTATAACTCCTTTATTTAAAAAAGAGAGGCCCAGCAATGATGAATATCTCATTAATGCAATTTGAAATAAAAACTTAAAACAGATTTAAAGAGGATATTGGGGATGGGAAGGTCAATTATGAAGCTGCAGTAAGCAAAGACATGCAGATTCAAATTCTGATTTTTCCACTGAAAAGGAGAAAAAGGGGTTAGGTCTCTTCCTGTACTTCCCTATATGTGGGAGACATTCTTAAGAGAAAGATTGAAATGCAAATGTTTTTTTCATAAAAGGCTCTTGGTATTGTATATACCCTCCCATGAAGCTAACCATTTTCCAAGACTTATTTGGGGAAGCAGATTGTTGTTCCCAACACAAACCACCCTCAACAATTCTGTTGATTTTAAAAGAACTATTCATAGTTTAAAAATTGTATGTAATCCTCATCCTCTATTTGAAATCAGAATGGCTTGGCAACTCTTCAAATTGCACATAAGAATAAATCTTTCAAGCCTACATAATTAACTTGAGACACACTCTAGGGACCAAGTGAAGGCAACTATTATCTTCTCATGAGACATTAGTCTGTTGAAATTCAGTAATTTTCTGAGAAAATGCTCCCCACATAGTATAACTGTACTCCCCATTCTAGAATTTAAACCAAACTGTTCTAAAGAGCAGAATGTACCTTCTTTTCCATGAATCTATTGTTTTTAAGTCCATGCATTAAATTATTTCAAAGCAGATAACTTACTGGGAGAGAAGCACAGGTTATTAGACTGCAAGAATTTAAGATGAAATGAAAGCAAGTCAAGCTCTTAATGATTCTCAAGTTAGAGACTTATTTTCCTGTCAGCTCAGTGTAGAGGTATAGTTATATCCCTTTGAAAGAATGGCCCGCCCACAGAACACAAAGACAGGAACCAGAGGTAACTGATAAAATGGAGGTAACTGAAAAAATGATGGCTCAACTGAAAGTAACTGATAAAATGATGGCTTGACAAGACAAGAGCACAGCAGGAAGGGCCTTAAGCAAATAATTCCAGGGAGGGCTATAAGGCAAACATTCCCGAGAGGTTGCATCTGATGTCCCCCTCTGTATTTGGTATGATACCTGACTGGGCCCCATGCCATGCCGAATATGGAAAGAAGTATTAGGCACACTCAGATTGGTGGGTGATGGTTACCTGGTGCAGAGTGATTTGCCTGCTTGCGCAGACCTTGATGTAATATTTTAAACCTATTGGATAGTTATGCGCGGGGCTTTTCTGTAGCGGGAATTATTCCTTAAAAGATCGTCCCTGGAAGGGCTCGGGCTCTTAGCCACTGACCGCTTGGGGTCACGCTATGAACCCGAGTATACTCGCTTATTAATAAAACCCTTGCTTTTGCATAGGACTTGGTCTCTCAGAGTTTTCCTTGGTAGGTGCTGTGTTCCTAGGTCCCAGTCAGTCACCCCATCGGGTGGCCAACCCTTACACCTTAGTATATGAGAAATAGCTATACTTGAGAAATAAAACGAGGGGGGTGTCTTATGTGAACAATCAACATCTTTCAGAATTCATGAATCCAATTTAATTCTGGTGGTTTATTTATTCTTGACACCTGGGAAATTTGACAATTAGCTGAAATATGCCAAATTCAAGTGAAAGATCGGGTGACAAAACCATGTTTGAAACTTATAAAATACAAAAAGATAGTGAAGGCAAGGGCTTTTTGGAAGCTTCATTAAGCAAATCAAATGCAACACCCAGATTTCAACTCTTAATGAGGACATTTCATAATAGAGCAGTAAATAGATGCATTCTCCTCTAAATCCAACATTGTTTTCACTACCAGTTATTCCATTAGCTAATCTTAGGAGTGTCACACAAAGAAAAGATGGAAGGAAACCTAGAGAAAAGAGCATCTTCTCAACCAATGTGGCTTTACAACTGCTAGAAGAAGTACTTAAAACTCTGCCTGGAACTAAAAAATTGTATACCAGGGCAGATTCCAGAGCTCTTAAACGTTTTGCCTGAGTCCTTTGCTGAATAAGAAACTGCTTACTTGCCAGTGATCAAGTGGGAGCTGAGGCAGACTCCAACCCTGGACAGAATGACCTCCTAACTTGGAAGCAGAGCATTTCATCAGTAAGCAAAATGCTATTAAGGGATTAATGATCTATTTTTCTCCCTGATTTAGAGTAGCAAAGTAGTTAAACTCATTATAAGTAAAATTGGTTTAGTGGAGTTTGAGCTCAATGAGACTAACCAGGTTTTAAAGCATATGAGATACAGAAAACATTCACTTTCACTTAAAACACTCTTGTTTGTTTTCTTTATAAACGTATAGAAATCTTTTTGTGAAAATTTAGGAAAAAGAAATTCTCTATTCTGGACAAAGAATAAAATTAAAATGACCTAGAATTCCAAGACAAAAGGTGAGTTGACTGAAGGCAGGATGCTTTGTTATGACAAAATACGTTTAAATTGCTTAAGAAGATTATGTCTAGACAAATGAATAGCTTATTAGTAATAAGGCTGCATTGTGAAAGTAAAGTGGCCAGCCTAAAAAAGCAACATTTTGATTGAAATAAAATTTGCTATTTGAAGGGAAAGCTTTATTTAAAAATGTTCAAATATATATTTGGAAACTTATTTCTAAAATATATTTCTGGGCTTTAGAGATATAGGCAGTAAGGTCTTACATAAACTGACCCATTTTGATCCCTGACACTCCCATATGGTTGCCCACATCTTGCCAGGAATGATCACTGATCACAGAGCCAGGAGTTAGTGCTGAGTATCACTGGGTATGGCCAAAAAATCAAACCAAACAAAAACAATAAAGTATAGTTCTGATGCTAGAAAAATGGCTCACATTCTCAGTTATGTAATATCTGTAAGGATTTTTTGGCCCAGTTTTTTGGAGAATCTAATACATTATGACAATACAACATTTTTCCAATTTCTTTATTTGTCTACATCACTAATCACGCAGCCCTATCTGAAGAGATATGATAGTGACTTCTGAAATCTAACCAGTTTGTAAGAAAGAGTGAAACTTGAAAGGACCTATCAGTGTTAAGTGATCAGAGAGGTAATCACCTAAAAAAATGCTGGAGTGGAAAGGGCAGATAATATATTAAATATGTGAATTAAAAATACATTTGAGGGCCAAAGTCACCAGGCTTCTGTGGAGATGGAGCTGGGGTCCCTTTCCCTTTTCTGTCTGGGAGGCCCAGTGGACCCACCCCCGAACTGCTCCGTGATCCAGGATCCAGAGACACAGATGCCAGGGCAGAGCTGTTACCTGCGCTCCCCATGTTCAGCTGATCATGAGGCATTCAGGAGGCAGGGCAGGGTTCTGGGCCCACTTTGCCACCGAGGCTCCAATAGAGCCTCGAAGAAGCCAGAGGACGACTGGCTCTCCCCTATGGTGCACAGCCGCAGTGGCGGTGCAGTACATCAAACTAGTAAAACCAACTCACGCTCTAGAAATTCAGATGGTAAATGCAAAAGAACAGAAATAGACCAGATTAGTCCATAAACAAACTAGGAAAATAAGAAATTATGACTTTATCAATACCATTGCCGCATATGGGCTGCAATGGTCAATATATTTGGTGCTGGCTGAGGAGCAGGCATGGGGATGGGCTAGGAAGGTGGGAACTGAGGATCTTTGTGAGTGAACACACGCGGTTGTGGGATTTGTGGCGGATGATGAAATATTAAACTAAAAATACACTTGACTACAACATCTGAATAAATTGATACAAATGTAAGATTGATCATTCCTCTGAAGGGAAGAAAAATGTTACTACTAAGGAACCAATGGGAGTTTGGCCCATTAAATTGTCTGTATACACAAACATAGATTATGTTATATGTATAGCATATAATATATAATGTTAATATTTGTTAATGGTTACCTGAGAAATTATCAATTATTATTTGAGTTTCTGTTTTTTATTTCCTTCAAATCAAGATAGTTTAAAGAGGAAAAAAGTATACTAATTGGTATTAGGCAAGGTTGGTCCAGAAAATCCTGATGAAATATAAAAAATATTAGGTTTTTTTGGTTATTGTTCCTTTTAGCATAGCATAAATAAATTACATAAATTTATAAAAATTCTATAATTTGTAGATTTGTAAAAAGAAAGTTTTAAATAGAAATATTGAAAACAGAATCCAAATTTGACTGTGGAGTAATTCCTTTTGTCACTTAGTGGGTTCCTCCTCTCTGAAGAAGCGTCATATTGTTAAGTGGGCTTTTTAAATCTCTGTTTTAATAAAATATCTTTTAAAATTAACAAAAAGCAGAGCTTTAAGAACATTCTGGTCACTAAAGACATTTTTGTTCTGTTTTTGTTCTATTATTCATAATCATGAAAATGTACTGCAACTGACAAGGATTTGGGCCACACACAAATTTCAAGCACATGGAACTTTCACCATAATACAGCACTTACTAATTTAGTAGAAAATTCTCAAAGGTTGTATTATAAAAGTATTATAAGAACCAAGAAACAAAAAGAAGCCCTTCTAAAGGAGTCTGCAACAATTGAAATCAAGCCTCAAACACATCCACCTCTAGGGAAAGCCTAAGAGCCTTAGAACGCACCTCTAAACCTTCAGCACTTGAAATGTTTCTAAGAGGGCCTGCAGAGATAGTTCAGTGGGTTGAGTTAGTAACCTTGCAAAGCAGCACACCTAGGTTTGATCCCCATATCCCAGGTGGTCCCCCTGTGCACCAACAGCAGTGACAGTGATTCCTAAGTGCAGAGCCAAGAGAAACCCCTGAACATCTCTGGTTGTGGCCCAAAACCAAAAAAAAAAAATGTAAATAAAGTGGTTCCTTATTTTTTTCTTGCTAGTTGATCTCTAGCTAGATATCTTGCTAATTGGTGGTAGGGAGTACTGCTATCTCTAGTCTTGCCTTTCCCAGCAATAGAAATCCAGTACCACCCTTAAGAGATGCTGGAGTAGCCAATGACTAAAGTATATGTGGGAGCAAGCCAATGGCTAAAGTATATGTGGAAGTAAGTGCTATGGCATGCCCCCATTGCATTCTTAGCTTTCAGTATGTGTTGGCTTCTCTTATCAGCATAGCTCAATTATTTAGGGTCAGAAATGATATGGGACACCTTTTCGACACTAATATAAGCAACAGCTATCCAACCCTAAACAAAGGATTTGACAATTTGTATGGAGAAAAAGGTCAACAGAAAGGAAAATAGGTCGATAGCACAAATCTAAATGCAAATAGTCATGAATATTTAAAACAGTCTTGGTGAATGCTTGTTCTCAGGCTTTAAACCACCAACATGCTCTGCTTTTTTCAAAACTGGCTTGTCTAGATGTGCAACACTGACCCCTCAGCATACCTTTTAGGACATGGAAATGACATCAGTTCCACACAAAGAATGTTGCACTCCAAAGGAGAAACAATAACCAAGAAATCCAAGTCTAACCCTTCTGGGGATGGGGTTGGAGGTGCTGCAAATTGCTAAATGCTGATGAGCCTCATGAGCCGTGATTTACAATGCTCTGTGGCCTGGCAGATAATACAGCTTTCAGCAGTCCCTAATTATCTCCTGAAAGTAGTCTGAGCTCTGGATAACTGGATTTATTGAGAACACACAAAAATAGTAAGGGCACTAATTTACCCCAAAGGGCATTTTGGTTCCTTGTTGGGTGGTTGAAATATATTTCCTAACTTCCTCTCATGCTCAGCAGTACCCTGCGGCTTCAAACTTCCATCCCTAGATTAAACATACAGATCAATGGAGATTAAAAAGAAGTCCAGAGAGAAACACTGTTGGCAATTTCAACTTCAAAAAATGCATTTATCCTTCTTCATTCCAGTTCATGATATATACATTCTTCTATGAACTTCTAAAAAAGACATAGTTTAAGATTTTTGAAGCAAAATTATCACATAAGGGGATCAGCAAAGAGATTGAAACATAAAACCCTGTTGACAAACTGACTGCTTTTGAGTCTCTGCATTTGAGTTCTCAGTCAGGTGGACCAAAAACAA
>JAJIBD010000306.1:0-19674 GCA_021461705.1 Cryptotis parvus
GTCCAGGGAAGAAATAGAATATCTTAGATGCCTTAGATCATATCTTAGCCATGTTTGTGGCATCCATATAAATTACACAGAAGAATTAGTTGTGATTAAAATAAATTTGTTTTAAATAATATTGAAATTTCAAATTTTTAGATGTTATTTATTAAATATAGCTCAACATGGATTACATGTTATATAACTTCAGAAGCATATATATATGTCGCAGTGTGTGCTTGTGTGTATGTATGCGTGTTATAAGCAAGAAGAAAAAATTAAAATTGTGGTTTAACATATAAACAAATATGAAAGAGAAAAAAATGTTTTTATGTATACAGCTTAAATTCAGAATAATTTTATGTCCACAAAAATTGATGAGGGTAGTTTCTAATCTCAGTGACAATGAAGCAAGTGGTTAACAAGTTGATCTGGTTATGACCAATAGGAAAAATGAGCAAAATATTAGAAGTAAATGCAATTAGATATGGATAGCACAGAACTGTGGTCAGTAGAGAGGAATCAAATCACAGGATCAAAGGTCTGTGTTAATCTGGTTCTCTAGAATTAAATGTACAGTGTTCTGATTGATTGGAGGAAATAGATACTTGAGTCTAGAACAGCTGAAAAACTAGAAATTTGGAAGACATGCCTAGAGAGAAGAAAATTGAAAGTGCAGATAGAATAAATTTCAGAAATCTGCACTAAGTTCCTTTTAAGATTTTTGTTAAATACTAACTTATTAATGCCTATGACAACATTCCATAAGGTATAAAAGCATAGCTATATTAGGGAGCTGGGAGTAGAATGAGGATACCAGGGTACAGTGAGTTTGACGTTCTAATAATCTGGCAGCAGGCCAGATTAAGTGTCTTCATTGATATTTTGGGCATAAACTAAAAGATCTGAAGATCACTTTGCTATAGGTAGAGGGCCATGTGTCTAGTTCCAGTAATTACCACACTAAACCAAACCTAACAAGGTAAATGGCAAGTCTTGCAAGAGTTAACTGATTGATAAGTAAATTAACTTCTTTCAGAACAAAATTAAGCAACTCTTAAGGTAATAGAACAAAATTCAGACTCTCAACAATTTATGATTTTCAATATTCAGCATACAAAAATGTTAACGAGGTGCACATAAAAATAGAAGAATGTAACCTGCACCAGAAAGAAAAGATATATAAAAAGAAGTAGATCTGAAATCACAATGATGCTAGAATTAGTATACGAACCTGAAAAATAGCTACCGTCTGGAGTCAGAGCAGTAGACCAGGGCCTAGGGTACTTGCCTTGAATGGGGCTGACCTGGATTTGATTCCTGTCACTCCATATGGTCCCCCAACCCTGATAGGAGTAAGCCCTGAGCACAGCTGGGTGTGGCCTCAATTACCTTCCTCCCAAATGGCTATCATCTCTATACATATTTCAGGAAAAATCTTCAACATAACGAGTTAATAAAGAACAGGGCTTAGAATAAGAAGGCACGAGTTCAAATGTAAGGTGATAGACACTACCTAATAGACACATAGTAACTCCACAGTTAGGTTGATTTTTTCTTTCTGGTTTTAAAATTGTGTTTTATTCCTTTTTAATTAATTCATCATTAGTTTACAATATTGTAGACTTTCTTGTGGTATATTTTATATATTAATACCCTTATAATAAGATCTCCCATATCTAGCACCAAGATAACCCTCTAGTTTTCAAGTCTAAGAGCTAGTCTTGGGTAAAACAAGTATTTTTGCATTAATTATTTATATACCATATTAGTGAAACCATCTAGTATTTTACTTCCTTACTTTTTATCATTTAGTTTCACTGTCACTGTTTTCCCATTGTTCATCGATTTGCTCGAGTGGGCACTAGTAACATCTCCATTAGTCCTGTCACAACAAGTGTAACCCAAGGGCATCTACTTGCTCCAGGGACAGGAGGAGCCCGAAAACCATTCTTCAGGTCATGGAACTGAGGTCCATAATTGTTACTAGTTTTTTGTATAACTGGTAATTAAAACACAGGTAGTTTGCCAGGCTTTGCTGTGTAGGTGGTATAGTCTCAGTAGAAGGCTCTCAACTCCAGCATTTACTGATGAAACTTAAACTTAAATCATTTAGTTTAATCATTTCAAATTCCATCCATCTTCCCCAAGTGGCACAATAATTTTTAAATGGCAGAGTAGTGCTTGAGTATTTATATGGGGCTTGAGAGATAGCACAGCGGGTAGGGCGTTTGCGTTGCACGCGACTGACCAGGTTCGATCCTCCGCATCCCATATGGTCCCCTGAGCACCGCCAGGAGTAGTTCCTGAGCTAAGAGCCAGGCGTAACCCCTGAGTATCGCCGGGTGTGTCCCAAAAAAGAAAAAAAGTATTTATATCATAGATTTTTTTAAAGCCGGTTACTTGTTGATGGGGACCTGGTTTGCTTTACTCTGGTTTTCAATCTCTTTATACCTGTGGATTGCCACCATTGGTCTAGAACTTTCTTTCTTCTAGCACTGAAAAGTACTGTTGGACATAAATCTTGGCAAGTACTAGACCAAAAGGATCCCATGTTTTGCCATTATTATTGAAAACTATGATTTTGAGCAAATTCCTTAAATGTGGTTTTCAATTTCTAATCTGCAAAATGGATATGATGAGACAACTTCTAGATGATCTAATAAAACAATACTTGGAAAGAAATTTTGTAAACTGGAAGTTGCTTAATGATAGTAATTATCAATAGTACATTTGTCACTAATCTCTAAGAGACTCACTGTATTTGATTACTAGAAATAATATTACACTTAGTGTTTCAAATATACATCATTATAAATTAATGTCTATATATATACCAATATTAAGTCCATTACTAAAATTATTCTTACTTTTTCACATTTTGTTTCATTTTCTTTTTCTTTTCTGGAATGCCATTGTCTTTTCACTTTCATTCTCTGTAAATTATCTTTCCTACCTGTACTTTTCCCTTTAGAAATATCAGATAGAAAAGTCTTCCAGTAACATAAAGCTGCTTTATAACAGCTCTTTACTTACACCAATAATAGCTTCAGAGGTATGAAAATGTGTGAGTATGAGTGTTTGATGTTAAGTAGAATCACTGTTGGGAATATCAAACCACTTTAATGTTATTCATCTTTGAAAATCTTTTCTACCTAAGAAACTCTATGGCTCATAGACCTTTTGACATCTCCAAAATTATTAATACATATGCTTTTTGATACACAGATGCAAAGCTCTAATATAAACATATACAAATTACAATTGTGAGTAACATATAAAACTTTAAGGTATGTAGGACACAGATATTTCCAGAAGCTAAAAATTATCATTTAAAATTAATCAAGGGGAGGGCTGGAGAAGTAATACAAGTGGGCAGGGCACTTGCCTTGAACATCATGACTGACCTGGCTTAATCCCCAGAACCCCTTGGGTGTCTCCTGAGCACCAGCAGGAGTGATCACGAACACAGAGCCAGGAGTAAGCATGACCAGGTGTGCTTTATGAAAAAAAATCCCTCAGAACCCCTTATAATCAATAAAAAATTATTTGCAAACTATTTTACCTTTTTTCAAACACTATCTTGATTATATAAAGTCTATCAAGAGCAGAGTCAATCAGCCACTGGGGGAAAAATCACCACCTTCCATTTTTTAGGCACATGTTGGTTTCCTTATATTTTCCCCTGAGCATCTGTGGGTATACAGATTTAATGGATTGCTTAGAATTTTCCTGACACAGCTAATTACTCAAAGGGGCTGCTTATTACTTAATTAAAATCATCCAGCTTTCCTGCAAATAAAGACTATACTTAACAAGATTTCACTATAATTATTGAATCATTTCTGTAGTTAAATGCTTAATTTTCCCCTTTTATTCTAACATTTTAAATATTTTCCTCCTGTGAAAATTTTACATATATAGGGTAGAGCTTTGTGCTTAACTACATAATTACGTTATGTGATTATATAATGCCCTATTAATTAATAACCCATTTAAACTAATCAGAGTCAAGTTTCTGACACCAGAATATAGGCTACTTACACAGAGTAGTTGTATTATATGTTCTACGAATAGGAACTCATTCACAGAAAAATTTTCTTCATATTATGAGGTAACATTCTTGGATTGTGTAAATCATGTAACTATAGAAAGTTCAAACATATGATGAGTACTTATATAGGCACACCCAAGTTTCTAAAGGTAGTGACTGTAATCTTGATTTATAGAGGAATGGAACCCAGGTATCTCAAGATTTACTAACATCAGTTAAAGCTAAAGTATTGGTGGATGAGATTAGACCCTGATCTTTTGGGGGTTTAACTCTCTAGTGAATCTTTTGGGGGCTTAACACCTCAAACACTTCCCGATGAATTTACCTATTGTTACAATTTGACTATATATTAGTAATATCTAGGTCATTCTCATATTTCTTTCCTAAATTTCAATGCAATATGGTTTTAGTGAGCATTCTCATTTGTCAAAAGATACCTCAAAAGCATTATGCCAGTTCAGGAAGTTGGGTTGTAAGCAAGGAATCTGCTCTGGTTTATGTAAGCGGTTGAGAATAGCATTAGGCATACTGTTACAAGAATAGCTTGTAACTTGTGTAATATCTTGAGTGATGGAGTGCTAGATTCGGGCTACTTAGCTCAGAACCACTCCAAAGATCATGCCCGCAGGTTTGTTAGAGGATCCTGATTCTGTATCTGCTGACGTTTACAGAGTGCAGCACACTTATCTGTCACCACTTCTTCAGGTCTCTCCACTTCTTCAGGTCTCTGCACTCCTTTATATCACTAGACTCTTGTCTCACAGAGATTTCAATTTCCATAGAAACCCAAGCAAATGGTTAAAAATGTTTCTATATATAATATATTCCTATACTGACTTCCTCTCCCACTTGGAGAGCTTCCTTCTTTTCTCTTATACTTTCCAATAAACTTTTATACTTTCCAAAAAAAAGTTTCTACATATAAAATGAAAACAAATAACCATGAAATGCCTTACACAGAAGGCTCTACCAATATTCACTCACATTCTAAAGAATGATAAAAGCACCCATGAATCCACTCTGAGCATAAGAAAGAGGAGAGCATAGTACTACACCTTTGAAATTCCTTCTCTTTCTTGCCACAATAGCATTATACTCTATCTTATGAATACTTTTACTCATGTAAATGTTTCATATAGAGAGTAACATTTATGTATTGTAAAATAGATTTTGATTATTTATTAAGGAAGTTTGCCATCCAGACTCCACAGCGTGTCAGAGCTCCACCCAAGTCCATCAGTAAATGTACAAGATGAGAGCCTACTACTGAGAGTATCTCACCTGCACGGCAGAGCCTGGCAAGCTACCCATGTCGTATTTGATATGCCAGAAACCAGTAAAAATTATAGAACTCATTCCCATGACCTGAAGGAATGGTCTGAGGCTCTTCATGTTCTTGGAGTTAGCAGATGCCCTTGGGCTACACTAGCATGTGACAGGACTGTGGAGATGTTACTGGTGCCCGCTCAAGCAAAGCCATGAACAATGGGAAGACAAGTGATTAAGGAAGTTGAACACTCCTAAAAAGAGTTGGTGAGTCTTCTTGCTATATGTAATACTTGATGTTGTCTGTCTTACATGTTGAGGAGGCATGGTTTAGGGTAACACAAATTGGTGCTGGGGTTTACTTCCAATTCCGTGCTTGAGATTGCTCACAGTGGAGTTTGGGTGCCATGTAATTGTAGGTATTCAACTGGCTTGGTAATCACCTTGACTCCTGTATTATTTCTCTGGCCCATTATCTTACAGGTGTGTCAAGATGTCAAATGTAAAACCTCTTAGAAAGCTGATTTTGTATTTTCTGGGATTCCAGTGAGACTGATCATCTTTCCAAATGTTTATGGCCAATTTTTATTTCCTTTGCTATGACATCATTTTCTCTATTTGGTTACCTTTTTGTTGTGGAAGGAATTAACATTTCTTTAAAATTGAGAATTTATGTACAACAACATGATGCCGGTGTTTTAGTCATCAAAAATCTTTCAAAATTATTTTAGATTTTTCTTCATAAAGCTCTTGGATATCTTTTGCAGAATTTTAAGTACCTTATATATTTCCATATACTGTGAATGCAAATTAAATTACACTGTTATTTTGTTTCTGAGAAATTGAAGTGTAGTCGATGTTGTATGTTCAATTTTAAACTAGCATATTGTGAGTTCTCTCATTAATTATAACAATTCAGAAGTTTCAGTCCAGAGCAGAGATGATTAGCTTGTTTTGGACAGAATTTTTTATGATAAAACAAGAGAAACTACATAAACAAACTATTGGTAAGGACTGCATGACACACAAAATAAGGAGAAACTGCAAGGACAATTTATTCTAGAAGAGAAGCTTAACCTGGGGCCACATGCTGTTCTCTGAGCACTTTCAGGAGTGCTCCTTCAAAACAGGGCCAGGAGTATGCCTGGAGCACCACAGGCAGGCCCAAAACCTACTTAAAAATAAAGAAGCTCAGCTATTGTATTTCTTGAGGTATCAGGGAAGAGGACTCAGGTATAAAGGTACAATTTTACTGATTTAAAGAACAGGTCAGAGTTTGAACCTCTAAAAGTAAAAACAATATGTAATGCCAAAGGAGAAAAAAACTTAAATGGTAAGAACACTAAAAATCTCTACATAAATTTTTATTGGACTATTGATTGACATGTAAATTGTGCAAGTGCTGGTAGAGCTGTCTCCAAGGATCCTACATAAAGATGAGAGAATGGAGGCAGGAGGACAAAATTAGAACTGAGCAGAGATTTTAACAGATACTTCCTGGAATAGGGAAACAGAGTTTACTTTTCAAGTACCAGGTCATATGAGTTATTTCCCTCCTTCCTATTCAAGGACTTTTCCAGACACAAGGAATTCCAGGTATTTTTTATGAGTAGGAATAGGTGAGGTAGTCAATGGGAATCAATTTAACTCACTTATTTGGGTTCTGAATCAACTCTAATATTGAACTTAAAAATGCATGTGGGCTTTACTGATAACTCATTAAGTACATTTCCAAAATGACAGCCTGGAAAATGTCTGGAGAATTTTTTAAAAATGGAAGTATTTACCAAAATTTGTTTCAGTATAAACAAACGTACTATTCAACATATTTGTATGAGGAAATTATATTTGTACTATTTATTCTAGTATCTACTTGCAGAGAAAATTATGAATAATCTACAGCTTCAACTCTTTTAAGTGGAAGAATAAAGCCTAACAAAAATTACAAAATAGGGAAGGCATTTAGAAACTCTTCCTCTTATTAAGTGTTCTATAATATCTACTCTCAGTAGTTGAAGTTACGTGAGCAGGAACTCTAAGGTTTTTGTGGATGGGTGGTTGCCATGATATTAATGCATTGAGCAACATGTTGGCCCACTGCCCCTAGCCACTAATGCTTAGAGGATTGAGACGCAAAACTGAGGAAAGATGGCAAACTATAAAACACCAGGACAAAAGCAGAGTTGAAGGTTTCTCCCAGCTTTGCTGGAAAGTTGCATTCACAGAATTTTTAGATAATCCTGCAGGTAAAATTTTAATTATTGTCCCATAGCAATTTTGGAATTTATTTTGGACAAGCGCTAAGATAATGTGAACGAAAATTCTGGCCTTACACCCTACTTTTCCATATGAAGAACTATCTTAAATAGTTCTAAACTTTTTGTTTTGTTGTGTGGGCCACCGCGTTGCAGTGCTTAGGACTTAGTTCCGTAACTAACTGTGATTAGGGATCATTCATAGCAGTGTTCAGGGGACCATTATAGTGCCAGGGAGAGCTAAATTCAAGTCAAATACCTTATTGCTATACTATTTCTTTGACCCCTTAAAAGTTCTTTTTTGCTTTAAGGAATTTTTTTTCCTCCCTCATTTTGGTCTTATTCATAGAATCTTACTATATGCTCTCTAACTTACAGGAGTCTCCATCACAGGGAAATACAACCAGGCAACATAACTCAGTAATTTGATTGGAAAGGAAGATTGCACTTTTGAAACAATGGCATTTAACTGAGAAAATAGGATGAGGCGTTCTGAATGTTTAGGCTGACCCTTTATGGGTAAAGAAGAGGAGGAGAATTGCAGGGTTACAGAAGTACAGAGAAAGAGTTTTGCTTTCTATCCTTGTTCTGCTGCTCCTGGAACAATCTATCAAAACGTTGCCTACAAACACCACTCTAGAAAGTGACCCGCATGCATTCCAGCTCCTCTCCACACAATCAGTTCATTCTCTCCACAGAGAGGACAGGATTCATGCTGGCTTTTGCCTAGTGCAGTTCGTCATGTTGGCCCACTCCCCACGCCTTTGCACCCACACAGAGAAAGAAAGAAACGTGGTGAGACTGGTTGTGTTCCTTGACTGTTATAAAGGCAAACGGGCCATATTCAATCTCAACTTTGCTTACATATTGCACATTTGTGATATTTCTACAAACAGATAACTTTAAAAAGGGGGAAATACATTAATGCTTGGAAAGAGAGGAAGGCAATGCAATGACTAAAATGAAAGCAGATAGTTTTTAGCATTTTAGGTATCAAGCCACAACAATGTTAAATGATTTTGGGGTCTGCTGGATCCTTTTCATTTTTTTCCTTCCCATTCAATTTACTTGTTAATTCTTTCAAATGTTTATTGTCCAAAGTCTACATATATACATAGACATATCTGAATACATATACAGCATATATATTAGGTGTTTAGATTTGCTTATGGCAATATTGTTTTCTCAGAAAAATAAGTCCAGGATATTTACTAAATGGAATATTGGGAAAAATTAGTAAACAATATATGTGACACTTTGTTCAATGTCTTATTTTAGTTATTTTATCTTTTGTTTTTTCTGTTTGTTACACTAAAATCATAATATACTAGAACTGGCTATATAGTTTGAAGATACTAGTGTAAATTAAAAAGTGAAAATTCACTTTCCCAAAATTATTAAAGATTTCAACATACCATTAAGCCAATCATGAGCCAGGCTGCTGGTTATGGGCTCTGTGCAGCTGAACATGTTCTATGCCTAGAAACCAGTGCTGAATATTACTTTCAGGGAACTAAATCTTCCCAGACTTAGAAAAGACAAATAAATTTTTGCGTCAGATGGTGAATTGACTCTATGAGGTTAGTGAATTCAGGGAATATCTTGTTACTAATGTGGGATGGGCAGTATCTCTCTCTCCCCCCTCTCTGTTTCTTTCTCTGTCTCTCTCTATATATACATACATATATATGTATATATGCACATAGAGATTTTAGAGATCCCAAAGTATCCCAGAAAGCACACACAATACCTTGAAAATTTCAATATAGCGGTGTTTAGGCAGGGCTAAAAGTTATATTATGCACCTACACATATAAAATTACTTTACAAAGTTAATATTTGATGGCTTATTATGGTTGGGTGAAGCTCTGAAGAGTGGGGAGTCCAGATGTGGAAAATGATGGCCCTTATGGTGTGGCTTCTTGCGAGGCTCTGCTGGAGTGGTGGGCCAGGGTAGAACCTGCCTTCCCTCCTGGGTGCCTTGTGATAAGCTGGGCACAGGGAGAGCTGGTAGCAGCTCCCCCATGTGAGTCTCTGGATCAGCGTACCTGGGTTGGGCTTGAAAACGACTGCTGTAGTGTGGGTCTCTGATAAGCCAGGCTTGTGATCAGCTCTTCTGCTGGGTGGAGCTCTGACAAGTGGGGAGTCCAGATGTGGAAAATGGTGGCCCTCATGGTGTGGGGTTCCTCTGGCTTCTTGCGAGTCTCTGCTGGGGTGGCGGGCCAGGGCTAGAACCTGCCTTCCCCCTCCCTGGCGCTTCATGATAAGCTGGCTCATCAGAGACCCACCTTAGAGAAGTCTTTTTCAAGCCCAGCCCCAGTATGCCTGATCCAGAGACTCACATACACGGGGCAGAGCTGCTACCAACTCTCCCTGTGCCCAGTTGATCAAGAGGCACCCAGGAGGGAAGGGGAGGGTTCTAGCCCTGGCCCGCCACCCCAGCAGAGCCTCACAGGAATCCAGAGGTACCCCCACACCATGAGAGCTGCCAATTTCCACATCCGGACTCCCCACTCATCAGAGCTCCACCCAGCAGAAGAGCTGATCACAAGCCCGGTTCATCAATAAATGCACTAGATTAGAGGTGACTACAAGAGTATTCCACCCACATGGCAGAGCCTGGCAAGCTACCTGTATTGTATTTGATATGCCAAATACCAGTGACAATTATAGACTTCATTCACATGACCGGATCGAATGGTTTGAGGCTCTTTATGTTCCTGGAGTGAGCAGATGCCCTTGGCTACAAGAGCATGTGACAGGACATATGGAGATGTTACTGGTGCCCGCTTGAGCAAATCAATGAACAATGGGAAGACAAGTAATACAAGTGATACAAGTGATTATGGTTAGGAAGAAAGTTCATTGAGACCTTTTGGGTGAAAGATGTCTAGAAATGTTATCTTTTATCAGAAAGTATGTACTTGTTGTTTATGTCTATAAGTGTCTTGTTTATGTCTATAAGACTTTCTGAGTTTTCAAGAACTTGTGGAGTCTGGAGGGTGAAAGAACGTTCAAGATCAAATACCTAAGTGATATGGTATGGACTTTGTGTTAGGGCAAGTGAGTCACTAGGGGAGCTGAGTTAGCAGCAAGTGAACAGAAGTCAGCAGGCTATCAGGTGGCTCTCTGGGCTCTGGAGAACATTTGTTTCCATTTCCAGGTGGAGGTGATTACTTATTCTGACCCACCGCGACGTCAGGTGCTCACTGACTTACAATAACTTGGCCTTTGGCAAAGCAAATGTTCTGGCCTTAAAAGTTTTGAGAAAGTCCAGTTTAAACATACAATTTTTTGCCCATTCCCTGTGGTATTTAAATATAAATAAGACATTTGGTGTGATGTGAACACACTCTAAAAGGAGGACAATTTAAAACCAAACTAACCCTTAATTGGTTACATTTTTAAGGAGAAAATGATCCATTTAAATAATGAAGGGAATCATAAAATAACTTTAAATTCACATTATGCTTTGATTTTCAAGTTTTAAGGAACTTAAAAATATTTCTCATCCATTTAATCATCTGTGATGTGGAATGGTAGTTATTTTCATTTCTGCACATATTCATGAAATATCATGTAATTTCACTAAATTATTTTTCTATTAATTTATCTGAATGCAACAGGATTTATACCAAAGAAACCCTTCCATCAAAATCACTTATAATTTGTTTTAAAAGGAATATAATTATATATTCATTTGTTTTATTTTTGTTCTTTGGGTCACCCTCAAAAACATCATATGACAATTAGAATGGGAAGGAATGGGAGTGAAGATAGATGGTCAGCAACTGCACCACCTCCGCTTCACTGATGAAATTGTTCTAATAACACCAAACATCAGCCAAGCCGCACAAATGCTGGCTGACTTTGACCGAGAATGTGGAAAGATAGGACTACAGCTGAATCTCAAAAAACTATGTTCATGAGAAATGAACATATTTCTCAACAATTGGCTATTGTTACTCTTGACTACAAGAGTATGCTACCCACACGGCAGAGCCTGGCAAGCTACCCATGTCGTATTTGATATGCCAAATACCAGTAACAATTATAGACCTCATTCCCATGACCTGATGGAATGGTTTGAAGCTCTTTATGTTCCTGGAGCAAGCAGGTGCCCTTGGGCTCTACTTGCATGAGACAGGACATATGGAAATGCTACTGGTGCCCGCTCGAGCAAATCCATGATCAACGGGAAGACAGTGACAGTGATACAGTGATACATGAGAAATGAACTAGTTCCAGAGGCCCCATTCACTCTCAATGGAACAAACATCTCTGAATGTAACAGCTATGTGTACCTAGGTCAAGAAGTCATCACTATGAATGACCTAAAACATGAGTTGCGCAGGAGGAAAAGAGCGGCATGGACTGTCATCAAAAACATCGAAACAATAGCCAAAAGAATAAAGAACCTCCAGTTCCAGGCACATCTCTTTGACTCCACTGTTCTCCCTGCATTAACATATGCCTCAAAAACCTGGCCCTGAAAGCAGGATGAGAATACCATTTGGGTCTCCCAAAGAGGAATCGAAAGAGCCATGCTTGGAATATCACGCCTCACTCAAGTGAGAAAAGGAATCCCGAGTTCCGACCTCCATTGCTATTCTAAAATCAAGGACTCTGTCTCATCTGCCAGGACATCAAAAATCATATGGGTTGGTCATATAATGCGATCTGGAGATGAGCGTTGGACTAGAGCCATTACTGATTGGATCCCACTGGATGTCCAAAGATCGCATGGTCGCCCACCTGGAAGATGGTCAGACTTCCTTATCAAGACCCTAAACAAACAGCTCAAGGCTCTTAATATCCCCAAAACAAACAGATGCCATTGGGCTACACTGGCATGTGATAGGGTCAAATGGAAACATTACTGGCACCTGCTCGATCAAATCAATGAATCACGGGTTATCAAGTGATCAAATGATCTTTGGGCCACACCAGAGGTGTTCAGGGCTTAGTTCTAGCTCTGTACTCAAGGATCACTCCTTACTGGGCATCAAACCTAAATTGACAGCAATCAAAGAAAGTTCCCTACCTGCTGTGCTATCATTCCAGCCTAGGACATAACATTTTATGAGTGCTTTAGGTACCTAGTTTTAAACACCAAACTTTAATTTTTAGTTAATAGTTTTAATTCCAAGAGTTTTAATTTTTCATGAGAGCCTCAAAACAAGCCAGACAACCCCCACTCCACGAGGCCCTCCATTTTCCATATCCGGACCTCCCCCTGGGAGGAGTCAGAACTCCACCCAGAAGACCAGCCTATCACAGCCCAGCTCATTGAGATCCACCCTGCTGCAGTCTTTTTTTAATCCGGCCCAGGAATGCTGATCCAGAGACAGACATGTGGCAGAGCTGCTACTGGCTCTCCCTGTGCCCAGCTGCTCATGAGGCACCTGGGAGGGATGGCAGATTCTAGCCCCTGGCCCACCACCCTAGCAGAGCCTCACAACAAGCCAGACAACCCCCCACTCCATGAGGGCCTCCATTTTCCACATCCGGACTTCCCCCTCGTCAGAACTCCACCCAGCAGACCAGCCTATCACAGCTCAGCTCATGCGGCTGCAAGGGGCTCGCGCGGTTCATCAATAAATGCTGGATTTTGAGATGACTACAAGAGTATGCTACCCACATGGCAGAGCCTGGCAAGCTACCCATGTCGTATTTTTATATGCCAGATACCAGTAACAATTATAGACCTCATTCCCATCACCTGATGGAATGGTTTGAGGCTCTTTATGTTCCTGGAGCAAGCAGTTGCCCTTGGGCTCTACTTGCATGAGACTGGTCATATGGAGATGTTATTGGTGCCTGCTCGAGCAAATCGATGATTAACAGGAAAACAGTGATACAGTGATGAGAGATATAGAAAAGCAAAAGATTTGCATTTAAAACAAAGTCTTTAGGGACTAATATTTTAAATGTTTCTATATATAAACATACTTTTTTATAATGTGATTCTAATCAAATTTTAATTTTTGTTAACAACACTATTAATAATGGTTTTTACATGGATATAATTCCAAAGTCAAACTCATTACCCATCACCAGCCTTTTAATACTCATACTCATGGAAGTAGCACGTAATAGAAAAAAAGAACAGGTAGTAGAAATATAGAAATTTGGGTTAGAATTCAAGCCTTTATGACTTGCCTGATCTTTGTCAAGTAAAAATTCTCTCACACCAGGGTACGGTTTTGCTCATAACACTGTAACAAGATGTAGCAGATTTTTCAAGATGAACTAGAGTTTTCTTTTAGTCTGGATTAGAGTAAGTACAAAAGAAAACTGAATTTATCTCCATAGTTATTCACTTTGTTTCTGTGTTTTCATTTTTTATTACTTAATAACTGACTATACTCAGAACCTAGGATTATTAGGCACCATTAGATGATTTTTTTTTTTTTTTAATTTTTTTATTTTTACAATTACAAAGATATACAATTAAAAAGTTCATATTTGGGTTTTGGTCGTACAGTGTAGCAGCACCCATCCCGCCACCAGTGCCCATCTCCCACCACCAACGCCCCCGGTTCCCTCCCCCCCCCCCCCCAGCCCTCCTCCATGGCAGGTTCTTTATTTCTTTCCATTTCTCTATCTTTCTCTTTTCCTTCCTCTCCAGACTATGGATTACAAAACATACATTAAAGGGTTGTCATGTGTATCCTTTTGCCTCAATTTAATGCTCAGTTCTAGGTTGGCATTAGTACCCTCACAATTGTTAGCACACTGTTCCATTTTCTGTCTTACCTAGCCTCTGACTCCCACACGTTTGTGATAATTTCCACCTTTGACAGGACCTCCTGATGTATGTTTCACTTGACCTTGGATATTGGTATCATAATATGTACCTATATATTTATGTTATGCAGATAAATGCAGTCATTCTGTAACTGTCTCTCTCCTTCTGGCTAATTTCGCTCAACATAATCTTCTCCATGTCCATCCATTTGTAGGCAAATTTTATAACTTCATTTTTCCTAACAGCTGCATAGTATTCCATTGTGTAGATGTACCAAAAGCTTTTTTATCCAGTCATCTATTTTCGGGCACTCGGGTTGCTTCCAGATTCTGGCTATTGTGAATAATGCTGCTATGAACATAAAAGTAGGGATGGTGTTTCCGCTGCGTATTTTTGGTTTCCCAGAGTAGATTCCCAGGAGTGGTATGGCTGGGTCAAATGGGAGTTCAATTTCTAGTCTTTGGAGGAATGTCCATATTGTTTTCCAGAAAGGCTGTACCAGCCGGCATTCCCACCAACAATGGATGAGTGTCCCCTTTTCCCCACACCCACGCCAGCACTTGTTGTTCTTGTTCTTTTGAATATGTGCCAGTCTCTGTGGTGTAAAGTGGTATCTCATTGTTGTTTTGATTTGCATCTCTCTGATGATTAGTGATGATGAGCATTTTTTCATATGTTTTTTGGCCATTCGAATTTCTTCCTTGCTGAAGTTTCTGTTCATTTCTTCTCCCCATTTTTTGATGGGGTTGTTTGTTTTCTTCTTGTAAAGTTCTACCAGTGCCTGATATATCCTGGATATTAACCCCTTATCAGATGAGTATTGGGTGAATATTCTTTCCCATTCTGTGGACTGCTTTTTGTATCTTAGTCACTGTTTCTTTTGAGGTGCAGAAGCTTTTTAGTTTCATGTAGTCCCATATATTTATCTTTTCTTCTAGTTGCTTTGTTAGAGATGTTTCATCTTTGAAGATGCATTTAGCTTCAATGTCATGGAGGGTTTTTCCTATATTTTCTTCAATGTACTTTATGGATTCAAGTCTGATATTGAGATCTTTAATCCACTTTGATCTGATTTTTTGTGCATGGTGTTAGACACAGGTCCAAATTCATTTTTTTACATGTCGCTGCCCAGTTTTCCCAACACCACTTATTGAAGAGGCTTTCCTTACTCCATTTTAGACTCGTTGCACCTTTATCAAAGATTAAATGATCATGTGTTTGAGGTTGGGTGTCAGGATACTCAATTCTATTCCATAGGTCCACGGGTCTGTTTTTATTCCAATACCATGCTGTTTTAATTACTACTGCCTTGTAGTACAGTTTGAAGTTGGGTAAGGTGATGCCTCCCATCTTCTTTTTCCTGAGGATTGCTTTAGCTATCCTTGGGGGTTTATTGTTCCATACAAATTTAAGGATTGTTTGGTCAATTTCTTTGAAGAATGTCATGGGTATCCTCATAGGGACTGCATTGAATCTGTATAGAGCTCTAGGGAGTATTACCATTTTGACAATGTTGATTCTCCCCATCCATGAACAGGGAATGTGTTTCCATTTCCTTGTGTCCTCTTTTATCTCTTGGAGCAGTGTCTTGTAGTTTTCTTTGTACAGGTCCTTTACACACTTGGGTAAGTTGATTCCTAGGTATTTGATTTTCTGTGGCACAATTGTGAATGGAATTGTTTCCTTAATATCCCTTTCTTCTCTTTCGTTATTTGTATATAGGAAAGCCACCGACTTTTGCGTGTTGATTTTGTATCCTGCCACTCTACTATATGCGTCTATTGTTTCTAGGAGTTTTTTGGTAGAGAGTTTAGGGTTCTCTAGGTATAATATCATGTCATCTGCAAATAATGATAGCTTGACTTCTTCCTTGCCTATCTGGATGCCCTTGATGTCCTTTTCTTCTCTGATTGCTATGGCAAGTACTTCCAGTACTATATTGAATAAAAGAGGTGAGAGTGGGCAACCTTGTCTTGTCCCTGATCTCAGGGGGAAGGCTTTCAACTTTTCCCCATTGAGAATGATGCTCGCTGTGGGCTTTTGGTAGATGGCTGTAACTATCTTGAGGAAAGTCCCTTCAATTCCCATTTTCTGGAGGGTTTTAATCATGAACGGGTGCTGGATCTTGTCAAATGCTTTTCTGCGTCTATTGATAGGATCATATGGTTTTTATTATTTCTCTTATTGATATGATGTATTATGTTGATTGACTTGCGAATGTTGAACCATCCTTGCATACCCGGGATGAATCCTACTTGGTCATGATGTATAATCTTCTTGATGAGTCTTTGGATTCTGTTTGCTAGTATTTTGTTGAAGATCTTAGCATCCGTGTTCATCAGGGATATTGGTCTGTAGTTTTCTTTCTTTGTGTTGTCTCTCTCCCTGCTTTGGGTATTAGGGTGATATGTGCCTCGTAGAAGCTGTTTGGGAGTGTTTCTGTTTCTTCTATTTCCTGGAAGAGCTTGAAAAGGACTGGCAGTAGGTCCTCCTTAAAGGTTTGGTAGAGTTCACTAGGGAATCCGTCTGGACCTGGGCTTTTGTGTTTGGGAAGTCTTTTAATTACTGTTTCTATTTCCTCAATGGTGATAGGCTTATTCAGGTATTGGAGGTCTTCTTGTTTCAGCCGTGGGAGGTTATAGGACTTCAGGAATTGATCCATTTCTTCTAGATTCTCATGTTTCACGGCATACAGGCTCTCAAAGTAATCTCTGATGATCTTTTTGGATTTCTGTGGTTTCTGTTGTGATGTCACCCTTTTTATTTCTGATTCTGTTTATTTGGGTTCTCTCTTTCCCTGTCCTTACAAGTCTTGCCAATGGTTTGTCAATCTTTTTTTATTTTTTCAAAAAACCAGTTCTTGGTTTCATTAATCTTTTGGATTGTTTTTTTTGGTTTCCAACTCATTGATTTCCTCTCTAGTTTTATTATTTCCTTTTTTCTGCCTGGGTTGGGCTCCTTTTGCTGGTCTTTCTCTAATGTCTTCAACTGTGTAGTCAGGTTATTTATGTGGGCCCTTTCTTGTTTCCTGATGAATGCTTGCAGAGCTATAAATTTCCCTCTTAACACGGCTTTTTGCCGTGTCCCACAAGTTCTTATAGTTGGTGTCTTCATTTTCATTTGTTTCCAGAAATCTTTGGATTTCCTGTTTGATTTCTTCTATGACCCATTTGTTGTTCAGGAGTGAGCTGTTCAGTTTCCAGGTGTTTGGTTTGACTCCCTGTTTCTGTGTACGGTTAACTTCCATTTTCAGTGCATCATGGTCTGAAAAGATAGCTGACACAATTTCTATCTTTTTAATTTTATTGAGGTATGCTTTGTGGCTCAGCATGTGGTCTATCTTGGAGAATGTTCCATGTGCACTAGAGAAAAATGTGTATTCAGCTTTTTTGGCATGAAAAGCCCTGTATATATCTACTAGCTCTCTTTCTTCCATTTCTTCCTTCAGGGCCATTATTTCCTTGGTGAGTTTCAGTCTTGTTGATCTATCCATCGTTGATAGAGCAGTGTTGAAGTCTCCAACTATTATTGTGCTACTGTTAATGTCTTCTTTGAGGTCTCTTAGCAGTTGTTTTATGTATTTTGCTGGCCCCTCGTTGGGTGCATATATGTTTAGTAGTGTAATTTCTTCCTGGTGTACATACCCCTTAAGTAATAAGAAATGGTCTTCGTTGTCCCTTCTAACCTTTTTCAGCCTGAAGTCTATATTATCTGATACTAATATGGCCACACCAGCCTTTTTGGAGGAATTGTTTGCATGGAGAATGGTCTTCCAACCTTTGACTTTGAGTCTGTGTTTGTTCTGATTATTCAGATGTGTTTCTTGTAGACAGCAGAATGTTGGGTTCAATTTTTTAATCCATTTTGTTACTCTGTGTCTCTTAATTGGTGCATTTAGACCATTGACATTGAGAGAGATTATTGTCATCGGATTTTGTGCCATCTTTCTGTTTGAGCTTGTTGTGCTTATGGGTTTGGTCGTATTACAGTAGACCCTTCAGTCCTTCTTTTTAAGGTTGGTTTTGAGTCCATGAAGTTCCTGAGTTGTTGCTTATCCATGAAGTTGTGTATCTTTCCTTCATATCTGAATGTGAGTCTGGCCGGGTAAAGAATTCTTGGTGAGGCCTGCAGTTCATTCAGCCTTTTCACAATATCCCACCATTGTTTTCTTGCTCGGAGTGTTTCATCAGAGAAGTCTGCTGTAAATCTTAGAGATGTTCCTTTGTATGTGATTTCCTTCTTTGATCTTGCTGCTTTCAGTATTCTATCTCTATCTATAGTTTTTGTCATTTTAATTAAGATGTGTCTTGGAGTATTCTTGTTGGGGTTTCTTTTAGCAGGTATCCCTACGGGCCTCCTGGATCTTGAGGCAAGTGTTTTTTAGTTCCGGGAACTTCTCAGCAATGATGGCTTTGACAGTTTCTTCTTCATCAGGGTTTTCTTCTTGCCCTTCTGGGACCCCCAATGATCCGTATGTTGTTTCTTCTGGCTTCATCCCGATTATCTCTTGTTGTCTGTTCGGTGATTGTGAGTCTTTTTTTCTATCTTCTGGTGTTGTGTAGAGAATCTTTTGGAACGCGTCTTCGAGATCACTAATTCTTTCTTCAGTAGCTATTATTCTGCTATGCTGGCTTTCCACTGTGTTTTTCATTTCATTTACCTCATTTTTAATATATGTCATTTCCATTTGCATTTTCCTCACTTCTTCTATCATGTCCTCTTGTATTTTATTGAGTTTGCATTCCATTGCTTCTTTTGAATTCCTTATGACTCCTTAACATTTCTTCCCGAAATTCCTTATTAGAGAGGTTATATAACTCATTGGTATTGCTTGGCTCATCTGGACTAGTGACTTCACTCACAGAGCTGGATGGAACTTTGCGTTGCCTTACCATTTTGACTATTTTAGGTTGCAAATGTGGGGTCTTGGATGACAGGATAGTACAGTTAGTAGGTGCCTGGTCTGTTTGCGGAGTTTGGGTGGGTAGCAAGGATGTAGGAACCAAGGTTCAGTGGTACCTCATGCAAGATAGGTAGTAAAGGTTCTTAGCGCGCACTAGCGCCCGCGAGGTTTTGAGTTTTGGGATGATTACGGAAGCGCAGGGGCCCAAGTTTTCCATGGTGAAACCAAGGCAGTTAGCCTTGGTTCCCGTTGATGGAGTTTCCGCTCTTCCCTGGGGCAGTTTGGGTCCGTGGAGAAGCAGGGATCACGCACACACCTGGTGGGGGTGGGGAGATTTTCAGCCGGTCCCAGGAGCGCAGCGCCCAAGGTTCCACAGTGGAAACCAAGGCAGTTAGCCTTGGTTCCCGTTGATGGAGTTTCCGCTCTTCCCTGGGGCAGTTTGCGTCCGCGGAGACGCAGATCA